>CM052328.1:14701824-14757524 GCA_028455615.1 Lasioglossum zephyrum | reverse complement strand
GCGCTACACACGAACGAACCTCTACTCTGCCCGTGTGAGTCACACGGGCAGAGTAGAGGTTCGTTCGTGTGTAGCGCGTGCGCAGTAGTATAAAAGTGGGGGAACCCAGCCGACAGCAGCAGAGGAGGAGAAAGTACCGAAATCCCACATTATGGCATCACTGTTGTACACGATTATGCAATCAGCGTCCTTCAGACGCCCCCGTCTACGGCATAGTATGACGTATGCACAGTAACAAGTTCATACGTTCGTCGTCATATGTCCTTCGTTTTCTACTAATTTAAATACAGTAAAAATTATTCACACCAATTACACGATACAGTTATCAAGTGTGGAGATATTCGTTTCTTTTATTTAATGACTTTAATAAGCTAGGAATGCTACATGAACATTACAAAATTCTTTTAATCTTTCTGCTTTCCCAAATTGCACCTAAAGTCTATCCGTTTTATGAAAGAGCCAGTGTCCAGAGTCTGTTAGGTTGGCAATCTCAAGCGTCGGACGCGAAGTAGGCGACAGTTCCATGGTCCTGGCCAGTCTTCCTTTGCGGATAAACGATACCCGGTTCCCAGACGCAATAACAACGGCGTGTATCGATCTCTCGATGCAACGGAGCAGCGATGCAGCTGGTGCCGGGTCCGGTGGTCCTCAGACCCGGAACATTATTCTCGTTCGCGCGGCACTACGAGGAAATCAACAAGAAAACCAGCGGAAGCTTTATCCGTTTCCTGGTGCTAAGCACCAGATGCTCCTGCAGCTCGGTCATTTCTCAACGTTCCCGTGATTATACGAGCCCTGCCGCTATCCCCTCACGGGGTTACTTACCGCCATGATTCCGCCTGTATTTTTCATAGTTACTGTCGGCGGACGGATGGGTCCCGAAACCGTTCGAATCCCGTTTACGTGTGCCAGAAATTATTTTTGATTTCTCATTACGTATATTTTTCTGAGAAATTTTAAGAAAGTGCTACCAAATAAAATTCTAACAAATTGCATTTGCTGATCCAAAATGAATAACAATCGTACTAAATTCTGTTGAATTTGATACTTCAGCATTTTTTGCAAATTTTTGGAAGCCGTGAATACATAAACATTCACAGTCTAGTGATGACTCAAATGTTTTTAAGGAAATGTAAATGAAATGTCAGGAAGTGAATACTTTGCATATTTTGTTTGTCTCATGGTCATTTAAAAAATAATATTTTAAATACATAAATATATACATTTTTTTTCCTTTATAAAGTAAAATTTGGATTAGGCTCGTGTCCCGCAGCGTCGAGACGCAACTCCATCAGATAGACGGGGTTGTCCTAGCGGAATCTTTCGCACTTATTGGAAGGAATTTAGGGGATCTGTAGAATTCGCATCGATTGGTTCCGCGTTTGATGGCGAAACCATTTCCTTTTCATAGCAACGAGTGTCTCCACTGGCGCCACCGTGCCACCCCCATGAACTGCGCTGAGTAATGGAAGGGCGAAATGAAAATGGACGCGAGCCCATGGGTCTAGATTTTTAAGCGGGAATAAGTTCCAACGAGGTACAAGTTTCTCGCATCTGACAGCGGAGCGCAGATAATTTCTCATTAAAAAGATCGTCGATGTTCCTTGGAAAAAATTCAGTTACAGGCTATTTTTAACTCTATTTATTGCAGCGTAATTTAATGTTCGGTAAATTGGACAGGATAACTTTCCTTTGGATACAAAGGAGCTATTATATCTTAGTTGAACAGGTTCGAGAATTCTTAAAATTGAACTTAATACAAAAATTATGATTCCACAGGAAAGGTTGCGCGATTAATTAGCCTTGCTTTTTCAATCGTTCGAAGAATAATAATGGAGTCGAGAGAAGCAGTTCACGATTCATTCGCGAGTCTATCTCGCAAGGATGGATCGTTGTTTATCGCGCATGTAAATTCCGTTTGCACCTGTTTAATATTGAAATTCTGTCGGAATAATGCCGGAATTTGTTCCCCGTAAAATTGCAACTGTGTACCTGAGAGATTCGAACAACTGAGGGAGACGAGGCGACGCGTCTGTTAAATAGAGAGCGAGAGAGAAAGAGAGAAGAGTAAACCGACCGGCCGAGAATATTATTCTCGTTCGTGGTAAACGATGAGGAAATCAACAAGAAACCCAAGCGGCAAGACTTTACTTGTTTCTCGGTTCGGGGCACCAGATGCTTTCCCCGCTCGATCATTTCTCAACGGTGCAGTACAGTGCCGTGATTACCGGCATCGTTTTGTTACCAGCAGCGTCGGCATGCTTACATCCCGCCATTTTTCTCTTCCGTATATCAAAACATTGAATTAGCGACGTGTCGTCTGATACTTCCAGCGATACCACGAAATTTAAGAAGTTCGACCTTGTTTAGGCACTGATTCAAGCCGATCTAGATCTGTTTTTTGTCCAATAATAATAACAATTGCAGCAGATACAGTCTGTGAAAATAGAATGAATTTATAAACAAAGAAAATCAAATAGGATTTAATTACCAAGAAGCATCGAATTTACGAGAAGTGAATTCTGAGAAAAATGGTGCCAATTGTCAGCAAAGCGAATCTAATACGATGAAAGAATTTCCCTTTGAATATTCGATTCGTTTCACCCCGTTTACCGTGTTCTTTCCACCCCGTACAAGGCCAGCTGAAAACTCGTTAACTTTCAAGCAGCAACAGTGGAACCGTAAATCCAACGGAAGGTTCAGTTAATAACGTAGACCATAATCTTCCGGATGAATCTGTCTTCCTCTCTCTCTCCCTCTCTCTCTCTGTGTGAAAGTTCCGGTAATCACGGCAATAAAGATGGCGATTCCGGGCGAAGTGTCTTCGGGACGCGTAAAACTTTTTTCCACGGCAGCAACGTTCCGACGAGTTACAGTCTCGAATCCCCATCGAGATGGTATTCCATGAAATTTCTGCCAGACGTATAACGATTGCTGCAGGCGATGCTCCCGATGGCATCTTTGGGGACGTCATGGATTAGCCACATTCTATGATATCTGGCCAGGCTTGGTTAAAAAGGATCGGCGAATGGATGGAGTCGACGGATCGAAAAGACACCGGCAACTGGGAAATACGTTCCGAAATGCCGCTGGTGGCGTCGTTAAAATTCAATGGTGTCGAACCGACGACGCCCCCATTGCACTCGGTGTTCCCAATCTTTATTGAAACCGTGGCAACGCGACCTCTCTTAAAAAAGACAGGGACAAAGTGAACGGTCAAATGGAAAACGATTAATAACGATAACAAAATTAATAACTGTTTACTTTGTTCACGATCGCCAATTTTAAACTTCAACAAAATTAATGCACGAAACGACGAGGCCTTCATTTTTCATATCTACTTCGTAGTACTACGCGGTTCAACTCGAATTTAAAAGTGTAATGTGTGTTTACGTGCAAACCTACATAATTTCACAATACCTCATACATTATTCTAAAATTTTGTTCACGAGGTAAAACTTAAAAAAAATTGTTTCGTGACCGAAATGGCCATAAATTTGAAGATCAGCCTGTTTCCGAGCGTGCTAAGGAATTTATAAAAGTGAGAAAAGATCGAAGAGGAGTTGTAACGAAGAAGGAGCGTTCTCGCACAGGTGAGGCAATTTTCGCGGGATTTCGTAGCTGAGACACGCGTGCGGAATACTCTGATTGCTCTCGAACGTCTCGCGGTAACGGCCGATATTTCAAAGTGACGCTGGAAGAAATATTGTGACTGGCTGATTACAATTTATCGCGGGAACGACGACGTCGACGACGATGGGCCGAGGGAACCCCCCTCATAGGTACGACGAAGAGGAGGGAAAAATTTATATCCGGCTGGCTTATCAACTACGTGACACGTCGCATCCAGATCTCGTTAAAAGCACAGAAACCGGCGCACGGTCGTTGCTCTCGAAACGATTTGACGGCTGTCTCATGCATAATAAGGACTCCTTCAGCCGTCGCTGGGCTTTATTTCTCGCCTGGCGTGAGCGTTCTGCAAAGTAATATGATATTTTCTGTCTATTGAGAGGCTGCCGGCCCCCCCGAGTCCCTCGACGACGGCCATGGTGCCGCGCCGCGTCGGGAATAGAGGTTTCAAAAGGAAACCGGTGAACGTGAAAGGGGAAAATAATATTACCGATGTAATTTAACAACCGAATACAAAAATACGCTCTCTGAAAGCTGATTAGCAGAACGCGTCGCGCCAGGATCCTTTTGATCCCTATATGCTCTACCTTCGAGGAAACATACAATTACATTCTGCTCCGTGGTGGATGGTTCACTCTCGTTCGATCGGAATCGGAGATCAACGGCAAACAGAAAATAATTATTAAAAGTGCAAAAGTGAAAATATTTTAATAATATCTGGGTTAGGCAGCTTCTCCGTTTCACTGTCATCATCACTCCCATCGTTTACGGCAGCACCGAAGCCACGTCCCAGCGAAGCGGGATCGGCGACAGAATTTTCGACGCGAAAGTGCATTTCAGTCTTGGTCGCGACGCCTGTCACAGTGCTCGTTACCAGTCCCTCGAAGGGCATCATTATTGCGTGGCAATAAAGGGGGGTTTGGACCGGAGGCATTCGAAAAAAGGGGTTGACAAGCAACCGTTCCCCTGAGCTGAGGTCTCTCGCGTCTCTCCTACTTTCCATTCTTCCCTTGTTGTTCCATTCCACGGAAGATCAGCGGCCGGGGCTTATTGCCTCATGAATATGTATGGAGCGGAGAGAGAGATCGGTCTACGGACCACCCCCATAACCCTCGGCCACCGTGGCATCAGCTCAAGGAGGCCGAAACTCTCCCCCTCTCTCTCTCTCACTACTAAACCGATGCGATGGGAATGACCGCGAACGAGACGCCGAGAAATTAACGAGTGACCGGATATTACACGCGGGGATAAACCGAGTGTTGTCGAGCAGCTGCACAGGCGATGCTTATCCACCGAGATGCAAATTGAGGCAAAGTTCGGGAACTTCGGAGATGGTCGTCAATATTCTGTAGTCCATGGTCGGTCGACTAGAACCGTTCGGGAACGATTTGTTTTTCTAATTAGGACGCTGTATTGTCTTAGAAAACTAGTAGTCGATCGATTTTCTATGACCTTTCGGTCCAGGGCACTGGGGATGTTGTGTAGGTGTTGAAATCGATCTTCGCGGATTTGAATGAACACTAATCCAGAATTCGGTAATTTCTTTGGTTGGTCAGCGACGAATTGGCCTCGGCAATACCTTCTCCAATGTCCGTTGGCTCACTTTTAACCGGGCAGAGCTCTCGGCAAGGGGTAGGAAGCTCGGCGTGCATTTTCAATCAGCAACTTCCCCGCTGGCACGACGCACAATGCAGCATCGCTCACGTGGGGAGACAATATATCCCGGAATCCATTGATAAAACGTACAATACTCACATTCGAAAGCGTCTCCTCTCTCTCTCCCTCCCGCCACCCTCGTCCCTGCTCTTTCAACCCCCTGTTCCCCAACTCCCGCGCGTTCACTGGGTCTTGTTCGTCGAGCAAATGCTTCCGCATCCTCCCCGAGCGCGGAGTCTCTCGTATCGTTTCTGTTTGAACATAAACGAGCTACCTCTGCAGGTCCACAAATTTGTAATCACGGGGATAACGACCCTCGTTCCCTGTAGCCAAGAGAGGAACAGAGAAAGAGGGCGGGAGGGAGACGCGACGCGCTCGCCACTTTTACCGCGAAATGGTCTGCGAGATGACGACCACGGAATGGAACTTTCGGAAAAAAGCCAACGTTCCCGGCCTTTTTGCCACCGTCACCGTGACTCCCAGCCTGAATCCAGTATTCCGCAATGTCGTTACCGAGAGATCCCGCCCGAAAGTCGCACGGCAAAAACCCTGACTCTCCCCTGACCAATAAAAGTATAAGCGCGAGGATTTTTCGCTGTTTACGCCGGCCTCGAGCGTTTTTGTTTCGCGGATGAGATTAAGGGACGCGCACCCTTTGGCCAACGAAAAAAAATAGGGATTTTTGAAAAACGGTCTGACTCGATTCTTCCGGGACGTCCTCGCGAAGATTTGTCCGAAAATAAATGGAACTGTTGGTTTTATAAATAACTTTTTCAATTTATAAATATGCAACTGTTTCTTATCTCCTCGTTGAAAATTCAGACTAGAAGCGCACAGGTATCGATGCATTCCGTCAACATTTGCTCGAGGAAAGAATATCCGGGGGACAATGGCGTCTCGCCGACGGGTCTGAAGCACCGAAAACCTCGTTCGAGGAAGCGTCGTCTTGGTGTCCCTTTGTCCAGCCAATTCGTCGTCAGGTTCGTCCATAACGATGCCCTCTCGACGAAGCCGTCGGTCGTCGCGTCGTCGACGTGTCTCGTTCGATTCTCGCGTCGAGTGACGCAATTACAATGTCCAGGACGCAGTGGCCCCTGGCTAGAAAGAGGGGTGTGTTGGCGGCGCCGCGACGCTTAGTATGGTTTTAGGTAAAGCTAAGTACAGTCCGGGACCCTCTTCGAGCGTAATTGGCCCTCGGCAAGAGCTGCCCTGGCCCTCGCTGCTTCATTACGTAAATTGACTGACCGTGTAAGTGGCGCAACGGTTCAGAGTCGAAAACCACCACTTACCGCCATAACTTCGCCTAGGCCCCTTCACTCCGTTACCTGTACCCAATCCGATAGTTATCCACCGATTGTTGACAGCCCGCTGGACGCTCGATACCACGAGTGGCTTCGTACACAGGCCGATTTGCCGGCGGCTCAGCTGTATACTCTGCTCGCCTATCCGGCAAGACAAAAGACCGTGCCAGTTGAACCAATACAAGTGAATGAATGATTCAACGAGACAGAAATTTATAACAATCTGCGTTTCTCGAAGAGAGCACATAAAAGATTCTGTTCAAAAAACTTGTATTTAATTATTGCCAACAGCGAGTCCATCCCAGGCAATAACCCATGTGTTTACGTATCGTGTAAGAGTCGGTGGGACCAGTGAAGCCAGAATGAGGCCGAAACGAACCTCATGTACTCCCCAACTTACCCCTTCCACTATTCCAGTCCAGCACCGTGCGCATGCGCCCACTCCACGGTCCTCCACTAAGCCGTAGACTGGTCGCGCGGAGTGGGGGTACAGCATTTCACTGTGACTCCCCTAATATGACTATACTGGGTGGGACAACCGGCGAGGTAAATGACCTAAATTGTAAACCTCGTCGTTTGTTTATACATTTTCTGTTATGTTCTTCGCTCTATTCGCCTCGAGTTATTCTAGAGACAAATTGAAAGGTACGCACCCGCGGATATCGGCAGAAGGGTGAATAAAAATGGTGGAGCGCTCCACGGTGCGATCCGCAATATTTTCGCGCGTGCAAACCGAGGGTTGCGAGGACGGGTACGGCGAAAGGGACTTCCCCGGTTGCTGAAAACGATCCAGACAATTATTCGTGGCGTCTAAAGCGGCTAACGAGGCGGCGGGATAGGAAGTGTGCGTATTTCCATCGGATGCATCGACAAGGGAATTGCGAATTCCGCTCAGAGGTGCGATGCGTTTTGGAATTCAAGGCGCGGCACGGCTATGGTGGGCTACGGGAGGCTGCGAGGGGTACGAGAGCACCGAGCCAACGAAGCCTCCGACAAACACGACATTTGCGAGGCAAATATTTCTTCGCCGATGTAAACTTTCCAGCGTCTCGCTAATGCGGAACGATCGACGCGCGAAATTCGAACGTTCCCGTCCGCACCGAGGCGTGCGAAATGTTTCGCGACTTCTTTCGAAACGGCTCTCTGTGAAATACGAAAGTTCCCCGGCGAACAGCCGTCGATTAACTTTTTACATCGGGCAGCTCGCTCTTGATGACACCCCGATTTTCCTACGGGATTTTCTGCCTCGATTTTCCTTCGTTTAGGTTGAATTTAGTGACGGACGGGGATTCCCGCTACAGAGAATTGGATATATCATTGTTTTGTATAATTTGTACTTGTGATAATTTTTCTGTATAATTCTGTATAACAATGTACTCTACCTTGTAGAATAAAGTATTCATAGGTATTTAGAACGCATAAATAACGATAACATTTTATGCATACATTCAAAATAGTTTCTAATACTGTTTCCTCGTTAACATTAAACCATGTTTTACTTGCAAATCGGAAGAAACACATGGTATACTAAGTACAGTTTGCAATATCGGTACTCTGGTATATCGAATACTGGTATTTCATGATATTTTGTAATTTGTTGAAAGCGGTATTTACCAAGGTATAATACTGGTATTTTCGGTATTAGCTATAAATAATAAATATTTTGTTTTGCTGTACTCTTTGACCTAAGAGCAACCGGTCTGAAACATCAGATTTACAAACGAAGAATGCGCCTTGACCGGGATCGGTATAAATCATTCAGTTTGCAGTAGCTGCGAGCGTTAATCTGCGAACCGCGTCGCGCTCGGATAATTTGATAAAAGTTCGCGTCGCCGACCGAATCGAATCGCGGAACGTAAATGTTAATTATAAATTCTGGAATAATGGTAACGAGGGAGAGACGGATCTCGAGAGTGAGAAAGAGAAAGGGATGAGGCGGAGAAGTCGGGGGTAAAAAAGGCGGGGGAAGTCCGTGGGAATAGTTCCAAATGGGAGCCATTAATTTTCCTCATCCGCCTCGCGGCAACTCGCCGCGTAATAACGAACGTGAAACGATATGAGAAAAGTTGAGATACCTGTCGGCCCATCCTCTCGCGTCAGCCCTATCCCGCATCGGTGGTTAATGTAAAATCACGTTTGCGTAACCGGCCATCTTTTTTCCACCGGCCTCCTACCTCGACTTTCTCGCGTTTCCCTTTTCTCTCTCTCTCTCTTGTTTTTACGCCGCATCTGTTGCCTCGAATTTACGATTCTCTAAGCAGCGCCCGTCTTCCTGACCTCTTTAACGTAAACTCGACGAACTTCCGCGATGCTCGCTTATCAGCTTGCAGCCTTTCCACGGTTTTACGAGTTTCCCGTTGATGCACGGCTTCTTAATTGGTTCGCTGCGCGGGAATTTCCATGCGAGCCTCTGCGTCGAACGCGTCCCTTCGAGAAGTCGAGCGAGAACAACGGTTTTCGACCGCAAAAGGACTTGCGTGAATTCGACAGATTAACCGACGACTTTCAAGGACTTTCAAGAATGACTTTTTTTTTCGATATTTATGTTTTAAATTCTTAATTAAAGTTCTTTTATGTCAGTGACATTCTACATAGAAAATAATGATAGAATGATTACATTATTGGCGCTTTCATTATTGCGTAAAAATAATTATCGTGTTTTTTTAGCGAATCTAGTCAGTCCTATTTACTCTAAAACATCTACAATTACCGTTTGCATGCAGGAACGAGGTCGTTCGAATCGGAAACAATACGATGATAAGAAGCGGAAGCGGCGTATCGTAGGGAAACGGTTTCCGCAATGCTAAGCATTTTATGCAGCTTTGTATGCACCGTCGTGCACCATCCTGCACCATCCTGCTCGCCCCGTGCCCAGGCTATCGTCTCCCGGGAAAAACGTTCCAGGATTCCCGTTTTGCAATAAAAACTGATCCTACGAGGACTGTTCCATTCGAACATATTTATCTGGCTAATACTAAATCCTGTTTAACCGGTCCCCGCGAAAAATAAACGCTGTTTAAGCTGTTCCCAGGGATCTCTTCCTCTCTCTCTCTCTCTTTTGATAAAGAACAGTAAGGGTATTAGATTCTATGAGATAAGCTCTTTAAACCGGTTATCTTCTCTTTCCTCCTTGCTCTCCGTTACCCCGCTCGACAATCTGATACAATTATCTGATGTTTCGTTTGCTTTGAATGAAATTAAACTTTGAAAAACAGCTTTGAAACGCTTTCGGGAAGATAGAAAATGCAAGAACAGCGTCGCAGCTTTGTAACTTCGTTGGATTCGCTGCGGAAATACATTCCCTTTGAGTATGATTTCGTATTTCGCTGAATAAGTTTAATGTTTAAATTGGAACAAGGATTTTGATGCGAAATGAAAATTCTCTGGTTCAATCGTCATTTCGTCTTTAACGTTTCTTCCAAATTTGGATCTAGAGAACACATAAGTAAAATCTGACCAAAGTATCCCATATTTTTCTACATTAGGAAGGTCTGGACAAATTGCCGACTTCGCCGAGAGCGAACGATAAATTTATTGTAAACGAGGACCGAATGAATTTCCGCGGAAAATGCAAGAAACAACAGTCGCGAGAGCCCCGCGCAGAAATGATTTGCAAGCGAAACGGGCTGTTTGCTTTTTAGCGGTGTCGTTTCTGTAATGTACGGGGACAGGGGCTGGTTTTTCGGAGCCTGTTATAAAATGAGAAATGAAACGAGACCGTCGCGAAACGGAGAGGAGAACGGAACGGGATCGAGTTGCGACACGTTTTTATTTCCGTCGTTTCGCACGGTTTCGACCGAACGAAAAAGTTAACGAACTTCTGAACGCGTCGCCATGAAGAAACCATGATAAATAAATTGCGCCGGACGATGGTGAAACGGTTCAGACCACACGACATTGTCGGCCATTAGACTAAATGTCGATTTCACATTATCTTTTGGTAATTCAAAACCTTTAGCATACGCATTACAAGTTTACCTAAATCAGTATATGTAAAATATGCAGATTTAATTAAATAATGAAAATTAATTCATATTTATAATTTGAGTGTAGAACCGCTATCTACTGGTAATTGTAAGTAATTAACATTATACTTAGTAAAGGAAATAGATACTTGGTCCCCTCAGGGTTTCAAGTCCATACACCACTCTCCTTCTCTTTCCAATTTCACCTATCGCCTAATTGCAACCAATTCCAGCGGGACCTACTGTTTTTAAGGTGGGTTCCGAACCACCTTTGCCAACAACACGTGAAAAGTACCTGGGAGTCACTTCCCGGGTTTTTACCAGCCGGTCACCCATCCAAGTCCGTTCCACGCTCCACATTGTTTAACTTCGGTAATCGAATGAGAACCGGTGCTTTCAACGGGACCACGGTCGTTGGCCATTATACTTAGTATATATAAGTATTATTTTCAAGATACACGACTTCTGTTTGTTCCTATAAAGCGTGAGTTAATCAATTCTAATAGATTCTTGACAGTCTTATGAAAATGAAATGTATCGCTACGAAACGCAAATTACCTCATTACGATAAGAATCGTATGAATATTCCTGCGCGATAAAAATTCTAGTAGAACTTTATCGTTCACCATTTCCTTTGCACGAATCCGATCGCGAGTTGAAAAATTCGCGAACAAGACTCGATGTCGGACAAGCGAGCTTATTTGGTCGGCGTTCATAATTGAAACGGTATATGTATCACGATTAAATGTCACCGCAGTTGTGACCCGTTTCTAAAGTTCAATCAGCTGCTGACTCTTTCACCGTTTGCCCCGATTAATTCTATTTCCACGTCGTGCGCGGAAAGTCTGATGGAAGACGACGCCGAGACACGAGGACAGAAGAAACGAAAGAGAAAAGAGAGTGTATTCGTCGGACGGTGGAATTCCTCTGGAAGCGGGTCCGCGACAAAGAAACGACGAGGTACAGCGAGAGCAGCTTGTCTGCCATGGTTACCATGGCCGTAGGAACGTTATTATGATACATCGCCCGGCTGAATTCAGCTCTTGAGGTTTTTTGCCCCTCGCCGGCACGGAAATTGCGGGAGATTTAGTTTTTCGTGGCGCTGGTAAATTTAAATTTATCGTCGTTACACGCCGGCGAACATGGACGCGCTTATGCCTGTTTACAGGCCGCTCCTCTTTTGTCCGACGAATCCTCTCCTCTCTCCTGATATCCTGTTGCGTCTTAATTGTACGACACTGGCCGGGGTATATTGAAATTCCCAGACGGATTGCAGTTGAACGCATTTTCTTCTCGCCCATCTAAAAACCTTTTTACTTTGTGAACATTTTGAAAAATGAATCGCGTAGATGCTCGGAAAATTGCGGAAGTTACACGGGATTGAACGCAGCAGGAGCCATAATGTTAAATCTCGAACCAAGATTATTGAGAAAGGTGAAATTTCATCTGGAGGTTTAAAATAGCATTCTGTGTAACGTGGAATGCTGTCGAAAACTGTCCAGAAACTTTTACGAACTCGATTGGTTCTGGCTGATGTTTCGTTGACTAAAACTACTGCGATTCCGCGGGATTTTGAACACGGAATCGCTATCTCGAATATAGTAACGTCACTCTCAGGCCGGATCGAAGTTAAATATTTCCGTGCGAGAATCGTTTCGGACAGGTAAATTTCTCGTTCAGTGTCTTCGGTCAGGAATGACAGGTCTATCAGTCGCCGGGAGACATTATACCGGTAACTTTTGATGAAAAACGTGGCCGTTGTTGTATGCATTGCGGCGAGACACGGATCACAGCCGCCGCTGGCTGCGTTTTAGTGTGTCATTCTGCGGGCACGGCTAGCCATCTCGGAAATAGAAATCTCATCTATCGGAGACCAGCCGGATACCGCAGGATACTATATCTCCCTTCTCCAGGATTAATTAAGGCACTCTCCGCGCAGTACCACAGGTACCACAGGCACTCCTGGTAGGCAAATCAATCGATCAGGTTTACCACCTTACCGCGTTACCTCGGAAGCAATTGACATTCTCGATGCATTTTCTATTTTCCGTCCTCCCTAATTAACCCCGAGTACCTTCGGGTATGTCGGTCAGCCTGCGGATACTGTTACGGCTACCTTGTACGTCGACGTCCCTTCGAGACGCTTGCTACTTTGTAATTTCATGCGTCGAAACGTGGCTTCGCCCTCGTCGTCCCCGCAACGCGACGACCAGTTAATTAACTATGCACCGGTATCGTCGATCGAAATTTTAATCGGCCATTTTGCTCAAACTTTCCTCGAACGCAGCTTTTCTTCTTTATTCTCGCATCGTCGCGTTCTTGTCTTTCTGTGAAAAGAAAAAAAGCGTTCATTTTATTCGATTGTACAGTATACACGAAGATTCAATGGACACGAATTGTAGTGGTTTCAATTTAAGCAACAATCACTATTACGTTAAAAGTAAAATTCTTCTCGATGGAAAATGAAATATATAATAAATTTTATGGTTTAAATTTACTACAAAATTTACTATTACGTTAGTAATGTACCTAATTCCTGAGATTGTTAAGGGACCACCTCGATGACCAAGATCAAACGACTATAACTTCATCAAAAATGACAATATCAATGTCTTTAACGTTAGAAAGCGTGAAATCTCTACTTTCGTATCCATCGTGCTCTGGCTGGATAGAAACGAGAGGGACGCTAGAGGAAATACGCGAGCCAAGCTATCAGTGGAGGTCGATTTCGGAGGAGATGGGAAATTTCTTGGTGCCGATACGCCGAGTATAATTGAAAATATATTCGTGTCGCCTCCGCTTTCCTTATCCTCGGTGTTTCGCCGGTCGACCGTGTGACGCGGCGAGAAGGCGATTTAAAATCGGCCGAGCGAAAATGCAAAGAGGCGCGCGGGTCGAGCGTGATAAATTATCGGCGACGGAATTTATCGCTATCCGATTCGGTTTTGATCGAATGTTAATTGTCCCCGTGGTATCGATCCACCAGAACGCGTCTCGCGCGGTTCTCTGAAAAGTTTGTCGAAAATAGCAACATAACGTGACTTGTAATTTATATGTGTAGTTAACACATCGTATCATGTTGTTAAACTTTATACACTTTGAAGTTGAATAGCTCGGCCAGGAAAATTTGTACGGCAAGCAATCAACGTTCATTTTACAGAGAAAGGTGCACACACTTTTTCTAAATACATTTTGTCGAAAAAATTCGGCTGAACTTTAGAAACCCCCACCCCCTTTCCTTTTGACACGTGACGTACGTCAATCTATTCGTTTTGACATGCTGAACACAAAACGTATATGTAATTTTTAGCTGAAATTAATAGTTTTCGAAATATTCGTGAAAAACTGCAGTTAGTACACATTGAATTTTGTGTATACATAAAGGAGGGTTTTTTGAAGTTTTACAAAAGTGAATGTTACAAACATATATTTGTGTACGAGCTATTCATTAAATTCCGGTGTCACTCCGTACACAGGCAGGGATGGTCACGAGTATATTTTCAATTATACTCGTCGCCGTATCGGCACCAAGAAATTTCCCTGTATATCCCCACGGATACCTGGAGCTCGCGTATTTCCTTTCTCGTTTCCCTCGTTCGTATCTAGCCGGAGACGGAGTCACCGGTCCCAGGGTACTTTTGACATTCAAATAACGCCGACTTAATATGCACGATGCCGCTCGGAGCCAATCGAATTGCGGAGTGCTCGTTTCCTCGAGTCAAGGTCTCTCTGTTAAGAATCCCAGTCTCTTGTCTGCTCGCCTCGCAAACCAACCCTCTCCCACCCCCTCTTCTTCATTCGTCTCACCCTCGGATCTTGCTTTCCAGCTACAGATTTACGTATTCCACTCTTGGAGGCGCTGAACAGAGACAATCGCGGAGAGAGAGAGAGGAAGAGAGCACGATCTACTCGAAAGCCCTTTCCCAACGATGTCCTTCGCCTCGTTACCTTACCTCCTCCCGCTAAAGCCCGGTCCGCAGGCTGCTTATAAACTTTGCATCACAATCGTTCTACGCTTTGGTGCCGTGCAAATGAATCAACATCACGGATTACATCTCTTTTTTTTTCATTCGATCTGAACGCGCAGCCATTCCCGAGGCGATAACACACCGGTCGATGAATTGGATTTCTTGCCGATCACGCGTTGATTTTGATTGTTTCGATTGCTGGCCTCGACATTTTCGCTTTGATGTCGCGCAACTCGCCCGGAAAAAATCACCCGACAATGTGCCGACGCTGATTTTGCACTGGACAGTGCACGCTTTCGAATTGGACGAATGTGGTTTGTGTAAAAAATTTCGTCCGCTTCGGGCGGTATTATGAAGTTGGATTATAATATTGAAATATGACAAAAGTGATGTTTACGTCGCTGTAATTTTGTTAAAAAGATTTGAACGATCATTGTTCCTGTAGTTATGAAAATTTTTATTTTAAGAATGACGTTCATCGACGAAGCTGACAACTTCGCGTCATAAATCGCGTTCTCTCTAATTAACCTGCCAGCGTGAGCATTAGGGGCAGTGTCGCGGAGGCATCGTGATCGCTTTTGCCTCGATGATGGTCAGAAAATAGAGCAGTGTCTGAAATTTGTTCATCGGTCAACTGGAAATGGTCCGTCGGCGTCGTCGTCCTCCCACGCTAGCCGATGGAGACTCCACCGGTAAATCGTGCGGCAAATCTGCCCTTTAATCTCGACCCTCCTGGCGTAAAGGGTTAAAAATGACTGTCGTTACCCCGACGGCTAACCCTTCTCGTCCCGGGACCCCTTTGCATCGACAGAACACATCCCTGCGCCACCCACACCGTCCCTCTGCATGCGAACCGGTAATAAAGTGGGCCGGAGTGATGCGCGAAATTGCATTTCTCGACCACAATTCAGTGGATTATTTTTCTGAAACATTTTCCACGAAAGGAATAAGAAAAACTACCATATTTTGCTAGTATTCGATAGTGGCCGAATTCAATATTTTTGTAGTTGATTGATTTACTTAGGGAACTGTGAAATTATTCGCGAGTATTTCAAATTTCACTGTTGCATTCATAATATTCGTTCATTAACAATTCCAACGCTGGCAAGCGATGCATTTAATTGTAATGGTCCACGCGCGCCCATTAATGGCAATGATAAACCGACGTGGACAATTGTGAACGATATCTGCAGCTGTTCTGGAAATTTTTCAGAAAATGTCGTACTCTGGCAATCAAGAAGGGCATCCTGTTTAGTGAACGACGATTACCTGAAAATAATTACGTAAAACAAGATCTTCAGAAAAAGATATCTTATCGCTATAATTATGTTTCCGTATCGAACATATGTGTACACATAATCACGCAACGGATTTTATTTATCTAGATCAAATGAAAAAATAGTAATAACCTTGAAAGAATCCAAAGAAACAAATGTGTAGCTCCTGGCTTTCGTAACTCGTGCAGAGAATTTTAATTTTCCATAAAAACCCGCAGTTTACGCATTACCTTGTATCATTCAAACCAGCGAAGATATTTCAGGCAAAAATATCAAGTAATTCGCTCTTGTTCAGTGTACATTTCTTAATTGTTCCTTAATTGCTGTTAGCACTTCCATGAAAGTGTTCAGCATATCGTGACGCTGGAAAAAAGTCTTCTAACATGATAAAATGTTGCTGCCATGTTAGAATGAAACAATTATTTCAACACATAATCTAGTTCTCGAAATATATATCGTATAAATTGTTGAACAATGATCCAGGAAAATCGCTGAAGATTTTCGCAGCGTGAGCCGCGGATGAAACAGCGAATACCGCTGGTGGAATAGACTGAAAAACAAATTTGTTCGGACAACGAGCGGCAGCTTCGTGGAAATTAATCAGCGGCGGCGGGTAGGTATCATTCACGCAATCAAGGAAAATGAAACGGCCGATCGATGGAAATTAAAAGTGGCACGGAAATTACGCGCGCGATATCATACAAAGCTATCGCGCTCGCCACTCGAGCGTTACATCGGCAAGTGCACTCTCCTCGGCAGCATTATCGAAGATCAAAGGGACCGGTCGAAAAATTTCGAAATTGCTCGATCGCGTCCCCCCTAGTGGACGTTTCGAAAACATCCACAAACTCGCGCGGTGCTTGACAGATTTTTAAACATTGGTGGAAAAAAAATAAAAAAGTGCCGAGACAAGGAACAAAGCGATTGAACGATTCGAAAATTGAATTTCCCGTCGAGGAGAGAGAGAGAGATAGACGGACAAAAATCGAACGTGCACAAGGGAAAAGGACAAAAGGGAGAAAAATGGCGATTCATACGGAAATCCCCATAAACATTTTTCGGAATTCCGCGAGCGGGATGTATCAGGTGATAAAGTTCGGTGTCCGTCAGCACGGCTCGCCGTATTTATCCGTCGCACGGCAATCAATCATCGTGCTTCGAAACAAACGCGGCAGCTCCGTCGCGATCGGCGCGAGCTTTTCAGCAGATGCGACGCCTATGAATCGCGGATTTGTCATCGATTTATCGTCAATCCGTCGGCAGACTTAACGGGTCGGTCGACTAACGTGTTGCGTATCCCCCCGATTCTTTTTCCGCAGGTCTTGAGGACAACGTTGTCGCCTGTCGAATTATTTCGTCAATAACTTCGAAACATTTCCATCAAACTATATTAATCGTTAGACTGCAGATATTGGATTAAAGAGTTGAATGTGCTCTTTGCCACAGTAAACGGGACACCTACTATTAACACCCTCCAAAATTCAATTTCCAATGTCCATACTTTCCAAACGAGTTCGAAGTCAGCGATGACTTAAAGCCCCGCTAATTTTCCGCGTACTATCCAATCCCCGGAAAGATCGATTTATCACCGAACTATCAGCGGCAGGGCCGAAAAATAGAAAGGGACCGTAATAATCGGGATCGAGCAGGGCCGTCGTAAATCGAAGGCGGTCGATTAAATATTGACGCTGCAAATCATACGAATTAACGGGAAATCAAGCCGTAAATCGGGCAAACACACACATAGGGATCGGCGTAGCGCGTGGCGATGCTCGCGGATCCGATTTATCGTGTGCCGGCCCAATAATGTCGCCCCTATTTACGTATCAAAGGGAAAACCGTTGGACGACGGTTTCGCGTGGAGCATCGCGAAGTCACCGGAACTTTATGATACAGTGGGAGGCCGCGTTTAATGGCCGCACAAAGGCGTGCTCGATTAATGAAGCTTGGCTCTGGCGAAAGAAGGGCAGGGCGCTGCGGGCCAATCGGGCAACGTTACGCGCATAAATTCGCGAAATTTCATCGAGGCTCCGGGGCGAGGGAGGAGGAGGAGGAGGAGGAGGGAAGGTCCCGTACACGAGCCGATAGACATAATACGCGACAATAAAGTTTATATTGCGCAAAACCGGGGAATCCTGCATTACGATCTAGACAATCGTTTATTGGTCTGTCGCGCGAGGGCGCGCGCGACCGCTCGACCTGACCGGGCCCTGGCATCGTGCATTAATAATGCTAATCGCGTGTATATGCCGTCGATGCATTAATTAATGCCGCGGGACGATTGTGCTCTGTAAACAATGAAACTCGTACGTGATTGCGAGACAACGCGGCACAGCGGCACGAGCGCACGCGCGCGTTGCCCATTAACGATTACCTCATATAATTTTGCCGTGCGCGCCACGCAGCCCGATCGGTTATTTATTTTAGCCGGACCCCCGACCCCGGAAGTCAACGGCACGGACGTTAACACAAAGCGCTAATATTTTCGTACGGCCAAGGGAATTATTTCGCGAGCCAACGTATCAAGAACAGCGCGCGATAAATCGGCGAACGGGCCGCGTCAGTGCGTTTGTTCTCACGATTTATATCTAGACTGTACGGTGGAAATGATCCAGATCAGACTGAAATATTACGTTCGGAGAAGTGTATTTGCAAATTTTCGATAATGAAGTCACAAAGAAGATGTGCGATCACGCTGACGAGGGAAAGTATTCTCGTTCGAAAAGTTAGAAGCGAATCGTCTTAGTACTTCGCAGACGCAAAATCGCGAGAGGAAGCAGAATCTCAGCACTTTGCTGAAAAAAACCGGATCTGGAGAAAAGTGTGCGAGATTGATGATCCGAGAGCAAACAGCGGCGCTTCGAGCACTTAATTACCGCATTATTCTCTGATTACGCGGAGGGGTGCGGGCGTGCACGAAAGGAGGAACGCCGAAAGAATTTCGCAGCGGGAAGAACGGTCTGGCAAGACAAACACCGTGGTCGTGGAAACGGCTGGCAGAAGGAGGAAACGGAGGCGAGGTCGTTAAACCACGCGACGGCCGTTAATGAGCGGGAAACGCCGGAAGAAAACTGGCTCCGAGGAACATTCGTCTCGGTCCAGGCACTCCTCGCGGCGTGCGCGCGATAAATGTCGCGAAAAGGGATGGTACGCGTGACTTTTATACCACTCTCCCTCTCCAACATAGTTAAAATGCTCGATTAGGATGGATAACTAGCGCTGCGTGACAAGTGTTTTTGGTCGTTGTATAATTTCTTTCTTGTGTAATTAGATAATTTATGCTTTAGACATTTCTTCCTTGGTAATATTTTCTTCTGTGCATTCGCACGTGAGGCGATGATTAGTTTTCATTATTTCGCAGAACATGATTGGAGCCGAGTTCTTTTCTAATTAAATGACACAGCTTAGTGAAATCTTGAGCTTTTTCCAGAGCTACTTTACTTTAACCCATAAAATCCGCAGTCCACTTATCGGACTAGTAGAACGAAGCCATAACAAGTCGGACAATGGAAATTTCTACCGCAGTCGCAAACCCAACAAAAATTACATCCCGCAACTAGTTCAGCCTGCACTTCTGGAACAATGTATCGACTTCTATGGAACAATTACTCAGTCATCAGCAAAACCAATAATCCCCTATTCTTCGGTGGAAAACAGTATGGCCGGCGATCGCCTGGGACAGATGAAATTCATGGTAGGAACGGTGCGCGACCCTAACCGGCCGCGTAACACTACGACCAGACAATGCGGCGGAACGTTTGGAATTCGTATTTCGTCGCAAATGCCGGTTCTGTTGCGACTGGTTGCAGCGTGCATAGTGCACCGGCGCGGCGGCTCTCGCGTGTGGAACACAGCGGGAGGCCGTGTTTTTCACACCGGCTGGCGATTCTGCAAAGGCCCGCGATGTTCGTTCGTAAACCGTGCAATCCCGACCAAGCCCTTCCAACGTTTCCGACCTCTCGTGTCGACGCTGTCTCCTCTTTCTCCCTCTCCTCCCCCGCGGCCACCCCCGCTACAGCCACCGGCCGGCCTTTTTTCCTACCGTTTTTGTCCGTTTTTACGCGACAACGAGTGTATTTTTCGACTCTTCGCGGGTCGCGGCACGCGCGCCCGTGCTTTGTGCGTTACGTGACTTCGTTAAAACGGAATCCGAGACTCGAGAGCCGCTCTCGAGAACCCTTTTTAAATCTTCTCGCTCTGAACCGCTCGCTTTTGCATTGTCCCACCCCTCCTCCCCGAAATTATTAAAATTTATTATAAAAGGAACCGTCACCTCTAATCAAGGTTTGAATATTGAACCATACAATTGCAACTGTTTCCAGAAATTAGAACAATTAATTTGGTACGTAACGTGAACAAAATTTTTGTTACCATTTCGAATTGCAGAGAAAATACTAAAAGTTGTACTTCGCAAGTTTTTTATGTCGGTTTATATGGAAAAGTTAAAAAAAGTTTCAAATTGCAACTTTTAGTATTTTCTCTGCTATTCCGACCTATTATAATTTTTGAAAAAATATCTCTGAAAAGAAGTCACCTTCATACGACCATTTTCGTTCTCTTCCACTGGTCTCACCAATAGCAAACCTCTTTTCCGCTAGGTACACTCAATTCTCCTTCATGCGACTTATCTCTTACAATTTTATTATGCTTTCCAGAAGCTAAGGACTTCTTCCTCGGGCCCTTTAATCGAATTTAACGTGACGGCAAGGGGTTTTTAGGTGGTTTAGAGTTCCGAAGAGATCCGTAGATTACGAGGAACATTCTCGACCCAAAGGTTTCTGCGAGTTTCGAAACGGGGCAAGTTCATTAAAAAGATATACAGCGACTTTGTCGAAGTCACGTTACCATTAGCGAGAGGAGCATTTCAACCACGTAAGGCTCGTCCCACAGCACCGGGCTTTCATATAAATGATTTTTTCCTGTTTTCAAAAGCTGGAAATTACTTGCACGCTTCTGCTGGCAACAAAGACACTTCTGCTTCGTTACGGTCGCTGGGAAGTTGCAAGAATTATTTTACCTGGCATTCAGAGGACTCCGGGCTCGCGTGGAGGGTCGAAACCGTGGTTTATTTCGTTAAATGCGAACAGGGTTGACGAATTTCTTTTTGAACCGCTGCACTGTTGTGACGTATATGCGTTGCCGCAATTTGTAATTAACACTGAATCTACGGAGCAGGATCTTGCTGAATTTTTATTAAAAAATCTGTATTTGCGTTGCATGACAAAGTAGAATTTATGTAGACACAATTTTGCGTCTACGATTTTCAAATAAATCCGTGTACTTGTTTGACTTCTCTGAGAAAACGTATTGTACTCCACTTAATAGTTTCAGTGAATTCAATTAAGCGTGAAAAAATTATTCAATAATATATGATAGCGAGGTCAGTGTTCAAATCAACTAATTGTGTTCGCCATAGGAGACAGACTTTATTCCGCGATTTGCAAGTATTTGTACGCGGTGAATTCGCATTAATTTTTCAAAGATCGTCTCCGTGGGTGATCGTCGAGGGGTTTGAATGACAATTCAGCCACTCCCGAGGAGCAGACGATCTCCCGGTACACATTATCGACAAATCGGTACGGCCGAGCCCGCGGGAACACAGGGAACGACCATAAAGCTCCGTGCGGCGTGACGAGAATCGGAACGGGCCGCGCAGTCCCGTCATGTAAATCTATGCATAGCTTTTGTTCCCCCAACGCACGACTTTCGAACTTTTCTTATTGGCTGCTCCGCGAATATTGGAGAGCCGAAAGATGAGGTGCTGAATGCGCTCAAGGACTCCCGGGTACTCGATTCTTCCGTCGTTTCTTTCTCCTATCTTACGGAAGGGAACGATTCCCTTCAGCATCGTCCCGCAACTATCCCCTTCAGCATTTTATTTAACGCGGATCTTACCGAACTCGTAAATTCGAGATTCGAGTGTGATATACGAGAGGTCTTTCGGTATCTCAACCATTCTTACTTTATCATTAGACAGCGGATTTTGATTCATACACATTTGATTACTAAAACACTTTTAATTTTGCACTTTATTTTTATTTTCCATGGCAGTGGCCTTCGTAGATAATGGTTTAATAAAAATCGTACTAAAGCCTATTGAATTTCGTATTCTGATATTTATTGGAAATTTACATACGCCATAAATGTATGAAGATCCGCAGTCTAGTAATAACTCAATATATTGCCTACCGCAATTAGACAGGAATTAAAAGCACATAATGAAACGAAAAGACGAATAAAGCTTCGCTCTGTGGAACGTATGAGGATTAAACTATCGAATCGGTACATTTTATACGAAAGTTAACGCACAGTTCAGATAAAAGAAGCTCACGTCGACGATCCCAGCAGTCGAACAAACTTTCGGCATTCCCTCGTTTTTTTGTCCGGTATCGAACCAGTGCGGAATTAAACCGTGCGGCTCGTTAGTCCATCGAATCGTTTTTCGGGGCTGGAGGTGCGCGCTTAATCATATATAATTAAGCGGCGCTTCACGTTCTTCCGCGCAACAGGCTGTCCATGCGTGTGCAACAATGCTCAATCTCATTACAATGCGAAAAATGGCTCGTATTTGGCGTTTCGGGCAAACGGCAATCAGGCCTCGCCGAAACGGACGAGAAACGAGGCTCCGAGGGGGGCTGCGGAGGGTATTGTGGGAGCTTCGTGGGGCAATGGGGGCAGTAGGAGGGGCGAGGGACAGCGAATCAGTGGCTCGATTGAAAAGCGTTCGACGATTTAAACGTTAATTCGTCCAATTCGGGGCTTGGGTCGCGATATCCATCATTACGGGGCGCGTCGATAAAAATTACGTTTAATGGCCGGTCACCGGACAGCGATTGACATGATTTACCTGCCCCCCTCCCCTCCCTCTGATTCCGTTAATAGAGGATCACGCGCGTCGACGAATTCCGCTCGAGCACACTCCGCCTCGTTTCGACAAACGGGCCTCGAGTTTTTCCGTCGAACGGAAAACGAGGAAAACAAACGCTGGGGAAATTGCTTTCTCCTTGTAGAGCCTCGGTCCGCTCCCCGGCCCTCGCCCGACAAAACGAAAAAAGGAAAAACAACAAAAACGTTGACGCGAGGTGTCCTCTACTGGACAAAGTATCGCCCATCCCCCCCGCCATCCCCTTCCACCGCCGCGCCGGTTCCCACTCGACGGATCAACGGCCGAAGTGTGTTAAAAGCCACTATTCCGCAGGATGTCAACGATTTCGCGAATTATTCGGGCCAACTGGCTCTCCAGTGTTTGACTATTGGCTCGACGAGACTTGCGAGCCTCTGCGACCCTTTTGTCGCGAACCTCTTTCGTACGGAATCGCTGGATGTTGGGGAATTAATCCTAAATTGAGAACGGTACTTGGACGTCATTACGCGTCCGACATTGTGACGCATATCCCATAGATTTTTGTCTGATTTAAGATAAAATGACCATATAAAATAATTTAATGAAACAATTTCTTTCGAAATAACGAAGCTTAAGGATCAAACGCAAGATAGACAGTAGCGTTGAGTCTTGAAAATATAAAGAAAAAATTATAAATAAAAAAGGTAGCTGAACAGATAGTTAAAAATTAGAACCCACAATCAAGCTAAAAGGTTCAACCTGCCTCCAAAGTCAACGAGACAATTTTACCTAAAAAATTCAGAGGCGTCGCGAAAATGAATCCTAGCCTCCGTAAGCCATCGTTTTACTCAGGATCAGGATGCTCCAGAGTCATCGATCGAGATCAGGGATATTTGCAATGTAGATCCACCGGCAACGTAGGTTGTAGACGTTAGGACGGCTTACAGAACGGGCGCATCCCGGTTGCAGGGTTTAAGAAGCGCGAAGGAGCACACTGGGAGACAAATGTTGGAAAGGCAACGGGGGGTGGAGAAGGGTTTGGCTGGTTGGTAGCAGGCCTCGCGATGTTAAATAATCGCGTCGCCGGCACGTTTTCGCGTAACGAGGACGTTTATCAGGATCCAGCAACCGGGAACTGATTTACAAATAGGCCCCGAGAGGCGGCTCCTCATCCTCCAGGCGAGTTCTCTGCTTCGTCCTTCTGGCTACCCGGCTTTCCCAACCCTCCACCTCCTCCTCCTCCTCCTTTCTCTCGCCCTTCAACCCTCTTTCCCACCTACCGTCGAGACCTTCCATGGCAGAGACGAATCAGCTTGAATTTTCGCATTGCCGCGCCGCTAGAGGACCTTCTCTATCTCGAGTGCCGCTACGAAACTCTTCGGCACTCGCCCGGGAAAAGTTTCACCCTCGGCCCCTGAAACGCGGTCCCGTAACGAGTGCTTGTCACGCGTACTATAAATACAGCCAAGTGGAATTAAAACTGCTACCTTCGATCCTCTAATTGTCCCTTATTCGGCGCCGATGTCGATGCACATGCCACGAAACAACTATTCCGTTTATCCATCAGCTACAGAAGTAGAGAAAGCCTGTAATAAATCAGACATAAATAGGTTTCGATAAAACATAGACATAAAGTCATTTTCGCATAAGTTTCACACCTCCACGAAATGTACAATGGCTGAAACAATCCGTTTAATCTCCAAGGAATGACATTTAATAATTAAACTCGATTTACACCTAGCATTTTCGCCTATCATGAACACAGCACACGGAACCGCCACAGTATCTTCCGCAGATGCTAATTCCCGCAACCTCTAACTATCATCTGCGAACCGCGCGTCCCGGATGATTCTCCCACGAAGAATGTTCCTCGAATCTGCATCTCGAAACACACGAAAATTCCCAGCAGAGCAGCAGCGTTACGAATCGTTCCGGAATCGTTTGTTAACCGGTCTACCAGGAGAATTTATGCGGAAACGTAAACACGGTCTTTCGAGCGGTCGATCGAGATAGAGAGAGAGAAACGAATCGAAAAGGAGTCCCGGACCGTAATCCATTGCGCTTCGAGAAGGGCTGGCCAGAACCGCGCAGAGTAGAATAGCATTAATTCGTCGGAATTTATATTCCGCTCGTATTTTCGTGGACGGGCGTTCGTCGGACGCCTCTGTCTGCTCAGTCTACGGGAGTTAGCCTAAAAGACGTCCTTGGCTCCCTTGTTCCCCGATCGCGACGACGTTGCCCCTCCTTTCATACCCCCGGGGAAATCATTTTCATTTAAGATCGGCTACGACAACGCCTCGCGACCAAGTCGAAGCCGAACTCTCGCTCTCGAATAAATTATTTCACAGTCGTCCTGCTCTATCCGACGGCCGACGACTACCTTGCTCGATCTCTTACTACCTTCGCCAACCTTCCTCCCCTCTGTCCCTGTAGCGTGTTTTGCGAACGGCTTCAACGCCGAAGAAAAATACCCAGGGGAAAGCCGCTCCGGAAGCCGCTTCGCTCCCGCAAACACAGCCGCTCCCCGAGAAACGATCCCTTTCCCGGCGTCGATCGTCTCGTCGATATACCGCATTCGAAACTTGGATCGCAATTATTACAAATCCCGGGATCTGTCAATTTTAAAAATTATATGTAAAATATTCGTTCTTTACATTAGTATTACTAAAATATCGCCATCATCGAAGGGCTGAATACACGACAGGTCGACTCTCAGTAAGTGGAACAGATCAATCACTGGGTAGACATAATCTGGCATCCATCGAACAAGTAGAACCGCACTGAGTCTTTTAAAATCAATGAATCATGACTGTGTACGTCATTTGCATGAGCATTAAGCTAGATAAAAATTTATTAGCTGGATTTGTTTTCATGTCAATCATTTTAATTGATTAGAAATAACGTCTCCATATTTTGATACTTTTAAAATGTTTTATTAAAGCATAAAATCGTCTGTCTAATTATGACAGTGTCTCCAACTATGAACAATCAACTCAATAACAAGAATGCATCAATGAACTCCATTTCCTTTAATGAATTTTTAGATTAGAAGCTCTTTAGAAAGTATAATAATAGGAAGTTCCAATCTAAATCATTTTTGCCCCTTCTGTCAAAACTGAATTTTGCGAAGCAGAAAAAACTCATCCATTTAGGAAGAAGAAACGAAGTTACCGAGAACGTCCTACGTCATCATCTCCAAAAGCAGTTTCTTCGGGTTCATAAATTTTGCTCGACAAACGTCCCAGTGATTTTTCGTGTTCCCGATAGGTTCGAAGTCAGCGTTTCGGGCTTGAATTTCATTAACGATTTGACGTAAATAACGATGGAAGTTCTGTCGACGAGTCAGTAAACGTTTACCTCAAGACGAGACGGAAGCTTCTCGCCATCGAGTCGCGTCGTCGTTTCGTAGGGTACAGAGAGAAGTTGCGGAGCCTAATTGCTTGATCGACAGGAATGTCGTTCGGACTTGGCCGGAGGAAAATTTCTCCTCGATCCTTCACTGTCGTCGTCAACGTCGCGTCAACAGCACTCCATTACGAAGGGGAGCCCTCCGATCACGACAATGTTGGTGTTCGATCGATCGATCTCTCGTACGGAGCGCGGGTACACTTTTAGCGTCGCCGACGACTGACGGGTAAATATGGGTATAGCCTAAACTCCGTCGACGATCGCGTATGGAGACCCTAATGGCGGACATTCGAGACCCCCATTGAAATTTTATGATTTGTATACTCGATCGAATTTTTGCAGAAAATTTTCAAAATTCCGTCCAACGTGAAATGCAATTCATTCGGCTGTAAAAATTGTTACTTGTTTTAATAAAACCGTTAGAAGCACAACTAAGCAAACAAGGAAAAGAATTGTTTACAACAGAGTTGTGCTAATTTCAATGTATATTAATTTAATTACATTGTAATTTAATTTAATAAGATACCAGAATTACAGATTAAATTGTAATTTAATTGAGCGAAGCGACTAAATTTTGGATTACGCAATAATCGAACAATTCAGCACAACTCTGGTTTCCGCTCCCTTGAATCATTTGAATGTCTAAAATTTCCGGAGAGGAGAAACAACCGCAATTCCTTTCCTCTGTTTATCACAAAATGCAACGTACCACTCCGACAAATAATCAAAATTCCCGAAACAGCGTGCAGCGTAGTATCTCCTGGACAGAGAATATTCGTGGCGCAGCTAGAAATACGTTCTCCAAAAATATCGCAAGATCCTCGGGGCTTCCGAGCACAGAGGACAGGTTCGAAACGACGTCACGTACTCGGAATAATTCGGTGCTCTGTTCCATGGTGTGCCACGGTGGTTTTTCTTCTTTTTCTTACGAGCACTCGTAACCGGTGAAGCGGAAAAAGTTCGCTTAACGACTTAGCGGGTACGTATCTGGCTGCGGCGCGGTTGTCGCGTAATTTCCGCGGGAAAGCGTCCGGAAACGCGACGCTTAAAAGAATGTAAAACCAGTATGAACGCTTAAAAATGAAAAGGAGCCGCGCGGGGAAAAAAGCTGGCCGAGATTTCAATTATGACCGCGTTATCTACCGAGTGAGCGTGAGTAAGAGAGAGAGAGTGAGACGGAGAGGATGGGGGTATCACGCGGGAGAAAGTTTTCCCATTAAAGGAGCGCGCGACGATCGAAACGGATTACGCGGGCATTACCGCGGGATCTCGCGGGTTATTTTATGTTCTACCGACAAACGGAAGCTTTACGCGATGCCTGTGCACGTTCGCGTTATCAAACTCGCGAATTTCCCCGCCTGTCCGCGGATGGAATCGCGAATTCTCAGTCCTCGATCGTCTAGAAGCACTATCAACAAAAATGCGTATTTCTCGAATTTTTTGAAACACTGAGTTGTTCTACTTCTAACACAGTTGTGGTTGAAATAGGACTTCGTCGATATTTCCGGACACATAATTAGAGCAGTCGACATAGCGGACAATGACGCATGTATGTACATTCTTAAATAAGAATTGTGACGTAGACTTCATGGATGGGATATGAATATTGAATTACTTCATGACGCTACGATATAGTTCAAAGTCTATAATGGAACAACGAATCAATGCACTATCTAGAGCAATTGTATTTTAGCACTGCTGTGCATCTTGAACGAAGCAACGAATCAATGTGATGTTCCCTCTCGGAAAAAATTCTTTTAACCCTTCACTGATATGATAATATTTCTCGAGCGCGCAATGATAATTGGCAGTAGATGAATGTGATCTTGTCGGTCCTCCAGCAAGCACACTAAAAAAGAACAACAGCTGGGAGAGAATATTCTGTGCTCGCGCGAACGATAGCGTTCAGCATGATCTCGGGGTTGTCTCGAGGGTGGCAGGGTCGTGTCCAGAAAGTAGACGGAAGGGGACACGGTTGACGTAGCGGATGGGGGGGCCAGAAATCTTCGTGAAGAAATCGAAATTGCAGGTTTTCGTCGAAACGCTGGACTGGTAGGACGTGACCGAATTGCCAGAATAAGGGACGGCGCGTGCTCCAGCGCCAAGATAAATAGGATATTCCGGGATAAATGCTTACCTACGTGCTTTCAAATGGTATCGAGTGTTCCAGGGGGTCTGCCAGGTGGTTTCTGGGACGACGGGCCGCCCTTTTCCCGAGGCGAATTTTCCTACAAAGGAGGAGGACACACCTTCTCCGGACACATTACTCAGCCGACATACCACGAATTAAATGAACCGAATAATTGCAGCCAGACCCCGGCCAGACCCAGGCTGCAACATCCCGTGAATCTCTTTTGCCTGTTCTAGCTACCCTTTATGCCGTTCGTGGAGCGATTATGCTAGCTACTCCCACCGGAGAACGGGACACGTTCCACCCCTGGAATTTGCGATTCGGATTTTAATGTCCCTTCTTTTGTTTGTACCATTAATTCGCCATTTCCTGTCCGGTTCAACTTATTTTATTATCTGTGGATCCGAATAAAATTTGGTTTGCTTAATAGATCTTCTTTCGTTCAATAAAGTATGCTGAAGAAGAATGGACCATCGTCCAGGAAAAATGACTGGAAGCTTTGTTTAAAAACGAAATGCGGCGAGTATCGTAGAACGGTGCACAAAGCTCGGCAACCTAACCCAGACATTAATCAGAGCGGAATCTGACTGGGCGAGGTAGAATCCCTGGAAGATCCTTGGGAGGAAAGGCGAGACGAAAAAGCGGTGGTAGCAAGTTCTCTCGTTTATCATCGGCCCTCGTTCGAGATCGGATCGAATTTTTCTGGGAAACCCTTTTGGGAGACGGATACTTGACCAGGAATCGAGTGACCTTCCCCATCACAATGCCAAAGTCACTAATGTCCTCGGGCAAAAAGTACCGTCACGCCCGTTCTCGATCCTTCAACATCCTCGTCATCCCCCTGTCAACTGCATGTACGTCGCAAGGACAATATTCGAGTGCGACTCTCGATGATCGGTTGGCACAAAACGCGACGGGGGTAATGAAAAATCGCGAGTTCGATCCAGCCGCGCTCCACAGGAGCCTCGAAACTGTTTTGCCAATATCCTGGAACGTGCCAACTTCATTTTTCTTTTTTCTGGTTGACCCCTCGGTCGCTCGAGCACACTTTGTCAACTATCCACAAGAAAGTTTTGAACGTGTTCCTGAGTTATTAGGTTACCCCGTAAGTCATGTCAATAGACAGTGGATATTTATAAAATATAAAAACGTTCCTTTCGAAATCGATGTTAAAAATAATGAGAAAATCACAGCGCCCGAGCAAACACGGATTACCGTTTTTCCGATTGACGGTTCGATCTCAGCCGAGCATTTCGCTGTTGATAATTGTATTCGTTACGATCCCGCGGCGATGATTGATCGGCCGGGAATTCCTCCGACTTGCTGATTCTCCGAGCATTTCATTATAAATGATCACGGTAGTCGGCTTTAGACAAATGCTCGGGGTTGCTTTCCATTTTTCACGGGCGCGTTTAACCCACATTCCGTAGCCGGCACTGGCGATCGTTAAATATTCAATGATACCGGACGATTACGATCACGGAGGATAGTCACTTTCGGGCCATTCGTGTCTGCTAAACGTTCTGTAAAATGTTCAGCGAATGCAGCGGCTTAAAAATGAAATGCCACAGCGGGGAAAAAGCATTGAGGGAATAGATTCCGGTGGAATTAGGTTCGCGGCCGGTTCATCGTCCGAAATGCGACGGCAACTCGTCGAGAGAGCGCGGTTTGCTCCGCAAATATTCGCGTCCCGGTTTTCAAGATCAATTTGCATTCGAAGCTGGAAGGCAGCAATAATTTAATGTGTCTGCACGACTGTTTGCGAACGATAATTGGCTGCGTGGTCGCGGCTTGTACACAAGCGACCGCCGCTCTCGCAAGAATGGTTGGAATACCCATTCGGACGTGTGTAACCAAAACAAAAAAAAATAGAAGATAAAATACTACCCCCGCGTTATTGACAATGGAAGAGTGTGCCCTTTCCACCGTGGCACGTCAAATCTTTCTCGTTGATCCCGTTGACGAATTTATTCGTAACGCGGCTTTTTTCGTAACTCCGTTGTAACACAGTGTAACAGAGCGACAGTTATACCGATAAATCAACACGGCGCAGCGTCGGGATTACTATGGCAACAGGGTTGCGCCGGCTCGATTTAATTACACTCCGGGAAAATGGGGTTTTGTTGCTGTTCTTGTTGTTATGCGCTGCCATCATCGGCAAAACCCGAACCAGCCGCCGGGAAAGATTTTCCGAAATTTCTGTAATGTAATCAACCCTTTTGCTCTGGGGAGCTTTAAAATGCTACAATGCGAACCGTATGCCATTCAGGCCACGATAATCATTGCGATAACAATTACTAGCCTGTAACATGGGTAACCAGAAATTTTTGCCTTTTTACTATGCAATCCTAAGAAAATGCCGAAAATCCAATTTTCAATCTTGGAAGATTTAGTGGTTCTAAAGTTATCAGTGTTCGAAGTTTAGCGATTTTCAGTGCTTCGGCACTGTTAACTCTAAACGAGTTCGAAATTATTCTATGTGGAATGAACCAGCAGAGAACGGTTCCCAAAAATAGAATACGGTTTTGCAGCTTCGATTTTTGAGCGCGAATCGCCGTCAGCCAGTGCACAGTCGGGAATTAATTCCGACCACGTTCGAGGAGCACGAGTAGGTATCCCGGATAGTGGAGAAAATTACCGAGTCGCCATTGTAGAACAGCGGAACCGTGAAATTAACCAAATAACGCTGGATGAATTTCTGTGCGTAACATGTTGCAAATGGCGCGCGGCGGTTTCCCATATTCCGAAACTTTGAGGAGGGGAAGGAGAGGGATTCCACTTAATAACTACTTCTGATCCACGGACACAGGATCGGAGGGAATTACTAATTGTTGGCCGTGACTTCGCCGAAAGTTGTGGTTAATGAGTTCTACAATAATACCGCGGGCATACATCCTCCGAACACGTAATTTCACGGGTTAAATTTACTTTGGTTGCAGGACTTGCTGTTACAGTATCCGCACGTGACACACGCTTTGATTAATGCAAATGTTTTGCGATCTTTCAGATATCGTTCACTGGTCCAATCTCTTTCGTCGACAACTAGCACATTCGAAACTAAATACTCGGAATAGATCGATCTATTCGGGAACGATGTTCATCCACTGGTCAGAAACGAAACTGAATTAATTAGCTGACCCGAGTATCGATTCCGCGAGATTGTCGCTGTTTCGTGATTAATGCTCGCTTGACGTGGCTGCTCTCGTTTTCTTAATCGAGTGGGATTTCCAGAACAACAAGCAATTCAATCTCGTTCATTTGAAGAATGAACCAGTAAAGAATCCACAATTGCAGATTGCAGCATTGCGATAAATATAGAGCCAAAAATCCCCGTACATTTTCCCGCATACTTTTCGCTTACCCAGGATCCCTTAATCTCGAATTTAGAGAAGGTAGCAGCGCTTTATCTTGGTTCTACGAAAAGTTCTACGATTCCGTCCCGAAAATGGCAAAACGTTCGCGCCATGAGGCGCCGTCGAAGACGCCATCGAACGAGATACGGTTAAATCATCGTTTGCGATATTAGCTGCAGCATTATCGCCGTCCGCGTTCCTCTCGGTTCGTCGCTCAGATCGAAAATCGATAACGGCCTGCGAGAATAGGTGTAAGGAACTATTGAACGGCTGGGAACGGCTTGGCTGTCTCGCTTTCGATTAAAGGTGCCGCTTTCTTGCCTTTTCTTTGACGACTGGCTGATCTATACTTGACAAAATTTCGCTCCGGTGATGTACCTTGTAGTCGATTCTATATTGTAAAATCATTAACGCTTCTGCGGACACGCTGCGGGGCGTACGGTGTCGCGTCGATCGCCTAATTAGCTGTCTAGCTTTTCGATACGCCGGCCCTCGGAACAGGATAATTACCTAAATCAACAGCTCGCTATCTGTACACCTAATTACACACGCTAACGCGTCATCCGAGTTGATCCTGCTTCTTCGACGATTGATTTCGCGAACGAAAAATTCGAGGATCTCCGTAGAATCTTTCTTAAACATTTCTCCCAGTTCATTTTTTCAAACCAATATCAAGAAAGATCTGATCAGTACCGTAACACACTATCTAGGAACATCCTCACGTTATTGTGTTGGAATATCTGGCTTCAAAAATAATTTTAGTTGATAAAGATACTGAAAGGGTTCTTTGTTTCTTTGTTTTATCGACCCGCAGGTTCTCTTAAGCTATTTCTCTTTATTCGTGGTTGTACCACATTCTGGTTGTACCACAAAACACTCGCAGTAAACTCCCTATAAAAATACAAAGGAATAAAAACGCCTTATGGAATTAACAAAACTGTACACAATAATGCACAGTAATGCAACAATATTTAATAATGCACAGTTGGTAAAAACTCCACGCACACCTATTTTAACTATAGTTCCCTCTCACAGGAATATTATTTACAACCCCTAACGGGACTATTAGGGTGAAAAGTCAATTTTTTACCCCTTATCGACCCGCAGGTTAGAAACCGATAAGGTGCAGTTTATATATATATCATTTATAACAAGGCCAGACTAATCAAGCTTTGAGCAGTTCTGTTTTTAGTCTTTCCTCGAACTGACCCAATGTGGGAGGTCCAAGATTTTTCTCCCATTACAATTCCTACTTCACTTCAGTTCCGGCTTACGAACATTGCAGACGTCTTCCGCGTGTTTCATCTATTCTCGTCTTTAAATAAAGAAATCGTGTATGGGCTTGCTCGCGTTGTTCAATTATCAATACCCATTCCCATTATATTGAAAAGACAATTTTGGCCAGAGGCTACGAAAAATTGGAAGAATAATCGGAAGACAGAGGTTTCGGCGCAGACATAAATTGAGATGAATTCGGGTATTCGCCGACAATCAGTGATACTGTCGATCAATCATCGAGGCCGCGGTAGGATATCGGGGAGATAGTCATTAATTAAAAGCGGAATTCGCGCGAATGAAGCAGCGATGAACACTTGACCGGTCGCCGGGTCCCGCGGAACATCATCCCGATCGGTTTGAAGTGGCACCCTCTCCTCGAACCCCTGGGTGCTGGTGTTCCACAGGCAGGGTAGCCTCGAGGGTGAGAACAGGTTTCGAGCTGTGTGCGTGTGCGTGGATACGTGTGTTCGGGGCTGTTTCGACCAGAACGGCCCCCTTTCCGAGGCCAGTCCGGTCCGAAAACCGACAGGACAGCCCTGCAATTTCGATGCCGGCTCGCGGCCCTGTAATTTGATCAATTAACGCCGTACGGCCCTGCTGTACAGGATGCTCACTGTAGCCGAGAGGGTGGCTAGCTGGCTCGATGGTTAGGGGTTGCCGGGAAACGCGGGCTCTACGACCCGATCATCACGATCTAGTCGATTCCGATCCGGTCGCGCCAGGAAACTCCTCGTTTCACCATTTTTCATCCCTCTTTTAATGATTGAAATCATCCCTTCACCCTTTTCACTGTAATCATATCGAAATCGTAAAATTCAATTTTGATGAAATTAATGCACAACCGTTGAACAAGCATGTCTTAAGTGCTACAATGCGATGACAGGAAAAACGGTGTCTAAATGGTGACAAACGATAAACCGGTCGCCGAACCGGAAACTCGTCCGCTGTGCACTGTGAAATGTAAAACACCGTCACTCGGCGAGATTCTGACCCCGTGACGGTTACGAATAAAAACAAAAGATTAATGCGGCACCGTGAAAACGAAAATAAAACCGGAATGCCTCTGTTGTTGTCCGTGCGCACCGCACGTGTAACAACGCATGAACAAACGAACAAAAAAGGTCCATCAGTTAGCGACGCGACTGAAAGGCGTACAGGTGAAACATTTTCCGGGATCGCGGTGGCCGTCGGGAAATTATGCTGACCACCCTTCATGTTGTGTATAGACTTGAGTCGAATCTGACCCGAAGTTGAAAACACGTATATTGTCTTCGGTGATAATTCCTGAAAGAATGAATTAAATAATCAAACATTAGACGAGTATAGTCTTGGTTGCAGCACAGGTGCAAAATTATAAGCAGCAAAATTTTAATCGATCGACGGCGGCGCGTTGAACCCGGCCCGAATCCAAGGTAATTCACGAGATTTGTAATGTTCGGCTTTTCAAGCACTGTACACAGGCGCGCGCATTACCGCTCCGTCGTTAGCAGGACGTACATGACGTCATTAGAACGAAGTGCTGCTTAACGGGTAGTTAACACATAATTACTGTGTACAACGCGCAAGCCCGGGCGCGGCGGTTTACTTATGACGTCGTGATGCCAAACCAACCTCGGCCACTTTCCGCTGCGCGCCGATTCCTGTAATGATCAGGTCGCGATCGCGGGTGATGATTCCTACCAATTAACCGCTTCATCGGATCCTCTAGATGATCTCCTTGCACGCTCTGTTGCTATATACAGGTCATTTAATAATTAATAATATACATAAACAAGGAACAAACACTCTGATAAATATAATATGACGGCATTCATGACAACTGCTACACTATAATTATTCTCCGTCCTTAATCACCGTCCCTGTCTGGGCAAAAATGAAGGAGAATAGCAAACTGAAAGACGAAGGAGACACTCCTTCTACGAATGCAGCGTCAGAGCCATCTAAATGCGATTGAAGAGCAACAAGTACTTTCTTGAACAACTACACAGAGACTGAAAAACAGTTCTCACTCGACATAGAAAAGGCTACCATCTCGGAACAGTACGCCCGAGGCAATGAATCCAGAAGAGGAGTCAACAAAGCAGTCCTCCGTCGAAATTAAGCCTGGTCCCCGGTCAAGTCAGGTTGTCCTAGCCAGGAGGCCAGTAGCGGTGCTATCTAAATTAAAAATACATGAGCCGGTGCGACTTGCCGGTGACTTCCTTTCTGCCGTTAGAGTGTCTTAATTACCGGCAGAAAAATCGGCGGGGGAAAGAAAAGGCAGCGAGCTTCCCGACTTCTCGCCAGGGTGAGGCTTTGAAAGAGGATGGCCCGTCGCTGGCTTCTGAAGGAACATCTTCTCTGTCTCTCTTTCTCTCTCTCTCTCTCTCTCTCTCTCTCTATCTCTGTGAAAAAACGGAAAAAAGAAGCTGATGTACTCCGCCCGCGGAGAAGCTGATGGCACTGCGAGGGCGGCGGGAGGTGTTAATTAACTACTCGTCTCGCCCCCGTCACAGACATTCGAGCTAGGGCTCGACTTAACTTCGTAGTCGTTCCACCACCAGCCAGATAACGCGTCCATGATGCACCGGTAAAGAGGACAACGGTGTTTTTTTTTTACTCCTCCAGCCATGGAATGGCGGCGCTGCGGCCGAGGGGACCTTGTATCGGGCAATTTACGTGGAGAGGGTCGTTTTCGTTAATTCGGCCACCGTTCCTGGAGAATGGCCACCCGGTTATCTCCTGGAAATTGTATTTATAATATCCCGCCAGGATTGAACGTTTATTTTCCACCGTTTTTTGGTAGAGAATTTTCTTTGTTGAGCGGTCGTCGGATTTTCAAGGGACCTTTTCCACTTCCCGTTTTAATAATTTTTTTCATGCGTTTCTCTTGCGATTTTCATTGTGCTGTACGATTGATTTGAGAAATTAAATTGTAGCGAATTTTCAACGCCATATACTATTGTAATTTCGTAATTATGTAATTGCTTGTAATGGAACACAGAACAACGTCGATCGAAACTGCTTATATAAGAAAAATTGTAACGGAGACAATTTTAGAGCCGAGAAAAATAATTCAGGTCATAAGTTCTTTCTGAAGAGAAAGTTCAAGGATCTCCTGAGATAAGAAGAGATAATGTGTGTCAGTGAGTACGGTAAAGTTCGGAACGATATTTCATTGTGGAGTTGCGACGGGATAGAACAGTTTTAATCCGGGTGTTTCCTACGTGTTCCCGACGGATCCTCTACGTAACCCCAGTGGAATTTTCACCGACGCTGTCCGCGCTGATGAAGGATCCGCGGCCGTGTTCGCTTCGAGGTAAGTCAGGCCATTCGATACGGCTAATTATTCTGTAAATTGCAGGCTTAACACGTGCTGACCTCTCTCATTTTCACCGGGCTTCGGTGTGCCGTGAGTTGCTTCACCTTGTCAGCGCGCTTGCAATAAGACAGCCACGTGCATCGGAAAATAAACGAGCGTTCTTCTCTTGCACGCTTTATTTTCTTAATCAGAGCAAACCTCTTTTTAGTTTTGTGCGTCTGTTCACCGCTAGACTGCAGAGTAGACGCACTATGATAGAAATAGGTAGCGGAAACAAATAGAAACATTTTGAATGATTGTGGCACGCAATAAATTTTAACTCTCTTTTTTTGAAAATGATGTAGAACATTTTTAAAGCCTCGATCTTTTCATCATTTATGAAGACACTGCACGTTCCATGCACTTATGGTAGAAGTGCACAGATTTTATGCATTTAATGATATTATGCAGATCAGCAAACATGTAAAAAATTTGATAATATCACTAGTTTATCTTCAGATGGCTGAAATAATTTTATATTTAATTCTCGTTTCCCGGAATTGACGCAGAATATTTTCCTTTCACATAAAGGTCCTCGATCTTTTTATTACTCCTGAATAGCTTGCAGATTTTATGCATTTACGAGAAAAAATGAATAGAAGCGCGAAAGGGTAAAAACATCAGATAAATTTAAGAGCGCCGTCACATTCTTCCCCACTGCATAAAAATGATTCAACGCAAAAATCTATTTAACTGCTGCTCCCTGCAGTTGACGTAGGAAATTATTTTATAAAACATACAACTCCAACAAAATTCTTTAATCATACACTTTTCAAAGAAAAATTTAATTTCTTATCCTCCATTTAACTCGTTGCCTTGTAATCCCGGTCGGTCTCGTTACGAAGATTTCAAACAGGATTTACTAAATACGAATGTTTCTTTGAAATTGAAATAAAATTATTACTCCAGATCTTTATTTAAGATACACACTTTCCGGATCAATTTGAAAGGTATAAAAGTCAAATAAAAATGAATTTCTTCTCTGATGCGTTAAAAAACGTTACATGAATTTATTATTTCGCATTTCATTGACCCATTTTTAATTCAATTCGTGGCGCTTATATATTTTCTTTTATAACAGCATGTTTCAGTTGAATAGCGGCTAATTTATTTTACAAAGAATTAGTATTTGTCGTTCTCGGATAGTTAACCCAGTAAACGGCCTGACCCCGTTCGGGAATGGCGTTCTCTCTTTTCATATTGCGAAAGATATGCGAGAAGAGATTCATGGGACGCAGAGAAGCTCACGGGGCTAGAATTTTTGACAATACATACTTCCTGCCGGATAAAATATCTTCATTCCGGCCATTCAGCCGGCGGATAATTGGTGCGAGTCCTGAGAGTGTCTGATACCGATTTCCCCGAGTTCTCTCGCGAGTCGAGTGCAACGGACGCGTAATAAATTCCAGGTTTACCTATTCTGCTTGCGACAGGAATTATTCGACGAGGCCGTAGGTGTACGATCGATTTAACCGGCGGATGAAATATGAGAGACGCACCAATTCGTTGCGCCGAATCGGTAGTTTCCTGTACTATTACCTCTCGATTCCCTCGCGATTGTTTCGCCGTCAGTCGATCGGAATCAAAACTTCAAAGACCTTGCTTCTGCCAATCACACATAGGATACCAATCCATATCATTATCAATATTAATTTTTTGAATCTTGCTCGTCCATGAATTTTTTCTCTCTTGTGTCAGATAAATAACGGATGCATTACCTGGTGGGACAGGTACAGCTGGAGGAATCCGAAGACGAAGAGTGGGTGCTGTCTTGGCACGTAATCGACAGTATTTGCGCCACGACTTACAGTTTCGTCTCCTTCTGCTAACGAACCGCTACGCGGTAGAGTGGCCTAGCAATTTCTCCAGAGATCTTAGATCTTTGTGGAAACCCATCCGCAGGGAGATCCTTGTTTCACTTGCAGATTAGCGATCTCGAAGACGTACTGGCGGGGATGCTGTGGATAAACAATGCGAGAATTTTTTTCTTTTGTCACAAGTGTAGACTCAGATCCTTGGAAATTATTTTAGAGCACGTACAGAAACATCAAAACTATTACTGTACTATTTGACTGTCATTTATAAAGGACTTAAGATCATCGAACAGGAAACAACAGTTTCACAAAAGATCAAACTGAATACAAATATCAATTTGAGGGTTGAAATCCTGCAGGGAGCTAAACAGAGATAAGGAAAAGGAACGAAGGTGGTCATGAAGGAAGATGAGACAAGGATCTTAGTTTTTCGTGGGTACGAAACAGGAACGATGGTTGGAGGGAAGGAGAACGGAAGGGTGACAAATCAATGGCGGATGGTAGGGTAGGTAGCGGCATATGAGCACTGGGCTCCTATCTTATCAACGCATTATTCAACGACGGAGGCTGTTCGGGACTCTAACTGCCTGCATTTGCATAAATCCATAGATCTCCCGGACCTGCTCGGCTGCCCGGCCGTGTCTATCCATCTCTGGATGCATGCATACAGCAAATTACAGTGCCCGCAAGCGGAATTGTGGGTGGCGGACCCGTGTCTCCCTCTACCGAACCCTCCGACGACCGCCCCTCCCTTGTTCAACGAAAGGACCGAAGGGTGCCACTACACTGGCTGGATAGGTGGAACAGGAGGCTAGGTGGCATCCACTTCGACGGTGTCTTGGTATTAGATCGTTAACGACACCCACGCAGCTATCATATCCCGGTGTCCGTCTTAGAAGTGTGTCGTAAAGGATCACCCCATTTCGTTGACACTATGCGGTGTCTCTAGTATCTCCTCTTGACCCAGAAGATTTTTATCAACTCATTACGTAACCTCTATTTATCCGAACTACGTCCTGGAACATTTTCAACAAACAATATTGAATATTCGAGCCTATATTAATATGTTTTTTTAATCAAAATAATGACGTCTCTACGTCTGCAAAGTTTGAAAATACTCATCTCTTAATAACGATCGATGGTGTGGCTGCGACACTTAGGTTACATCTCACCTGTAGTCTACGTTGCCCTTTTCTACCCCCATCCGTCCTTATTTTCGCAATTCAACCCTAGACTGCGGGGTTAGGTTCTGACGTTCTGCAATCCTTCTTCTTCACGCGGAGAAATTTTTGCATTTTCTCCGCAGCTGAGGCAAGAGTGTAATTTGTGGACCTTGCTCCTCGAGGTCCTCTGTCATTTGACGTCAATTCTGCCGTTTATGCGAGCGTCGATCTTCCTAAATTCGACATAGAAAAATCGTTAAGGATCTCTCTCTTAGAGGAAGATTTTGTCCTTCTCTATCCTCAATTCCACTGCTGACGCGTTCAACTGCTGGAGTTTACTGCGTCTTCTTTTGCAAACTTAAAATTCATTGATTCCTGCCAGAGCCTACCAAAGAGAATTAACAACAACCTTCGTATTTCCACGAGCGCAGTCTGGGAACCAGAGTAAAGCCTCCGCAGAGTTAAATCTCCCATAAATATCAACATTGACGCACCAGCCAGGAGGCTTATCATTCCCACGCAGAAAAAAGCTCTTCAATTATGATCATGCTTCGCGTCCACCCCCGCGCAGCTTTTCTCCGGCTTTTTTCAAGCGTACAGAAGCGTACAAAAGGCTCGCGACAGCCACCGAAGGATTAGACCGGCCGTTGGACACTGCATTTCCATTACAAATCGGATTTCACCGGGGTGTGCGGGGGACGGCCAGACTGAGATACGGTCGAAAAACAATAACAACGATAAACAGTTGAACATCGCGCCATCCGATTCACCCCTCGAACCCCCAACGGTGAACAGCAGGCTGATAGGTATCGCGTCACGGACGGCAAACATTGCTACCGGATTACGTTCCCGAGCCTCGCGGAATCACTTTATGTATTTCTGCCTGGATGATCTCGAGCTGCGACCTTGAATTCTGATCGACCCGTTCGCGGAAATGCTTTTGGCTCGTTCGAATTAATTGTCCATTAGCCATTTGCACTCGAGAGCAATTTTCACTCAACAATCAAGACGTTCCTTTTTTTATGATGTTAATCGCCAGCTAAGTACAAGGAGGATTTTGAAAATCTTAACAGAGAATATTAATAATATCCAAGTTGTTTGTTGTCCCGTTACGGCAGTCCTGAACGTTGTACAGCAATCTGTGAATTGTTTGCGACCGAGAAAGCCACAGTGACAGTGCGTGATGAGAGCGAAACGGACAACGATGCGACAGAGCGCGTGACGTGCGCTAACATTGACCATGCTGTCCCTGCGAGTGGCCAAGCTTTCTCAGGAAATGATATTGTCTGGACTCAGGTGTAAACCTCTGAATTCTGTTATGGCGTCGGCGCTACACAAACCATTCAATAAATTAATTAACTTCTAATTTTCTTAATAAATCGTTTCAATCTTCATCCGCTAGAAAAATTAAAAAAACACAACAAAGGGGAATTTCATTAAAGTGATTATTATTTTCAAGCATCTGAAACAAACTTCATCCAACAAGCTAAAGCTGAAGAAAAGAATGATTACCCCTCACTCCAGCAGTCGAGCAGAAAATTGCTGAGCGTTGCCTCGTGCTTAGCAATAAATCAAACGATAAAAACGCTGTTTGGCCGCGGGTCGCCGGAAATCGAATGGGACTCGAAATTTCCGGCGAGTTCAGCCGAGAAATCTCTTTTTATTTCTTCCGCGGGGTGTCGGCCTCTTATAATCATCTCGCCTAACCCCACACCCTCTTCTCCGACGAATGCTATTCCTGGTGTATAGGTTCCGACCGTGCGAAGTGTCCCTCCATTTCCGAAACGCTATAGAGAGCCGGGTTTCCAGGTTGACGAGTGGAAGGGCGCCAAGAAAAACGAGACACCACTCGAACCTCCTCGCTACCCTTTATTTGCCACTTAGCCTAACCCCTCCTTTCACCAGGCAAAACCATCCCCCGTTGAAACACTAGACGGCGCCACTCTTCTCTTCGCCTAACACGAAACGCGGCCGCTACTTGTTCGACTTACGGGCGGTTCGCGCGTTTACGTCTTCGCGACCCCTTCGACGCGATGCAACAATGATGGAGTGGCTAATGGAGTTGCCAAATCTCCCGGACGTCGATTAACGTTCGCGTTCGAACTGCGATAAAATGACGAGAAAAAAATATCGTACGTCAAATTTTCAGACATGAAAATGAAACTTTAACCCTTTGCCATATCGTTACTTGAAACAGTTTTAAAATGACTTAATTCTTTTGTATTCTGGAAATTGTGAATAGAGCAATAAAGATTATATGAAATAAAAATCTTCCAGGGTAAAAGACGTGTCTCGATTTCGGAATAAAAGAATTGCTTCGAATCCAAAGGGTTAGTCTTCGCGCTCGACAAAAATCCCCGAAAAAATGTTTCCACAGCTCCGCCGCATTTCATTCCGAAATACCGAAACAGAGATAAAAACAGTTTGGCTCGGAAAGTTCTGTGTATGTATAAAAAAGCGGAGCACCGAATTGGTAACTGCAATATGAGTTGCTGCACGATTTAACATGGAATGGTTATTCGAGATTTATTCGATGCACCTTTGGCCGCTCTTCGCGGGCCAGAATTTCGTAACCGGAACCACGATTCGCATAATAAAACGGGACCCGTAAAATTACGATTAAATCGTTACAAGGCTGGTTTATGCAGCCGATAGCAGCGCGACGGGTCGGTGTGTGGTGCGGTGGCTGGCCTGTCCATTCCCTTTCGCGGCAATTGATTGCGAGCTCTGTCGGCTGATCGGTATCGTTTTTATTTATGAATCGTCCGGCCCGTTGCCACGGCTGTAATTTAATGAACCAATTGCCGCGTTCGATTTCCAATTTGTTCCCGACCCGATTGCAATCGTGATCGAGCCCGTCCAACGCGTATCTAACGCCCCGGAACCTCTCGAAGGATCCTTGATCGATACTTCCGTCGAAATCGATCAGCATTCGTCCGCGTCTATATGCAAAAATTTTCATTTCTTCATTCCCTTCGTCCCAGCATTTCGAATCGATCAAAACGTTTGGTGAACGGTTAAAAATGATTTCGTCAATATATGTCGTTCCTTTGTTTTTCTACTGGTTCTCTCCCAACGCTCACATGGTTCAGTATAATTCTTAATATCATGGAATATAGTGACACACATAAACGTTGATAATTTACACACAGCAAGTACGGTGAAAAATTATTTTATAGTTATTATTAATCTTGTGAAACACTTACGTACAACTGGGTATTCTTACAAATTAGCTATAGTGTGTAGAGTTTGATCGAACCGTGCGCCGTTAAAATCATATATCCAATTAACTAAGTATGTACAACTTTCAGTATTTTTCACACGCAAAGACGTTGAGGAAAATTTTATAAATTGCAAAATTGCTTTGTTTTGATTTGTTGATCGAGCCTGTGCGCCGATATCATTAATTTCTGGTTAAAAATGATGTTTTGAACCCAACTCCAGCCCTCTAACGAACTTACCGCTACCAATAGACTCAAGCTTCACCTTCCCAGAACATCACGATTCGTTGGAGCAACAATGCCAATAGCGTCGCGGCGTTTCATATCCATTTGGCGTCGTCGCGATTCACGGTGGTAGCTTTTACGAGCTTATCCGGTGGATAGAGATCCTCGTGGTTGCGGGGGGAACGTTAAGACGACAGGGACGCGGTCGCATCAACAGAAACGGCTTATTCTTTCGCTGGCAGGGCCGTAAAGGACGGCAGCACGAAGTTAGCGCGGTATAACGCGGTGCACATGGACGGACACGCGTTTATTCCGCTTTACGCTTACATCGTGCCTCCGGGAGGATGGCTTATGAACTCTCCGGGTTTCATTCTTTCCCCTCTTCCTACTCTCGACGAGCGAAAATAGCCGTGACCGGGTTTTCCCCCTTTTCTTTTCTTCCTCGTCGTTTCCCACACGAGCTCCGGATCGTCTGTCCGAATCGCGAGAGATCCACGCTGCGGAATTTTTTCCGCGACGATGGAACGCCGTGTCGCTTCGCAAACACGCGATACAGACTCCGAGCCGTTGTTTTCTGTTTATTTGCGATATAAGCCCGGCCACCAGCTTAAATAATGGCGAGCGGTAATTTCAGCGTTACTACGATTCCAGCCGAAGCTTTGTCTCGGAATGCTATGGAACATTCGTATGGAGTTCGACGTGGTTAAAAATGTGTCGAGGGTGTTGAGACAGTGGCACGGTTACTGCGGAACAGAGACGAATGTCCCGGTCATTAAGAATTCAATTAAGAAGAGCGCAATCGGGTACGTGGACAAAATGAAGAACACCGGTTGGGACCATTAAACTGTCCCCGAATTCGGTGGAATCGCGCGAGACGGTACAGAGGTCGATTCGAAAAGACGCAATCAGCGACGTCGTCGAATCGAAGCTATCCCATCGTCGAGACAGAATTAACGTTCTAGAGCTAGATAGGGTTTAGCTCCACTCCGAGGAGCGGGCAAAAAAACCGCTCGAGAAAAAAGAAACGTCGACACGCGGGGGTGGAGTACGCTAGCCAGAGAGGGATGCTCTCCAACCCGGTTTTCGAGTGCTTTACGACGTCTGCCCGATAAGTACGTTCGCTGCCGGTACACTAAAAGTATATATATCGTAACGAGAGGACTTCGAGGGGGTTAGATGTCCTCGGCCAGTTCAATCAACTGTACGCCAGGCAACAAACCACTGCCGTTAATTGGATCGGAGCTCCGAGGTCTCCTGGCTTTACGAGGGCCAATCGCGCCGAATTATCCGACCTGCATTCCTCGAACCCGTTCCCACCTCACAGAACTCTCGTCTTCGGTTCATACTGCAACGACAAACATCGCCGCAAAGTAGGCTGACTGTCGTTGAGACAATTGTTCAATTCCGTGGATCTTTTTCTTTGTTTGTCATTTCATTTATTTCTTCAGGAAATAATGAAGAAGAAGAAACCTACCGGAAAATCTTTTTCAAGAACCAACCACGAACTATCTCGGATTGACCATCTACTCGTTTTTTTAAATAGAAAATCTCATATGAGATTTATTTCAACATAATTACAATTAATAGGGTTATTAGAGATACACAAATATTGTAATACAGATATATGATTAGTTGGAACAGTATAGACAAAACTTATACTTTCAGACCACAGCTCTTAAAAAGTGATAACATGATCTACTCGGGTTAATCCAGATCCAGTTGAAACCTGGCGATAGTTGTACGAAGCCATTGAAAATGGCCGCACCGAGAACGATAACACAGATGACTGGAAGTTGCGACTTGGAAGAGAAGGTACGGTTCATTAAAAGTCGCAATGAACGAAACATCCCCGTCGTCGTCCGGCGGATGGCCATACCGCGAGTTGGTCCGGAGTTAAACAGTTCATAAACGTTTTCACAAAGACTGTCAGCGACGAAGGTAATGAACTATTTCCCGTGGGATCAGGTCCGCGGAAGAGTGTTCAGCAACCGCGTTAACGCTCTGGAGCCGTCGGCCGGCGCATTTATTACTCATTCTTTTCCCGGACCAGGCGGAAAGTATAAAGGTATTTAAGTCGCAACGTTTATTACAAGAGTTTATAATGGGCTGGCAACGAGCTGCTGTTTATGAATTACGTCCTCGTAGCTGCACGCCGCGCGCCCGTTCTCTCGTCATTAGACGTCAGCTAAATGAGCTTCCGCGAAGTTACGCGAGCCGGCGTGGCGTCCCTGTCACTGTCTCTTTCCCTCCTATTTTCCGCCCGCGAAACGCCTAATTATGCCAGCGAAGAATTAAAATATTCCCGGTAAACGTCTAAGAAAGTCAAATAAAGAAGTTACCTGCTGCTCCGACGCGGATCCGCCTTCGTTCCGGCCGAACCAACTTTTCTCTCCTCTACCTCTCTCACTCATTAGCTTCATTTACGTAATAAACTTTTTTACGACATCCCCGACTATCATCGCTGTTTGCCCCGCTTTGACTGGTAATTGCGTCGTCATCGATGCTCTATGCCAAAGGCGAATCAGGCTGTCCAGAATTCATGCTTCGCCGAGAAAAGAGTAACCAGAAATTTTTGCCTTTCTCCTATCTAATCAAATGGTTTTGGGCGAGAAAATTCCAAAAATCCAAGTTTTCATCCCAAAATATTAATGTTTCAATAGTTGTAAGTGTTCAAGCCCTAGCGATTTTCAGTGCTTTTGACAGGTAAGGATGTCCTTAATTCTTAAATTGATCCTCGTCATTTTCGCGAACCCGACCGCGAAATTTCGCAAGCGTATTTTCCAAGTGTGGCATTTTCGATGTATGAAAATAGGAATCGATTTTTTGGACCTGTTACGCGGGAATCCCGCCGCGAACGTTCCGCGGAAGCGTTTCCATGTAAATTGCCGCGAAAGACCGTGTTCCGGAAGGGAGCACGGAGCGTTTCGAAGCGTCGGTGGCCGACAATAAGCGAAACTTCAGCATTTTTCCCCTTATGCATTATGGAGGAGTAGGTTATTAAACGAGTAAGGTGAAGGTAAGGAGAGAGGGAATCCGTTTCGAATAGCGTTGTCCTTGGACGACTATCAAGATCGACTCGCGAGATCGACGATTCGAGGATCGTGCACATGCACCGGCTAGGGTATTACCTAGAAATATCCACTATGTCTCGGCGTCGCTGTATGCGGATTTCCAATTCAGCCAGATATTTTCAATATCGTTGCTGTGCGAACGGTGCTTCGCATTCTTTCGGATTGCGGGGGAAGATGCCATCGATGGGAACGATCCCGAACGGAATGAAACGTTACAGGATGGTCCGCGACGTTGGTTTCACAATGCAACTGTTTAATCTTTACTTCACTTTTGGATGATCCACTTACAAAATTATTTCATGCTTCTTGCTTTGAACAACCAGTAATATACAAGTGTAGAACGTCAACGATTGCCATCAGAAATTATACAATTATTTAAATAGCTATCTGTATTTTGTGAACGAACAGAAGGGCTTTTTGGGCAACGAAGCAGATTTCTTTATTTGTCCAGATTTTCCAAAATGAGAATAAATAATGTTGGGGCGATGTTATCATTTTTTGTACAACCTGTCGACTGGGCCGGGAGGAAGGGCAGCGATAAACGCTCGATAAGGGGCGACGATGAAATAAGAAACATTCAGAGCAAAGGAACGGGCGACGGAAAGGGCGGGAAAAGGGGGCCTTCATTACGCGCTGAAAGGCTGCCGTTTTAAGAGCAAACGAATAGGAATAGTTAACAATGAGACAGAGACGCCCGGGAAACGGACGCTGAAAGGGAAGAAAATTCGCGCTTGATACCGGTCGCGAAGAAAGGCTCACAAATTAGAACATCCTATGTTTAATTTAACGACTTCTCGACGAGCCGAGTCGAGCACCGGACTGCTGCCTCAACCTGTGGAGAACTTGTGAAACTTGTAAAAGTTGCTCTCGTCGCGCATAACCAACCTCGATTTTACAATTTGTTTCAATATTCAATTTATTGCCGAATTCAATGTATTCGCAGCGGAAGAGTTCTGCTTCAAAAAAATCCTGTTCATTGGATATTCAACCGGGTTGCCTGCATTATGACTGGTTTATCTCTTTTGGATCCGGCAATCGTTTCTTGAAGTTAGACTCGCGGCGAATTCAGTTCGTCCTTTTGCAGATTTCCGGTGTGGACGTTAACGAGGCCTGCGACGATAATCGCGATGTATCTAATTGCGTCAGCCGACAACGGGATAAGCGCCTTACGGCTTATGATAATGCGCTTAACCAGCGTGAATTCGACGACGCTTATGGTCCCGTGCACGCCATAGAAATTGCGTCGCGACGCGGTGCATCGCGGTGCAACGCGGTGCATAGCGGTGCAACGCGATCGCTGAACAGATGGTCGTGCGCCGCGTCTACCGCAATGAACATTGACGCGTGCTCGCGCAGTGTCCTGGGATCCTGTTAATTGCTCGGTGTGGCTAATTGATACTGTACATGCTCTTTCTTAACGCAACATCCCATCTACCAGCGTGCAATGATCGCGCGGTCCCCTAGAACACTGCAGTTTAATCCTTTGCAATTAGAACTATCCCAACAGCCACAATCCACAAACAAAAAGTGCAGTTCAATTTTATGTTTCTGCTTTTCTCTACCACAGTGATGTAATTCGATATATTCGTTCTTGGGTCCATTGGTAAGCATCTCGTCAAATTTCTTACGAACGAATAAATTTCGAAAAAAATCTTTAGATGCTGAAGGCTGGTCGTGACACCAGATTGCGCCAACGGGTTGCAACACGGAGCATCCATGGCGAACCGTGTCCTCGGGACTGCATTCGAGGCACACCTAAATGTTACAACAAAGTTGGACAGCATGTCTCAGTCTGTCTCGAAAACAAAAAGTGCAGTTCAATTTTATGTTTCTGCTTTTCTCCACCACAGTGCTGTAATTCGATATATTCGTTCTTAGGTCCATTAGTAAGCATCTCGTCAAATTTCTTGCGAACGAATAAATTTTGAAAAAAATCTTTAGATGCTGAAGGCTGCTCGTGACACCAAATTGCGCCAACGGGTTGCAACACGGAGCATCCATGGCGAACCGTGTCCTCGGGACTGCATTCGAGGCACACCTAAATGTTACAACAAAGCTGGACAGCGTGTCTGAGTCTGTCTCGAGCGGCAATTTCCAAACGGCTGAATACATTAGTCGCGCAATCGAAGACGCGGACTTTCTCTAATTACGTGTCCCGGCTCGATTTCGGCGCGCGAAAGTAGTCACGTATCACGCGGAACGGTATTCCACGTATTTCCGTTCGATCCACGAACAGGTGAACGTCTGCTTACCTTAACTGAAAACTATTCGGCACGATAATTCAGCAGGCCGTTTCGCTGGGAATTATTCGTACGCTGATTGGCCAGCGAACAGAACAATCCGTTGGCCCCCTACTTAATTAATTTGCGAGGGCTCTTGCAATTCCGATCGCGAATTCCGACCGCTTTCACCAATCTTATTTTGATTCTGCGTCTTCGTTTACGTCGAATTCGTAACGAAATTTAATGAAACAGCGATATACTTGATTTTCTGGTGGAAATCATTTTCTCGTTGAACACAAACAATTTTCATGGTGCACACTTCAAAGCAGGAATCTGGCAAAGCATACAGTTCAAACAGTTCAAATAAATTTCGTCGTAAAATTCTGATTTATTGTGCAACGCGTAACAAAATTAAATAGAAGAGATTAAACTGAATTATTTTAATCGTGTGCATTAAATCAGAGAATTTCGTTTGTTAAATCACTGATGTTTTACGTTGTTGCATCGTCGATAAGTCTCTTGTAACATCATGTGGAAACATCTTTCATAATTTTCAGCAGTATGTAACGTGAAATAGAAAATTGTCGAACGTTTCAGTAGTATTTAAATGATTATAGTGGCACCGCGATACACTCGAACTAGCACAGACGTGCGCAAAGAGCTGCAAAGCCGACGCGTTTCCGGCGAGGATCGCCGTTATTTATCGCTCCGTTACATTTGACCGATTATTTTGCGGATTTTCGCCGTTGCTCGTGGACGTTACTGATTCGCAAATTGGCCAGGGGGATACGGAATTTCCAGGGAATTTGCATGGCTCGCTCTCCCCGGGAAACTCGTGTAACTCTCTCTCGAACTCGCCCGGTACCGAAATTCGCCCGGGAAATTTTGGCACGGACGTCAGAAATTGTTCCCCCTCTAATGTTCCGGAACATTTTTGACGGGTAATGAAGTTGTTCGACTAATCGCCTGTTTTAATTCTTATGGGCATTACGAGCATTTCCAACGGGCGCGCGCGAGAGAGAGAACGTTTCTGAATAATTACGTTCCAACGGTTTTGCTTCGAGTAAACCGTCCGACGGAATTCAATTCGACGTTACGCGTGCAATTCGAAAACTAAATACGAGGAATATTTTCTTAATAGCTTTTACGTTCATGAATTCATATGCGAATCAGACGGGTGAAAAACGTAATTAAATGGGCCGCAGGAAATTGGCGAAAATGTCGAAGAAAAGGTGAACCACTAGCATTCATATTTTTCAACTATCGCTTGAAAGAATCTCAGTCTCACAGAATTGATAAAATTGAAAAAATTGTATTTCAATACAATTTGAAATGACAAATGCTTTTAAAAATACCTGAACATGTTTAAATTACATAAGAATTAGCAGTGTACCGATTGAACACAACAGAGGGTGGCGTTTAGGTTTTGGGGCGGTTCTTTGACGCGTGTAACTAGCCGGAGGGGCGAGGTTTGGAAAATAAAATCGTTGGACGTTGAATGAAGCTTGGACTTGAACACGATGGTGTTGAATGGCGTTTGGTCGGGGACGATGTGAGAAGTTTAGGGGCGGCGAACGAAAAGCGGGCAGCAGCGATTTAGTTTCGGTGTGGCGGGAGAACAGGAGGAGGAGGGGGCGGGGAAGGGGTGCATTGTACAACGCGTGTAAGCCACGGTGACAAACGGTGAAGGAACTTCTCGCGACTGCTAGTCGTAACTCGAAATTCGCGAAGTTGCGAACAACTAGTCGCGAAATTAATCGTTCGCTCGTGGGGCCGCGCCCGCGTTATGAAAGCGTCGCCCGTCGACGGCGAAACGTTACCCCGGGATTTTACGTTCTTAAGGATCGGCCGGGTATTGGTGTAACGAGTTATGTAACTCGGAATTACTCCCACGCTTTGTTCGATATCCTTTCCGACCCCAGTATCGATTTTTTGAAGAAACCTGTATCAGGAGTTCCGGTTAGTTTCGAAGGCTTCCTATAAATTACTATGGTTATATCTAGATTTCGGATCTATATGCATTTATAGCAAAATTGAGAAAATGAAATTGGAAATTGTTGGATTTAAAAAATTGAAGACATCGATATATGATTTCTCCTGTTTTAAACTCATTAGGGGAAGAACTAATGTTCAATTTAGTTTGTTTCTTGCAATCGATGTAGAAAGATTTGCCAAAAATTTGTCTCGATCCTCAATAAAATTCTTCGACACATCCTCGCTCTCACACCATAATCTCGATTACTGAACGAGTCGTAGCCGGACTAAAGCAATTTCCAATAACTACAGAACTGCAGGACAGAATTGGAGCAAACATTGACTCGATTTCGGGCTGATTAAGGCTGGTGTCAGGCGTCAGTCGAATAAAGCTGTTCCGGGTTCGGAAATGGTTCCGATACGCGTAATAAAACTGACCTCTTCCTTCTTGAGATTCATTGTTACTCCCCCGCAGTCGTTTTTCCATCCCTTAAACCGGGGCAGGCTGCCAACTATTCCGTCGACCCGGGTCCCCCCTCCTCCCCTACCCGGCTCCGTTTGATAACAGCGGATCCCTGGGACCGGACCAAAGTTTTTCCTTCCCTCTTCACGTTTGAATCCGCTGCCGGTGACGTGCGATGATTATCGAATGAATTGCACAACAGATAATGCCCCCGTTCGCCGGGCAGGATCGAATAAAAAGCGCGGCCGGAGCGTGAAAGCTCAGAATTCAATTAAATTCCCCAGAATGGAGTTCCTCAAGCAGAAGGACCGAGCAAGAATGTATTATAGATACCCCTCGGCCTCGATGATTTCGTGGATTTTTTTAACGGGATCAGCAAAATCATCTGGACCCTGAAAAAAATTCCCAAAGTTCCCCTCACAATTCCCCAAAACGATCTTCGTGCTGCATCCTCTTGTTCCTACCAGAATCCCAATTCCCCAACGGGTTAGAGCCGAACAAAAGCAATTTCCAATCATTCTAAAAACCTGCAGGACCCAGTTAACACTCGCGTCGCTACGAAATCGTCGCAGCTCAGCCATCAAATTCGCAATTACGCGTAATCCAGCTCGTGTTTCGCGTTGTTTCCGAAAATTCCAGTATCGGGTCCGAAAAAAACCGTGAGCGTTTCTATGGTTCTATGGGTGTGTGGAGAGGGGTGGACTTAATCCAGCATGAACTGACGTAAACCTCGAAACTTATATACCGTCGAAACGGGCTCGGGTTCGATGCGGAAGCTATAAGGGATTGGACGAGTGTAGGAAAGTTGGCCGCTCTCTCCTCTCGTTCCGAGCAGGAAAAGGGCAGGTCGTTTCGTCGGAAAACGTGCTCGTCGCTGCGACGTGGTCCTCCTCTCTCTCCCTCCCTCTCTCTCTCTCTCTCTTACTTTCTCTCTTTCTCTCGCTTTCTGTTTCCATTTTCCTCGCCCCTGGTCTTCCGTCTCTGCCGTCACCTTGCTCTCCCTTCGTCGACGATACAACCTTGTGACAACACGCCGAGTCGAAGGAGCACTTCTCGATCGATACCTGGCACTGTTTATTCTCGACCCCCTTCCTACCCCTTACCGTCGCGCCGACACCAGCGCGAAAAACTCCGAGCGGGACATAAAGGGCCCGCACGTAAGTGGCGAGAGACGGTACGCGGCCGTTGAAACACGTTCGCCGCGGTAACGATAACGCGATACGACTGCTTAAAATCGGGAACGGGGAAAATCGCGACGATTCCCGTGTTCGGAACTGACGAACCGGAAGTGACGCCTGAGAAACGCCACTTCGCGTTCTCTTCCCCTTTTTCCTCGGGATTTCTCGCGATTGTCCGGATCGCTTTGGGCACATGTCTGTGAAGCACTTTTTCGAAAAGTGGATCTTATATTTGCCTTCGGGTAAGAAGCTAATATACACTTGTGAAAATTATTTTCAATTTAACACGAAGACCTCGAAGTAATGGCACGAATATTTTTCTCATTTTTTCAGTCGACGTAACGTTTTCAAAGAGGACCGATTCCTTGCAAGACACTTTGATTTTTCAGAACAGAGGGAAACATGTTGCGCAACGTAACCGGCCGGCGAAGGTGCTCGACTCTTCAATTATTACTCGGTTAGTAGGGTTTTTTTGTTCCAATAATAAAAGCCGGTGATATGTCCCCATATGTTTGTGACGTTCCACCGAGAAGACGTAAAACACGGTCGTTACCTGTATACTATAATGTTTTCTAGTGCTGCTCGCACCGGGCCCATGTATTACAGTTTTCAGTTAGGTGGATTACGTTTTGATCTGCAACGATTCCGAGACTGTTTAACGCGGCCCCGGCCACTCGAGATCCGCGTTACATGGAGACATAAGGAGCCGTTACGACGGTCTTTTACACGTTGCCAGTGACGGATAAATACGACTCGCAACGCTATCGTTCATTCGCCCCTAACTCGAATCGTTCGCCAGGCTCTAGATTTTTATCGGCGCCTGCTTCGAGCTCTTTACGAGTGCCACTGAATCCCTCGAGACATGTGTCTCAATCTGAGAACGTAAACGAGCTGTTATGACGTCAGTCGAGTTTTTAATTCAACACTAACCAAAGATGATTTCAAATTTGTTTTTGGCAATTCTTCAGGAGTTACAGAAATGTTTTACTTCTTCATTCAAGTTTCCATAAAGATCCGAATAAATTCGATCCTGTTGTTACCATAAAGCAAAGCAGTTAGTCTCGGCTGGCTCGGTGGTTCTAGTGTTCATAGCAAGAACTCTGGAACCGGACAACGGACAGCAAGAACAGAAGTTTCACCGTTCTCCGAGCACGATGCTTCAACACGATTTTCCTGGGAGTGCTACTTTGGCGTAACGCTGACAATGAGGAAGCACATTGCGACTTCGTCATTCGTTTTTTCCCCGCCGGCTAAAGTGCAAAGGAAAGACGTCCTCGGTTCGATAAGAGGCAGCCTCGTTCCTCAGACCGTCGAATCCGATATCTATTCCCGATCCCGTCGATTCGACGACGTTACCACAGGACTAACGACAACTCCCGTATTCCTCGAACGTTCGACAATACGTCCTCCGCACTTTGCTCAACCGTTCCCGCCGTCGACGACGAGGAAGAGGACGAGGACCGTGAGGATCGATTTTCATCGGGAAACGCCTCGGAAAACTTACGAGGTAAGCTCTTTCAACGCGGGCAGAACAAAGACGCGGCAACTTTCGACGATCCTACTGCCGTCTGCGTACCGGAGAACGCGTTACGCCATTACCGATGATAAATCGTTTTCGGGGGCCCTGAATGGTAACGCTACTACCCCTGTCGCTCTCGATCCCTTCGTCTTGCGAATTCTACTCGCGAAGTCACGCCTGCACTCAAAATGCCTGTCGGATAGCTCGGCAACTTCCGGTCAAATTTCGAATTGATCGCTATTGTCACGAAACGTCCGAGCTTCGAGCTGCTTGCGATTATTTCGTAGTTTTTTCCAAGTCTGTGGAAAGTTCACAAGACAAACAGCAAGTTTAAAGATTGACAAACGGGGCGTTTAGTAAAATAAATTAACAATGAAGTTAAACAACGAACCAAGTAAAGTCTTTCAATGTAATAAAATTCCGTTTTAGCGTTTGACGGTAATTAAAAGGAAAAATGGTGAGGCGTGCATCAGGTGACCGAACATTAGGGGAACTCGGAAGAAACGAAACGATTTCTTGGTTGCATCGTCCGGAAAAATCGTCCCCCGCAGGTTTTTGTGGATCGAGATCTTAGTTTCCAGGTGCGTACGATATGGATGGAGACCTCACGTTCTTGCGCGACCTTTTTCCGATAATTAATGTCCGCCGGTGCACCCTGCGGAACGTGGATCGAGGACAAATGCGGGGGATGAAGGGCTGCGAGAGAGACCAGATTAATGATAGTTTTACCTGCCACCATTGTAAGAACGATGGATTTGACGCTATCGCCCGGCGCTAAGGATGCTGGAGAGGAAAGAAACGAAATTTATTAGCGGCTTGGGAATTGCCTGGGAATCGGGTTTAATATTCGATTCTTTCCTTTACCCGGTTAAAAATGCATTTTTCCACGAGCACTATCTTTCCTCTCTACTTCTGCGAACCACTGATTTAAACCAGTAACTAGGCTAATTAGATACAGCGTGATTTCAATATGCAGGCATTTGTTTATTATATTATTTTATCGGTGTTAACTGCTTTAAAAATTGTGCCGGTTTTTAAAATATTCACTTTCAGTGAGGCGGGACGTGGTACAACATTGTGGAAACACTGAGGAATATTCATTCTTCTACAAAAAAGCTTGTTTATTACATTTTTTTTAACGATTAACATGCAACGATGAGCGAAACTCGTTTAATTAACAGATTGTTGGATGTAGGATCATGTATTATTTTTTACCGCAGTCGATATACATTGAACGTCATTAACATCGTTTAGTCACGTACCAGAATATCGATTATCACTTTTTCTTATTACTGTTTAGCATAATTCGCGAATCATCGAAGCGAAAGTAGCTTGTAGCTCTAATAAAATTATACACGTGGTTGCATGTAGTTACATACAATCGGTTTCCGTATAATCAGCAGCATTATATTACAATTATTATTGACAAGTATATATTATATTGTATACTACCATGAATATATGTAATATATGAATATATGTAAGAGTAATCGATACAATTGTCAGACACACTTCGACACATTTTACCCTTGTCGCTTACAAGTTATCACCAAACCCGTATGATGAACTTCACCATAACGATTATCATAATTATGAGAAAGAATAGACCGAAGAGTGACGACAAGTAACACCCTGAAACACAAATAGTAATTAACGATTCAATGTCGATTAAACATACATGCTAGCTGTTTGCAAAATTTCCTTTGTAATGATTCGGATTATCGACTATACATATAGTCATCATTTATCTCGAGATAGTAAGATAGCCTTATCAGTTAAATTAATAGATTACTTTCAAGACTTGACCATATATTGACACTTTTGCAAAATCAAACTGTGATATTATTCAATATACGAAAAAATATCAAATTATCAAAATGGGAACTTACGTCTATTCCTGTACCTATGAATCACTACCACTGGAGCAGGCTCCTGATTAGGTTCCACTGTGTAAACTTGGCGAAAACCGATCTCTGTAGTTGGAGGCCCAACTGGATGATTTGGTGTCTTAGATGTTTCGGGATGCGGATAACCATAAGACGAAGGCTGAGGCCCAGGATAAGGCACAGTAAAATTGTATGGCGGTGGGGGTGGAGGTGGGGGTGGAGGTACGGGTATAGATGGATACGGTGCTGTCGATTTCATCTCCATAATGTTCTTCGGATGATCACGGTCCGTTTGTATTCACGATAGAAACCCAGAATGTCACAGCTCGATTTGATTAGAAAATATTTAATCCTGACGTGTTGGTCTTCTCGTCGAGTGTGTACTGCGAGTGATAAGCGATTTGTGTTGAAAGAAGAGGTGCCAGTCGTTTAAAAGGCGCCTTATCGATTTATACAAGACAACTAATCATCGATAATCTTCTTATCGTTCTCTGTCCAACAAAAGCGGAGATAATTGTCTCCGTTCCCTGCTACATTTTTAGAACTATGTCACTTGTAGTTTCGACGAATTTTTCTGTTAATAGACAGAATTAACACGCTCACTGCCATGGTGGTCCGTCCTGGGTTAGATATAATTGGTTTACATGTAATCAGCAGCATTAAACTACAATTATTATTGACAAGTTATATATTATGTATTATACAATGAATATATGTAAGAATAATCGATACATTTGTCAGACGCACTACGATACAATTTAATGTCTATCAATCACGAAGAACTTCACCATAAGCACAATGAAGACTGTAACT
>CM052328.1:14301513-14701724 GCA_028455615.1 Lasioglossum zephyrum | reverse complement strand
AAATTAGGAGATTACTTTCAAGAAATGACCATATGTTGACTCTTACGTGAAATCTACCTGCGATATTATCCAGCATATGAAAAAATATCAAACTATCAAAATGGGAACTCACGTATCTTCGGGTACGGGTGTTCTTGTTTATAAACCACGACCATTGAAGAAGGCTCATAATTAGGTTCCACTGTGTGAACTCCACCAAAATTTATCTCTGTAGTTGGACACGCAGCTGGATGATTTGGCGTCCCTGATGTTGTAGGATCCGGATAACGATAAGACGAAGGGGGTGGTCCAGGATAAGGCACAGTAGGACTGTATGGCGGTGGAGGTGTGGGTGGACGTGGATTCGTAGCTGTCGATTTCATCTCCATGATGTTCTTCGGATGATCTCGGTCCGTTTGTATTTGCAATAGAAACCCAAATACCACAGCTCGATTTGGTAAGAAAAAATTAATTCCGACGTGTTGGTCTTCTCGTCGAGTGCGAACTGCGAGTGATAAGCGATTTCTGCTGAAAGAAGAGGTGCTAGTCGATTCAAAAGCACCTTATCGATTCATCCAAAATCCAAAACAATTGTTCGTCGATAATCTTCTTATCGTTCTTTGTTGGACGAAGGCGGGGTTAAATGCATTATCTCCGATTTCTGACACTTTTTGGAACTGATGACATTTTTGGATTCCACGAATTTTTCTATTAATAGACAGAGTTAACCTGCTTACTGTAAACTGATAGAAATTATTTTACACTTGCTACTTATACTTAATATTCTATGTGGAATTGTCCCCTCTTCGTATCTGCAACCAGCGTATCGATCACTCTGTTTATTATCGAGAACAGTTGATTCGATTTCATGGTCTTACCGTTTCATTGGGCCCGTTAATTATTTATTCTACAATGAAACTGGTCGCTTGAACAAAATTATACACGTGTTTGAATGTTGTTACACGTAATCAGCAGCATTAAATTACAATTATTATTGACAAGTATATATTATATATTATACAATGAATATATGTAAGAATAATTGATTCATTTTTCAGACACTCTGAGACATATTTTACCCATATCGCTTCCAAGTTATCCCAAAATCAGTAGGATCATTACTACCGCGATGACAAAGAGAACTGTGGTAAAAAGTAATCTGACCAACGACAGACAATACTCTGAACCTGAAACACAGTTATTAATTAACGATTCAATGTCAATTATATACACATGCTAACTGTTTGCAAAATTTCATTTTTAACGTTTCGGATTATCAACTGTATAGTCATCATTTATCTCGAAACAAAAAGATAGTATTATCAGTAAAACAAGGAGATTATTTTCAAGTTTTGACCACATTCTGACACTTTCGCAAAATCTAACTACGATATTATCCAGCATACGAAATAATATCAAACTGTCAATATGGATACTCACATTTATTCTTGGACTGGGCATTATGATTCAACACAATTGGAGAAGTCTCCGTAGTTGGAGGTGCAACTGGATGATTTGGTGTCCCCGATGTTGCAGGATACGGATAACCATAAGACGAAGGCTGTGGCTGAGGATAAGGCATAATCGAACTGTATGGCGGAGGGGGTGAATACGGTGCTGTCGATTTCATCTCCATGATGTACTCTAGATGATCACGGTCCGTTTGTATTCCTAATAGATACCCAGAATGTAACAGCTCGATTTGATTCGAAAAAATTAATTTTGACGTGTTGGTCTTCTCGCCGAGTGCGAACTGCGAATGATAAGAGACTCCTGTGAAAGAACAGGGTCTATCGTTTAAAAGGCGCCTTATCAATTCATCCGAAATCGTAGACAATTGATCGGCGATAATTTTCTTATCATTCTTTGTTCGACAAAGCCGGAAATAAGTGGATTATCTCCGCTTCTTGCTGATTTTTGGACAGATGACACTTCTGGCTTCGACGAATTTTTCTGTTAATAGACTGTTAACAGATAGAGTTAACGCGCTCACTGCCACGATGGTCAGTGCTGGTTTCGGTGCAACCGAACCTGATAGAAATTATTTTGCACTTTCGACTTACTATTCTATGTAGAACCATCCCAGTTTCGGCTCTGCCCCCAGTTTACCGATCACTCTGTATGTTATCTAGAACGGTTGATTCGATTTCACGGTTTTACCGTTTCATTGGGCCCGTTAATTATTTATTTTACGTTCGCCGAACAAATCACGGAGCAAATAGCGGAACGATCCCCGGTGATCACGGAATCACTTCCACGCTCGAGGATCCATTAATTATATTCGTTAGCTCGTGTAGCTCGTCGTTCGCAAGCGACGCACCTCGAAACCGGCAAAAAACAAAAAAGAGACTCTATCACAATTCTGAGTTTGTATTGCGGCAAGAAATTAAGCGGTGGGGAATCGGCGGTGAATCTTCCGTTTCTTGTTCGTGGATCGGATCGCGCGCGAGCAATTTGTTTAGTTTTCTCTCTTCCGACAATATCGGGGACCGATGAAATCACTGAATTACTTTTGAATGATATGGAACCCGAGAAGATATTTGACACTTGTTTCGTGACTTTCAAATCGAACACTCAAACACTGTGAAAACATAAAAAAAATTTCGTTAAAAAATCTAGCATAAGTATCGAGAACGAAGCTTTAATTTCACGAAGAATCCAAAAAATTTGTCCTACGATTTTTTAAAATAGTTTTACAGAGATTTTGAGAAGAAGTAATAGCTTGCTTCTCATTTTTGTATCAGAAGTCTGTGAAAAAAAAATCGTAGATCAAGTTTTTTGAAGTGGTTGTAAAAAGGAAGGTTAAATCTTCGAATCAGTATAAGATTTAGTCCCGAGAAAAATGTTCCAATGATTTTATAGCCATTTGAGTTTATATAATTTTCGAGAACAAAATTCGAGATCAAAATTTCCACTTCAAACTTTAAAATGGATCTGAGTTCATTGAGATACGTTTCTTCGTTACGAAATTATAAAAGTTTCAATATCGATGATCCAATTCGCTCCGTATTTACCATAACTTAGTATCAATGTAACGTGTTTGACATCTACTTGATGGTAACTCAAGAAATTAAAAATTGTGCGAGGAAATGCGGATGCTCGAGCGATAAATGTGCGTTTTTATCGTGGCCGTATCAGCTTGCTTGCGTAATGGATAGCTGTGCACGCGATGCACGTGATACGTTAATCAATCGCAATCGAAGCTGCCCGACACAATATAAATTTCGATTCCGGGACTTGGTCCGGCGGACGCGAGCAAAATTCCCGCGCAAACACGCCGTTCTGTTTCCAACCCTCTCTCTATTCCCCACACCCCTTAGTTCGTTTCCCGTAACATTATAGCACCGTATTTACATTTCATATTTCCCGCTCGCAAGTAGAATAAATCATCGAGTTTGTCTTCGAACGGCCGCGGTTTCCCGTGCGTGCGTTGTTTTTCGGAGCGTCGCGTCGCGTCGGCAACGATGCAACAAGAATAACGAAACGACGATGTTTATGGCCACTGTAAACCATTCATGGCTCTGCGGTCGACCTACCGTATCCGGGTAATCGATATAATTGACCGGGATCATGAAAAATAACGTTGGGAAACGGTCAACATTTTCTCGTGCGGTAAGGAACGCCACGAGTGTTGTTGACGTACTTGTTTCAACTATTATTATACTTTTTGTAGAAGTAGCGTGAAATCTTGTCACTGAAACAACGTGACTAATGAAACGAACGTCGTCTGAACAAATGTAAACGAAGCAGAACTCGCATCTATCCGTAGTTGTGAAGCAAATGATAAAAAAAGAATGGTAATTATATAGACAAGGTCTGCGTACTCCGATTTTGATGAAATTTTAATATGTTATATATTTCGACATTTTGAACAACTTTTTCCTGTTCCAATATAGGGGAGTCGCTTTTAGTTTTCGAGATATTTGCAAAAGACTATGTGCAGGAATACGAAAAATTCAATACAGTATTCGCGATAGTTTTTTGCAAATATCTCAAAAACTAAAAGCGATTCCCCCATATTGAAAAAGGAAAAAGTTGTTCAGAATCTGTTGCTGCATAACATATTAAAATTTAATCTAAAATTAGATTAAATAATCGATTACAAAAGAATTAATTACTGCCTATCTCTGCCTGAAATCGTACAGCATTCGGCGTCGTACGGAGGCGAACGAAAAATTGGAATTCGTTTGCGAGAAGCACCGAACCCAGAACTCCTATATCAACCATTTTTCGTGGCACCCGAGCCAAGCCACGGGAGGATCGATCACCCGTAAACAGCGAGCGAAAGATCGTGCGAAAGAATCCAGTTCGCGGATATCAGAGAAAATCGTGCTTTATCGCCGTGGTCCGGGGCCAACGATATCGGAGCAGCGAATCTCTTGTAGTTGAACGAGGGGATCGTCGGTTTGTAGATCATGCGAGCGGTGTCGGTGATTCGCAATCGGGTCGGTGGTATAACGCGGTCGCGTCCCGTTGCCAAAAAGTTGTGCGCGTACGCGTGCTCGCGGACGACGCCGGATAATCGAGATCACGAAGTAAAAGAGGGATAGAGGAAGAGAGAGGGTAGAAATATAGCGGGACAGGGTGCGAGGGGTTGGGGCGGGGAAAAATGGGTCGGCGCCGGACTTTAATCAATGGTTTCGGCGCCAACTGGGCGACAGGGCCACGTTTTCTGTAAAAAAATGCGTGAGTCGCTTTTATTACGATGGACATTCCGCTTCTTTCCTCATCCGCAAACAAATATAGTGCTGGACAAAGGGATACGACACTGCATGTTTGTATATCGCGAGTATTTGTAACAAGGAAGTTTTTGTACGTTCTATGTGTTGCGTGCCATCACTAGAGCAAGTATATCGAGACGTGAGTTTGTGGAACTCACAGCAGAGACCGTTGTTTTAATTTCGTCCGTTGAATGTGCTTACTCGATTCACAATTGAGATCCTGATTTGGGTAGGTTTTGAATAAATTTGTTCCTGTGTTCGGTTTTTCTGCAGACGTCTTCGAAACTCTCCGAATGTCTTTAAGACTCTCGAAATCTGTTCGAATCCCTTTCCAAACCCCGGAAATTCGACAGCGCTCCTCTCCGGTCTACCAAAATGTTGCGTCTCGTAAAATTCAAACGCGGACGGGCCTATCGCGCTTTTTTTTGTCCGGTGAAACGAGGTTTGATTCGACCGCGGTGACACCGTTGACACGACGTCACACTAATCTTTTTTTTTCGCCGCGCCAGCGACGAGTCAGCGACCAGGAGAGACCGTCACGCTCCCCGACGCGTTATTCGACCCAAACCACTGCATCGGAACGAAAAAAATACGGGAGCGAGAGAGACATAAACAAAGGGCGAGCGAAAATCGGTGGGAGAATATGTAGAGGGTGGAAACAGCCTTCAAAGTCGGGAGTGAAAACTCTGTTTTTTGAGAATCGTATCGATACAATGTAGAACTGTAGAGAATATTTAAAAAATAATTTTCACCGAGTCGTACAAACATCAGAGCCTAGAAATAAAATATTAGTATACCGTGCGTATTATCGAAACGTTTCTAGTTCCATGAATGTAAGAATAGTTGTTTGAACACCGCATAACCGTAGGAATAAAATATTAGAAAACGGTAACGCGACGATAGCACTCGACGTCGAAGAAAGCCAACATCGAACACTATGTCCAATCGTGTATCGGGCTTGGTGCTGCTGGTTAACGCTGGTACTCGAACGAGGACGAGGTTCAATGGTATTGATCTTGAATTTGTACCGGTACATTTAACAGCTACTCGGGAGCCAAAGGTGCATTGTACAATGATATATAGCGCATTTGGTAAACAGTCTATTAAAATCGCTGTTTCTGAGTTTCTGGCGCGGCACAATCCCATCGAACCGTTCCCAACGATCGCGACAGGACCAAGGGATCGTTTTACAACTTCGCCTTGCATCGAATTTACCTACTGCGCTCGACAATTCGTATTGTTCGGCTTCTTCGTGGAACGTGCTATCGAAAAGTATGTTACGACGCGGAAGGTAAAAACGTGCATTAAACAATGAACACAAAATAGAAGACCTAACAATACAACTGCTTTTGGGATTTCAACTTTTACCGTGGCGACACAATTTTTAATGAGCCATAGAGTTCCGAAACAGATTTGGAAACCGATCGACGTATCGCTGCAACCGCGAGAAGATCGCGCAACAGATATCGCGCTGGACATCGCGGAAGCGAAGTCATTTCGGATGCTCGCATTGTTTTCATTCGCGTGAAGCGAGCTCGACGCGCGGTTCCCGGAATCGCTGGAATTTGTCGCCGATTTGCGAACTCGTGGCGATACGATCAAATTGTTTTCGACGCGACAGCGAGCACATTATCATACGCTGTGCTGATAAGCATTTCCGGCCAGATTGATCCACCTCGGTGTTTTCTCGAATTCTATAAATTAGGACATTTTATTGGAAATATGGGATAAATAAACTGAATCTGGTGTTAAACGAATGAACTATCATTTATAAAGTAAAGTTAACTTATAAAGTAGTATTCAAATGTATCAAACAAATTCGTTTTTCAGCAATTAAATGAACCTTTCGTATTGCTTTTTCTCTTGAATTTCGCCTGGCAAACTAATTCTCCCAGCTTTTGGAAATATTCGAAGTCGTGTGATCCACTTTGAGAAACGTCTGACCGCGAGTCCATTAAAATAATTTCGACATGGTACATCGGAGACGGAGTAAAGTACAGATGCATGTACAGTTCTCTAAAACCTATGTAACGTTACATAGTATTTTAATTGATGTATTGACTCAAGGCCAGAGTGTTTTCACGAGCGGAAAACGAACGGTCGAGTGCAACAACGAAAATATTCGCGAGATTGATCGATAACCGTTGGTAGATAACAGCGTGTGAGGTCGGAGAGAGAGAGTGGGGGATCCTTCATCCATTCGCGACGATTTAATAAGTCCCGTTTATATTCCCCGCAAACCACGTTAATTCATGCATTAAACATTTAAACGCGTCCCGCGGATGCGTAGCAGATGTAACGATCCGAGTTTCGGGCTGATCTCACGGCCCGATATGCATCTCGGAAGCGAAATGTCATTAGGGTAATAACGAGATAAGATCTGCCCCCGGTGTTCTTGGCGACAAGATTTATTGTCCAGCGAAATTAATACAAACTGCGGTTTACAAGGTCGACACGAGAATCCTGGCGAACCGTCGAGGTTAAGCAGGTCCTCGTACGATCGAGAGGTGAAGATCCTTTTAATTATTCACAGTGCCCGATGTTGCGCAAAAATGCCAATGGCTCGCTTTCGCGGCATCGTGTCGCTTCAATTAGGAAATTATTTATTTACCGTCTCGTGCAGGTGTTTTTTCAGAGAGCCATTCGTCAATGTTATATCACTCCACGAACCTACATCGTTTTAACATGGAATTTCATTAAAAATTCGAAGACACTCCATATGAAAGTCTATTTGCATCAGAGCTTTCCATCGATGTGAATAAATTATCTGTAGATTTGTATATAATTAAATTGTGTTTTATTCAGTAAGGAATGATAGAGATTTTATAAAGGTGCAGAGACCCGAGCAGGAAATCCTATGACTTAATCGTGCGAGGAGTTATTTACATAATCTGCATAACAAAATTGTGTTTTGCATAGCAAAAAATTGTACAAGTTTCATTAGGAAACATAAATCAAAGATAAAATCAGATTAATCTAACCCGTGTGGGGATTTATTTATGTAGCAATCAACGATACAAGAAACGTATGACAAAATCCGATTCAACTCCAGTCCACATTTATATAAATAGATGTGGTAAACAATTTTGCAACCAATACACACGAATACGCATAAATCACTATTTTAACCTGAGTTTAAACATCCGGAAGATTGAATTGCATAAGCCATGTGACGATTACATAATTTTATGTTTCATATGGCGGGGAACGATAGAAACCTCATAAGGGAATAGAAACCGAAGATAAAACCGGATTCGGATCGTTCAAAATTCAGCGGAGAGTGTGCGGAATATGGTATTCAGCGGCGAGGATTTACCGCGGCTGCGCAGTAGATCGCACGGCGTAGAAACCGCGGAACGGATTCGAATCCGGCCGCGAGACGCTCAAGTATTCATTAGACGTGGTTGAACGCGAGTTAATAATCATCTTACTTTCGCCGCGAGTTCCTTGTTTCTGGATTACTTTACAATACCGCCGGTACAACAACCGTATATTTAAACGTTTATGTGGAAACTTGTCTTACTCCGCAATCCTGCAAACTGTACTTAACCTTTTGCAATATTAGTTGAGACAGACACGCGATGAAGATGCCAAACAGAGTCTTGTAAACACTTATTGTTTTTATTTATTTCAAATTCGAAATGGAACTATTTCTACAGTATAGAGTAAAATAATTTTTCCATTTTTTCCTGGAAAACATTAAGCTCGACACAGAATCCATCACTCTGACGGCAAAGATAGCAAAACAGACGTAACAAGAAAATAAACATAGCAGTAAATTGACACTGCAATTTTCCGAAGGAAAAGCAATTTTTACGCATTCGAGAATAAATTGGTAGTAATGATGGATTCCCTGTCCGAGCAAATGATGATTATGCCAGCGACTTCGGGACTTACCGTGGAATGTTTCTCTTTCTGCTAGAACAGCGGTTCTCAATTGTTCTTTTTCGTTGCATCCGTTATGCACATCTGAACGACTTATTTTTTTATCTTGTTGTATTCCGTTCGGAAACCAGTTTCGCGCTACCGGACCAACATGTTTCTGCGAAGCCTCGAACTGACCACGCAAGCGATTTGCGAGAAACCGGTTCCGAGAACCACCATCCAGATGTGGAAATTTTCTTTGTTGCTCTTGCCGATCCTATTAATTAGTCCTGACTGTTGATCAGTCGGTAGAGGTGAAGGATGTTCATGGAACTGGATGTAACAAGATTATACTGAAATCGTAGATTCCGGCAAGAGAGGATTAGTTCTAGCAGAATGGTTCGGCTCCAATTAGATTCCGAATTCCAACTTGCCATCAAGTCAGGAATGTAAATCGAGTGGGAAACAGAGGAGAAAAAAAGACAGGATGAAAGAAACAGGATTTCGTACATGGGCTTCTACAATGTACGAGGCAAAAGAAATGAAATAATAAATTCAGCCTGTCAGTCGTTCTTTACAAAATACAACTTTAATCTCTGACCACGAATTATTTTCGTACATAATTTGCAAGTGTCAGTCTCCGGGTACAAAGCTTCAGCAAGATCTCGCACTGCTCATCTCGACCACGGCCACGGTGAATGACATAAATCAGAAAACACGGGTGACGATGACTGTTTCGGCCTTTACACGGTGCACGATTACATCGAGGGCAACTTGTTTGGTCCTTCGCAGCTTCTGGGAAGAGGACAAGCCGGCGAATTAATTGCAACGTCGCTAACTACGCGCCGCACGGCACACGCACCGCAAATGAGCTGGCAAACTCGATCAACCAAGGACAGACGTATGCGTAAGCGTAAACTGACGTTTCTTGGTTTTTACACTGTTGACGTAAGCGACGACATCTGACAAAACCGGAGGCGCGACGCCAATACTCAATGAGAAAATGAATTTTCACAACCTTTACCACAATCGTGTATCCTCAATGGAGGAGTGATTACGGGGTAATTAAAACATTAAATGTCTTTGGGGCAGTCAGTGAATTAACACATTCAGAAACACGTCTGCAGTTTCTGTTCAATCATCTTGAAACGTGTTCAAACCTCTTGGTCACGTTACGCGTCCAAAGAGTTAATTTCAAATAAAATCACTTTTCTCCTACGGAGCAACGAATTCCTGTCTTTTTGTCTGAACCTCTATGCGGACTCGGCAACTTGTAAAACTGCAACGACCGCAGGGGCGGCCGCACGGGTCTGTCCAAAATCCTTCAGTGTCGAACAGCGGATGGCGGGTACAGGTCCTCCATTTTGCTGTACGTAGAACCCGGCGTAACCATTACATATTACCTCGTACACCATTTTCAGGTAAAATATTTTTCGGATAAAATGCGTGTGTACCGGTGGCGTCGGCATTTCCTGACGTTATCCAGAAATGAATGGACTTTTAAATTGCGCTCTCGCGAGCCCCACCTGTAGTCGTTGCACACGGCCACCTCTCTCCCCTCCCCACACCCCCCTCCCTCTCTATGCAATGGATGCAATGGTCGCCGATAACGGATGCAGCGCCGTGCACTCGCGACAAATTTGTACCATTATATTTCCGTATTTACTTCGGCGCGGACTGCGCGGCCAGCGCTTTGTTCTACGCGTAATTACGTTCCCCGCGCTTAATTCACGACGATTAAATTGCACGTCGTTTCACCCCCCACGCCGCCATAGAACTGCACACCGTTGTCCGTTAATTTTCCCCTCGGTGTAAGTGCATCCCGGCGATTTTTATTATTCTTTTTCGCCGTCGTGTCGCGCGACGTTCTATCGCATCATATTTTCATTCTTTTCTTTTTTGTCGTGATAGAACAAACGAGCAATTGTTCGCCATTGTCCTCCCCCGGAGAGAGACACTCATTTTTGCCGAAATACTCTTTTCTGCGCGTTGCTTTCAACGGACAGTTTCGAAGTGCAGCGTGCACGTTCTTTATGCACGTGGTCGCGGAATTTGCAGAGACTGCTGGAAAATCGATTTGCAAACTATCATTTGTCCCCCTCGAAGACTTGGATTGCGAGCTACGTCGTCGACGGCGGTTCAGAGCGGCACATCGTCTCGAGATTCATTTCGGAAGGTGTACAAACACGGTTATAACAATCCGAGGGACTCGGGAATGACTTATTCCGACGGTGTTGACCTAGAAATTTCATTGTGTAAGGAAGTTTCCAGGGAAAGTGGAGGAACATTTTGGTGATGTTGCTGACGTGGGGAAGAGGCGACGTGACGGTGCGGGGGTGAAGAAACGAAAGAGGAGAGTCGACACGATTCTCTCGCGTTCGCTTTGACGGTAACTGCTAATTTAATTAAGTAATGCCTTTATCTTGGCTTGCGCGCGACCCTATTCACTGCAGGAATCGCATTACCGTCTTTGCAAATTAATAACAGACATTATCTCGCGACCGCGTTTCGCGATATTAAGATACTAACCGTCTACGTCGCGGGTTATCTTATCGCTTTGACGAAAGCAATACGCTATACACCAAATACCATACCAAACAAACAAATGAAATAATGCTCGTCACGTAAGATCGTTGCGCAAGATGATCCTCGGTGATTTTTACATAAGGAATTTAATTATCGGGAAAAATTCATTACCATATCGTGGTATTGATCTACGGCAGTTGAGCTCCTTGGGAACCTTCCTGGTGAACCTTTGAACGCTCTCTTCGAACTCAGTCATATTTAGCTACGGACCTCTGCTGCCACTCAAAGGACCTAATTGCGATTTGTGAAGTGCCTTCTGGCCCTTGGAGGATGCCGATGCTCTCGGGGCCGTCGCACATAATTATGCGAAATTACTCGAACGACGATTTTATGCGTTCGCGACCAAGGTAGGGGAAATGTGAAATTGTTAAAATAGTAGAAGAATGAATATTTGATTTCGTTCATTTTTTACCAGCCTATTACTAAAAATGAACGACAATCAAAAAGTCCCGTTTTCAGTTGCGTCGGCTCACTTCAGTCATGATCGCACAAATTCCGCAGTCGAGTTGATCATCGATCAAATTTCCAATTTTATGCGTTCCCGACCGAGGTAGGAGAAATGTGAAATTGTTAAAATAGTAGAAGAATGAATATTTGATTTCGTTCATTTTTTACCAGCCCTATTACTAATAAAAATGAAAGACAATCAAAAAGTCCCGTTTTCAGGGAGTTGATCATCGACCAAATTTCCCAAGCACTTATATTATTAAGGTAATAGTGAGGTCCACCGATCACGCGCATAAAGAAGATCCACTATCTAACACACATCTCTTTTATCCTTTAGACAATAGATTATCCTTAAAAGGGAAAATTCACAATACACTGGAGTCACTGAGCTTTCGGAATGGGGTATCGCGGAATCGATTAAAAAACAGTGGTGCACTCGAAAGCATCGGGGGCAGCCGTGTCGGCCGGAAGTTCGCTCGAAACTCGGAAGGTTTCCCGCCACGCAATCCCGTGACGGCAGGCCGAACAAAACATCCAATTAAAATTGTGCAACGTCCATTGTGCCCGCTATCGCGTACCTATCACCGACAGGGAGAGAACCTGGGCGAAGTTCGGAGACTTTGGAGCCCCGACGCGACGACGCGACTCGGAGTGGTGTTCGATGAAAGCGCGGAAGAAGTTCCGCCCGTGGCCCGAAACCGCCGTGACAAATTCGTTTTCCCCTGGCCCGCGTTTCCGTATTTACCCCTGCCGTCGCTTTGTCCCCGCGTAATTACGTTCCGCAGGCGGCTTAACGCCCGACAATTACTCGCCGGTCGTCGTTAATTTCCCTTGAAATAAAAGACGACGACGACGCCAACGCCGTCGACGACGCCGTCGGTGAAACGCAATACCGGAAGAAGGGGCGCGATACCAATCTTACGATTTCCGCGAATACAAAGACGATCCTTCGGCTTCCTTCCATTCCAGGCAGAGTCGTCAGATTAAAACTTGTCTCCTCACTATACTCTACCATTTCTACGATGTTGTTCCCAAACTCTTCCTACACTACACGGTCACGTGACTAATCCGGTAGAAGGAGAGAAATTCACTTTTTCCCCTCGATTCAAATCATTCGCTTGATCTGGCCTCGAGACTACAGTTTACATATAGTGATACAGTCTATTAATAGCTTTGTGGCAAATAAATCATTAATTCGCCTCCGAAGGTGACTATAAATAGAAACGATAAATAATAAACGAGATAACAGTGTCGCGTTCAATCGTCAACATCTTCGCTTTAAAATTCACATTCATTCATCTTGATCTCTTTAGCAACTCCCATGCGAGAGTAGAAACTATCTAAAAAATAGTTATGAAAACACAATGATACGTTATAATTTATATTCAAAATATTACATTTAAATAAACTGTTAAAGGCAGAAATCCTCAAAGAAGAAGTAAATTTTCGTTGGGCTGCAACAAAGTAGATCTGGAACAGCGGCTGCGGAATTACAGCGATCGTGCAGACAAAGTCGTGCGCTCGTGCACCATCGCATGGGTATCAATAACATTGAGTCATCGGCGTTGTTACCTGGAAACTTTCTCCATTTTCACTCGCAGTTGCAAGAAACTCGCAGGCCGTCCCAGTTTCCGGGTTCGGTCTATATATTAGACGAACTATTATATTTCAATTGTCGGGCGTCGCGTCGTTCGTTTGCTCGTCAGCCAGGTCTCGGCTCTAGCGAAAATAAAAACTCGTCGCCGCGTAACACAACGATCTTTCGCCAATTACGGGCCGAGCAAATAAGAGTCGCCGGCTGTGTCGGCCCCGTTCAGCCTCATTTTGTAACGGATTACATAAATTCTTATGTAAGTTTCGCGCCGAACGCGTTACACCGGCCTGCCGGGTTCCAATGGCGCCCGTCAGCTTCCGCGATATACCGGTCGCTGTCAAGCGGAAACCTTCGGATGACTTTACACTTATCGCGTTTCATCTATAATTTTCCTTTATATCGTCACGCTTTCTCGTCCGAGACGAGTCACTCTTCTGTGAAATTAAAAAAATCCGTCGCTTAAACGATGCAAAACGATTTTTTTAGAATTGCAAATGTTTCCAGCGAATTCCGACAAGGAATTCCAATTTTGTAAACCTATCTTTCCAGGATCACTTGTACCGACGAACAACCAAGGATACAACCGTGCAATTTTTTCTGCGCGGACAGGAACGGTGCATCCCCGTGTCGGGAGGAAATTCGCAGCCACCGGGAAGACGAGTCGGCACAGCGTTTCCGCATTGTCCCCGCGTAACTGCTGCCGGGAGAACATGCGAAATTATCATCGCAACAACCGTTCAACTTTGACCTTTCGCGTATCGCGGAACGTTCACCATACCGCGAACGCGCTCGTCCGACTTCCGCGAATGTAAATCACGAGTCCCAGCAACGATACAAGCCGCGCATGATCTCCTCGTACTGACCCGATACTGTTTCCCGAACTTTGCGGTCAAAATAATCCTCTGGTTAATTGTGGTCACAATTATGAAAGTGGTCTAGTCAAAATTTAAAAGAACTTAAATTTATTTAGTGTTAATATATATTTTCTTTAAATGTTTCGATGCGAGAAATATATGACTTACACCACTTTAATAATTGGCACAATTTTTACATAGAAAGATCAGACAACTCGAATTATTTAAGAGGAGACAGAAATTTATATTTCATTTCTACCGCAACAATTCATAACCGACAACAACTCCGATAATTGTACAAATGCATAACTCAAGGAGATTTTACATCTAACGCACTTGTAACACGTTCCGAGCATTTCTTGTGTAATCGGGAGAAAGACATTTTACCTTATATAATATTACGCGTTCTATACTTCATTTCAGCAGGCGTTTTAATATCGGCAGGAAAATAAGTAAATCAGTTATGTCAGCGTCGTCGGTTCCACGCGGCTGGGATCCCGGTCACAGGAAGAAGAGAAAAAGTATAAATGAAGGTAAAAAATTCCGAATCGAAAGTGGATATACACACAGGAAGCGTGTGAGTGGTTTTACGCGGAAGCTTTGAACAGTGGATTCAGTAGTAACCCACCTTTATAAGCGACGATCTCACGGCTGCATCTCCCCTCTCCGTCTTCGACAGGCAACGCATAAGTGTACAGGTAAAAGTGAGAGGTCACGTGGAAATTACGGAGGCAATGCCTTGTTGCGCAAGCATTGTTTTCATAATCCGGATGGAGTTGTTTCTGTAGGTTATGGGGTTTCGTTCGATCCATAAATTAATTAAATATATGTGTTTAATAGGATGAATAGACTGTCGATCCTCACGCAAAATAAAAATTCTCCGAATACATTGTTTCTCATTTTGACCATTTCAATACCATGGAAACAGATAGGAGAGTTCGGAGAGGATGCGAATTCTTTTATACAAAAATATTGAAGTTTAATGGAACTATGTTTTTCTAAAGTAAATGGCTCAAAGCTATTGAAGTTTGCAGGATGAACTGACATGAATCCTCGGTTTCATTTTACCCTGTAAAATCAACTCGGTCAAAGAATATTCAGGATCAATTCCCGACATTCGGTACAAGTACAATTCTCGACAAAGGTTAAAAATATAGAAGGTTTAATTGGAATTTGTAATTATTAAATTTCCGAACTCTGTACGAGATAACATTTTTTTTCCACCCACGTATGATTAACGAAGTGAAACAAGAGCTCGTCAATATTGAGATAAAAACAACGATCGATTTATTTGTATTTTATATTATATTACATTTCCCGCATTTCTATCTCTTATAAATCTTATAAATCTACGAATATCCAGGGTTTAATAACTGCAGGAATATACGGCGACTTTCTGTAATAAAAATACCGCTCGCGAAGTTTGTAAAAAGCGAGTGAAACTAAAATATTTATAAAACCTCATCCTCTCCGATGTTATTTTTTCAAACGTCGAAACAACCATTCCGGGAAATGAAATTTATATATTCCTAAAACTTCAACCTTTCCGCTATTGTTTTTTTTATTAAATACGAGAAAATAACGTTACGTTCAACTGTAATCTCTTCGCAGGTCGAAATGAAAATGTTCGCAAATGTTCATGAATCTACGCAAACACCGAGAATCATTGTTTGAACATTGATCAAGCGTTCTTTGGCCGAAAAGGTTTTCGTGCATCGGAACGAAGCACAAAGGAGCCGTATTCGTGGCTCATGTTTGTACACGTTCTTATCAGTATGTTAAGCAACACCGGCGGCCAAAGTTTAGCCAAACAATTCGCGAACTGCTGCGCAAGAAGCACCGCAAGGACTTTGGCGAGGCAAGTTCGACTGGATGCAAGAGGCAAAGTGAATCGAAGAATTTTGGGACATTCTGTAGCCAGAACTCTCGGTTATTTCGCGTAACGATAACGAACAAACTACATTCCATTTTCGCGGAAAAACATCGGAAAATAATTGCACCGTACAGTAGTAGCGTAAAAATCTGTAATAAATACTCCCGTCGGCTTAAAAGGAGAAAAGCAATTTACGTAACGCGTGCGCCCGTGCAAGATCAGAATCAACAAAGCAAAAATTCAGAGGGCTCCCGTTATACAGTTCAAGGACTGTTTTCGCTAACTCTTGTTGGTAAATTTACATCGTCGTAAAATGTGTTTTGTTTCGCAGAGTCACGGATGAGCAGGAGTTTCGCGTACAGGTCCTATCGTCGAGGGCATGCCGAACACGTAATCGTTGGACACGGAACACGATATGCATGATCGAGTCCGCAGAAAAATGCGAGTTCTCTCTCGGACCACGCGGAAACTAAAGCGGGTCGTGCGAGACGTGTATCTCTGCTGTCTCTCAAGCGGCGCCCATCGCGAATGATAATCAGCTCGGTGTGTGCACGTAAACAAGTTTAATTCGCGTTTAATTGCGTTCCACAATAAGCAACCGTGTCTGTTAATGTGTCGCATCGACGGAATTGCGCCAATGCTTGTTTCAATGAGTTCTTATGCTTCGTCAGATGTCAGCCGAGACACGGTATTAACTGAAACTTTGCGAGATCATTGTAGCGACTGGAGTAATTAATTACCATTGGAATTATTATTGCTGAATAAGGAAACGATACTTCCATAGGTTTAATATTGTTTATCATTGTACCCGATGCTATCGGCTTTGATGTTGGAATTCATATGAAAATGTACTCCAAGATATTGTTGCACGATCGAATGATTGAACGATCTGACAAACTTATGCGACATCAACGTCATATGAAAAACAATTTTTTTTTTAAAATGCTCCGAGCGAAAACTAATGACTATGTTCTCTAGTTCGTTTTTCTAGTCCGTTTGATTTCGAACAAGAAATTATTTTTCTTCGTTACAAAGTTGCGCGCATTCGAACAGGTATAAACATTTCGGAAAAAATTGAATAATCTAGGTGATTTTTACAGACCAATAAAACCGGTACAAGCTTTCATTCTCACCGACCAAATAAAACCGGACATTTAGAGCTAATTGGTTTCTTAAGAGCCGATTTCCAAGCTCGACCGCGATTTTCCTGGATCTCGGAGAAAGGAGACTGCGTTCGCAAAGGTCATTTATTAGTTTAGTCTACGGCCGCATTTTTCGAGAACGTTCTATAAACATTCCATGCATCGTTTATCGCTGCGAACTCGGCTCGTTCAGCAACAATATGCAAATTATTTCATAAACATCTGTTTCTCTCTCTCTCTCTCTCTCTCTCTGCGGAAACATCGAACTTTTCCAGCGTTCCACTGCGCTCGAAATAGTTCTCGAAATTATTCTCGAATAGCATCACGAACGCTTCTCGACGTTTGTCAATCTCTTCGAATCGTTTTGTCGTAATCGATAATTTAATGCTACGTTCCTGCTGAATCGTACGCGACGTGGTCAATCCCGCTGACACAATTAAACATTCATTTCGGCAACTGTCGACTACAGGACTGGCAAAACAGTTCAGAATGCATGTTGTTATCTTACGGTTAGCGAAGAAGTGTTTGAAACGTGTGCACCGTGCGAGAGAGCGAGAATAAACAAATTGCTCGGCGATGACGGAAATGTTTTGCCAACTGTTTTTTCGCCGATGAAAATATTCGAGCTACTTCGATAAACGGTGCGCGATAGTTATCGAACACGATCGTTGTGAATATGCCGTACGCCGAGAGGAAAGATTAAGTATTTAGTGCAATCGGTTTAGCAGACAAGATCTTGCAAAATTGCTGATTGCAGATCGTACGACGTGCGTCATTATCGCTATCATAAGTGTACACATTACGTTTATGATTTTATATTAGGTGCTTGCGCGTGACTGGATTAACGGATTTATATAAAGTGTTATTGAATCGCAATTATGCGGTAGATTATAACTAGAATGGAAAAAGGTATTGAGAAGTGTTGTTGCCAATGAAAATTATGTTAATAACTGTCACAGCGATCGTATGAATTGCTCAAGCTCCGAACAGCTATTCTTAATTTAGCAATAGGTTTTAATGGGTCAGACGTGTGTACATCTTTTATTACTATCGCGAGGATATAGCCTTGTTCCACGTTCCACCAATAGCGGTGATCGATAATTTAATTATGCTAGGTACATAGGTTCGGTCCAATGTTTCTGCTGGGTAATTCGAATCGATGCGGTTCGGATGGATTCGTTACACTAATAATATTAAAACTTTCTATTACTGTTCGAATATTATACTGTGTACGTTTAGAAATAACTTCGACGGAGATGACAAAAGCAATTAAACTATGCTCCACAAGTTAGTTCTCAGATGAAGCTAGTCACAAAGTGCAGCACGAGAGAACTCAATCACAAGTCCCACCCCGAGAGGATTCACCAAACGCGCAAACACTTCAAGCACCATCAAACGGAACTCCACAAAATCAAACAGCTCGCAGGGTCCATCAGAAAAGAAGTGAACAAACCAATCAAGTCCCATCACGAGAGAATTTATCAAACGCACAAACACTTCAAGCACCACCAAACCAGCTCCATAAAATCAAACAGTTCACAAGATCCCAGGAGAATTCACCAGAACACAAAAGGAACATTTCAAACACCGTGAAACAAAGTCAGGCTGGTACTCCGGCCCAAAAAGAGTGTCAAAAGGATGCAGGCGTAGGTTCTCTTTGGAGGCAACGTGCTGCCGACCTTGGTCTCTTATGTCCTCGACATTCTCGCTCGGTGGTGGCGAGGCGGTGGCCGATTGGTCGAGGTTCATAGCGCGCGATCGTTGGGCTAACTTCTCGGGCAGCTGGCCGGGCTGTCAACGGCGAGTCTTGGCAGCGTCGCGACAGGATCGTCTACGTTTAACCGGTACGTTGCGTGCGTCTCGGTATATCGTCATAGATAGTGTTGGCGACTCGGGTCACGAACGTGGATTATCGGCTCTCGTCGAGAAATGCGTGGGACGAGCCGTGCCGCACGCCGGGAAAGGTGCTCGCACCGTTCTCTCGTTTCTGACTCGCAGCTAGTCACCAACTCGTGATTAAGAGAGCAACGTCGTTGTCGTCGCGTTGCCTCGATCCCTCGATCGCGCGCAAGAGAACCTCTTTGGCGAGCGCTCTCGATCCTCGCAACCTGTTACCGGTCGCCGGAGCTCGTTGCGAAATGCAACCTCCGTTACGGAAACTACCTGTTCACTGGCTCTGACTCGGACACGGCGAACGGTTCGCTCGGGCGTCTCCTCGGCAACCACACAAAACTCTGGGATAGAACTCTGACTCTTCAGGGAAAGTGAAGACGAACACGTATCTGCGTGGCACGTCACACTAAGCGAGGTGTGTTCGAGATTTCTGTGAGTGAATCGTGAAAATATTCTCGACCGGTGAATTTGAAGAGTGGGGAACGCAGAATTTGTTGTGAGTTTGTGGCTGTCTCGCGAGTTTGTGCTACCCACGGATTTTCTTTTGGAGTTTTCTGAACGTCTACGAGCTGATGTAATCTTTGTCTCGCGAAGTGAAGAGAGGAGGCAGAGGATTTGAGAACGAGCGGCGGGTATGTGCCGGCTTTAATTTATGGTGTAGCTCTAGAGAAATTTTGGGTGGATGTGATTTGACTTCGTTTTGTGGCATTCACGAGGTTTCTGTGTGATTGGTAGTTTCTTGTAGATAGAGTGCGAATTTTTATGGAAGTTAGAAAGAGTGATTTTATGAAAAAATTGGATTGAATGGAATTTTATTTCTCCCTCAGTTAATAAACTTCGTTACCGTGTGTTATCGATACGGAAACAATTTAATCTTCCAATAAACCTGTATATTTGATGATCCGTGAGCCCGTGGAAATTTCATCAAAAATCCACTGGCTAATGAGAACTTTTTACCTAGCTATTTTGATATAACCGGGATCCGTGCAATTTAATTCGAATATCGGAGTAAACGATCTGACGCGCGTGACACGATGATTTGCGTCGCGTACCTTTTTTTGTTAATTTTTCATGGACGACCGAGCACTATCGGCAAAAGTTTTTCATGCGCCTCGTTCGATGAGAGTGCTGGTTTTGTTTGATACAGAATATACAGAGTAACATTCATTAACATTCGGATACTCTGTATAAGGAATCTGCTTTTTTACTGTTGGATCAATCGATTTGACCGAACCAGTTTTTCCTAACACCTAGAGATTTAGATACTTAGCGTAGCTTAGTAAACGACATTTCGAGAACGCTGCAACGAGAAATAAAAATAATTTTAATGCCTATAGAAACATTTCAATTTATAGAGTTTTTGAGAACGAACGTGGCTTCAGCTTTTCATTTACAGTATCGTGGAAAAATATGTTAGATAAAATAAAATGATGGCATCTGGAAGTAGGGGTTTCAAGCTTTAAAAGTTTATTTTTTTTGTGACTATTTATCACAAAGTTATAGCAGTCTGAATATCAACAATATTCTGTGATCGTTGAATACATAATAGATTTAATATATTCCCTACTGTTATTAAATACTGTTGCACGAGGATACATTATTATTTTGCACAAGTTGCAACCTTTCCAAATTATTTTTACACAGCTCAGCTAATCTTTCTAACTCGAGAGCACATGTTTGTTTAAACAATTGGTGCGCTTGAAAGAGCGTTCGAATATCAACAGAAATCACAGTTCACCGGTCGGGAGAGTGTTTTTTCCTGTTAGTCTAATCGAATTTCGTGTTATTCGGGCGATACTCGTCCACCGAATCGGATGTTGCGTGGATCAGGTTAATTTTGGACAGCACGTTTTCCTCGTTGGCCGGTGGGTCGAACGCCACTTTCGTAATTGACGGAGAAATTCTTTCGCTTGGAATCTGATATCCACTGTCACACCGCCGCCGCCGCCGCCGTTGACTATTGACCAATTGACAAGCTAGGTGGGGGACCAGGGGAACGCGTTGAAATCCACAATGGCAGCACGCATCGGACGTGACCGAAATGAAAAGGCTGACACGATAATGCGTTTCACTTGCTTTAAACGCTCGGTTAAATGCTCGGGGGACACTATTTTCTACATCCGCCTCTTCGACACACATAAAACACTCCGTTGAAAAACGCCTCTCTGCTTCGATTAATCGTTTTCTAACAGGCCACAGCTCGTAACTCAACGTATCGTATCTGTCGATGAATTTAAGTCATTCTAAACATTTCATTGTTGCCGATGAATGTTCCTTAAAATCCATTTATATTCTTTTTCTCGACAATTCTTTTCCCGAAAGCATTCAGCAAAAACAGCTGACCGATCGATCCTGAATAATTATACTGTTGGCAGGATTAAATCTGCTGTGTTGATTATACAAATTGATTCAAATTGTTTAAACACTGTCTACCTATAAATACTCAGAGAACCAGTTTCTTCAGAACAAGATCAGACATTTAAATATAAATGTACTTCTTTATTAGAAAAAAATATTGAAAATCTTTATTGAAACAATCAATGGTATGCCATCATTGTATATCTGGCTATGTTCAATTAAATTGAAAAAACGCATGCCATTTTTGTAACACACATCGAATTCTATTTTGAAACAATCAACGGTGTATATCATTCCACAGTAAATTCAATATACTAACTCTTTACACGTTCATAAAAAAATTCCAAAAATTGCAGAATTCATCAGGAGGACCTGTACAACTGTTCCAACAAATTGAACAATTTTTCAGAATAATAATCAAAGCACTACATCACGAACAATTGAATAAAAATGAGATCATACATTGACATTTTCAGTTTTGAAAATTTTCCTACAATTTTTTTGTAAACGCATAAAGATCTATGATGCAGTCTACTAATCGGTAACATTTCTGTGAAAAGCGGACATTCGCGTTTCGAAAAGCCATTCGTTGGCCATTGAACGAGAACGCTAGCGGTCGTTACATTTCAATTTAAAATTACCTCCGTCATCGGAGCGGTTTTTCATATTTTACGAGCGAGATCTCGGAGACGCGACGAACAGTCTCGACGTAGGAAAACGAAAGAATGGCCTGTCCTTCGGAGATGAAAGTGATTGCCTTCACCATTGCCCACCGTGCGTGTACCGGCGCTTTCGGATATATACAACCGGCCTTGACATTGAACATCGTGCCAGCCATAGAACATAATTATGTAAGCTTCGAAGAAAGATGAAATCTTCTGGCTAGGCCACCTACCTAGCTTCGGAATACAGGTCTCGTTGTGCCTCGACACACACACACACACCTGTCTCTTCCAATGACCGTGAATCTTTTGTGAGTCAGTTTCGAATGACAATGTGAGTAGGTGTCCCACTATGTTTTGCTCGCGCGTCATCGCAAGTGTCACTTTGACCTGATCGCGAATTGTCGCCATGCGATTGTTAATTGTCATCTAAAAGAAACAAGGTCATTTTTAATGATTCTTCGTTTACACTTTCCCTGAATGTTTAAGTGAAAATAAATTATTTCGAATGGAGCCGATTCAGAAAAATAATGGTCTTTTTATGTAAATTAAATGATTATTGAAACATTCAAGCCGTAAAACGACGAATGAGAATCTGCGGAACAAAATGTATGTGATGCAGCATTTATTTTTTTGTATTGCCAATGGCGTCGAGGAAACCTAACGAGATCGTTTAAATCGCGTTCAGATCAAACAGCAAACCGCGATCAAATCGAACAGACAGTGTCGTTATCGAATCGTCGCGCGATTTCACTTGCAAATACGGTACAATTAAAGAAACGATCGACTGTTATTATAAGTGCACTGATGCGTTATTGTCGAGCTACGCCTCGCATCGCAATGCAGAAACCGACGGCGACCTTGTTGTTATGCGTTCCCGGTGTCGACTTACCAAAATGGCAACGTTCGCGAAATTTCTGCTGCGCCGAGAATCTTTCTTTGTTCGAGTCAGACGACCTGGCGTCGACCGGTTGGAAATTCCTTGTGGTTTTTCTAGACTTTTTTCTCGGCCGTCTGTGAATTGTCATAATTCTGGTTCATTTGTTCTCGTGGAGACCAGACGAAAAATTGAGAACGCCACGGAGACTCGAAACGTATCACGGAATCAATTATCCGAACGATTTTTCGCTTGAGTTTGATCTGTAACGATGCTGCTTTAATTGAAACAATTTTTAATTTTCAATTTACTCGTATGAAAGGCTCCTGCTGTTTTTAATATATGTTTCATGTGAACGATATTCTTTTTAAATTTAGTTCTTCTACTCTGTTGGAGTCAATTTAATTAAAGAGCAGACGTTTGCTTTTAATATTGCAATTATTCTTGCTGTTCACACGTAATGTAAATGAATGAAAAATTAGGTCTTCATTTTTTTTATGGCTCCTAAATTAGTCATAAACCCCGACCGCAATATCCAGAATGTGAATTGAGTACGAAAGCCTTCAGTCAAGAATGTTGTTCCACTAATCGGCATTGTGTTAGACACATTTGGCCAATGATTGGCATAAAATGGCAACGTTAGACTCACGATGACTATATTCTAGTTCAAACTCGAGGTCGGTCAGCTTTCACAGTGTCAAATTCGGAACGCGTGACCTTATCCTGTCAGGGAAAAGGATAAAGCCTCCACAAAATCTTTAAAACCCATTACATAGTTCCATTCCAACTATGAAGCAACGTTTAACTTTGATTCTTCTTACGTAAGTCCATGTATTGACAATATCATATTGGCAATTGGAATTCCTCTGCTTGTTATTGAATCTTCGTTATTGCGGGTGCGTCTGCAAACATAATTTCGTAATGCTCATTTGTGGAAACAAACATACGGTTCTTCTGTTCAAAGTTCGACAGGATGATTGTAAAGTACAAATCTTATTTTGTTTGCAGTTCCATTAGTTGTACGAGGAACAGAAGTCAAATGGAAACGTGTGTTTGCTTTTTGATATAATCATAATGTGTGGAAATATTATGTAATAGCATTCTTCATAAACTGTTCTTCACTAATTCCAGGTGGCCTAGATCGTCAAGAGTCTTCAGGACTACCAGTCCTTTAAGAATGATCAGCCGAAGCTGTTGCCATTTCTAATTCCTCTCACCACTGTCAACCGATCAAGGCAGCATGTTGCCCTCATCGAGACTGTTGCACGAGGATCCATCAGGATCTCCAGAAGCTAGTACGGCTGCTAGAGATCCAGCAAGCGTTGGACTGGCGGTTCCTTCGATCGTGGTGGAAGATGTCGAAGGCAACGACGACGATCCACCACCTTACACTGCAATCGCGCCTCCGAATCACGTCGGCTGGCCATACGACTTTTCCGGGATTCCGTATTCCTTGTGCAGCACAACATCCTGCGGAGCGTCCTTGGCACCGTTCCAACCATTGGCCCCGACGCCGACGTCCACGTCGACGCCGAGCTCGGCTTTCCGTCCCGAGGGTCCAGACGGTCAGCACACGTCAATCCCCATGCCTTTAATGCCCTACCGGCTCTTCAAGTTCGGTTCCCATAGATCTCTGTTCGGACACAGGGGCCTCCCGTTCCAGGATAACATCTCTGTCAGCAAGGACGGCAATGGAAGGACGCGCAGTAAGTAGTCTACAGTATTCATTACTTATTCACCACTCACGAGATGCTAACGGCCTTCCAATCACCTGGTTGAGAGAGTGTGCAATGGCTGTTCGATTAAAATTGGAAGAGGCTCGAGTAGGTGGAGAGAGGAGATGTTTGAGAATGTTGGTGGATCGTTGTTTTTTGAAGGAGTTGGGATTGTGAGTTCTGCTTCGTGTAGGAAGGTTTGGAAGAACGGTGTGGTGGGAATGTTGAAGTGAATGATTTGGATAAGTTGGATATGTGTGTGTGATTTTGGGGAGGAGGATGTTTGTAAGTCCTTTGTTTTTGTGTGAAAGGGTTTAGCTTTGGTTGGAGTTTTGCTTGGTATGGTGGTTTAAGGATCAGGATGAGATATGTTACTGTTTGATTTTGTTTGGTGATTTTAAAGGTTATATTTTCACGACACTTTTTGCATTATTATTGATTTCGCGGAGAAATTACAAAAACTCCGTACGCGTTCGAGTAACGGGATCTTCAACTCTCGGTTTACACAGAGACAGTAATTCGACTCGCTGAAAATTCATTACAGTAAATGTTTCAGCACAGCCAACAAACATAACACCGTTGAATACATCGGTTCTTCGTTTTGCGGCTTTTTTGCCCCTCGTTTTTCTTCCGGTGCTCACTTTTTCATCGTGCGAGACCATTATCTTCTCGTTTCAATATGTGAAATTAAATTCGTTACCTAAACGCCTCGCCGCGAACAAACGTTATTTCTTCCGTTCGGAACGACTCGAAATTAAAAACTCCGGCCGCAGGTTTAAATACCGTTTTATTTCATTTACAAATGAAAAGTACACGGCAGAAGATCTCGCTGTGAAAAATGCTAACAGTGCGAAATTGCTTTTTTTTCCACGATTCGAATCACCATTGTTACATCGGTTACTCTAGTTCGTTGGCTCGCGCTTTATTTGATAAAATATCGCTCGCTTAATAAAATTTTATGGACCATTCGAAGCTGTCGTTTTGTCCTCCTTGAATCACGCCATTACTCCATTCTTATGTGTACAATTTTATTTAAAGGAGATTTAGCGTGTTTTTACTGTGTGTCATTAAACTGCGTCATTAGAGGTTATCTACGATAAAATGTAGGAATAGCTGATAATAATTAATGTCGTAGTAATAGTTACTTATTGTAGATAGTAATAAAAGATAATTAATTTTATCACTTGTGACCTTCGGTGACCTTCAATGACCTCTAGTAACATTTTAATATTACTTGACACATCGCAATGTTACTTATGCCGTACTGAGAGTGTCCAACTGATCAAAGGTCTTAAAAATGCAACACAAACAATTGCTTTTTATATATTCAAGCTTTTGAATATTTATATATATTCTGTTGGAGCGACAATCTATTTACATAAATTAACATTGTGTCATAGTATGCGAATGCAAAAAATCATTTCCTCATAGCTTAATAAACATTTAACCACCCATCAAACATTTTGGTAAAAACACCTTTCATTAACGTTCACATTAAATCGATTACAAATTCCAGTCTTTTCTTGAAGAAATAAAGTCATTAACAATTTTCTTCGTGAAACATTTGCTGATAACGATGATAGTAATTCGAATAAATGATTCGTGTAGATTACGAAGCGAATTAAATTGGAACAAATGGGAATATTTGTCAACAGAATACGGCGCCATACTTGTCGCAGCTGCGGTGATCATCTTTCTCATGGCACTGTCGCTTCTCGTGAGATTCGTCATGGAAAAAAGCCTATGGAGAGGCTAGATAAACGGCCATGGACACGTCGATTTCCTTTACGAGACGTGCAGAAACGCTTTTCTCCATTCCCGATGCGGACTGAATCTAGAGTAAGCGTTATCACGGTGTAATTCCCTCCGCGTCAACGCAATTGCAAGTGTAATTAGAGCTCGATTGCTCCCGCCTTTTGTCTCGCCTCGAAACAGAATGTTCGCGAGCGTGCAATCCTGTAACTCGTAAATGCAATATTACATGTACGTATGAATCTGCGAAAGTCCTGTTCCGCCGAGAGATCTATGTATGTATATTCTATATCTCGTGAATATCACGATTTAGCTTGTAATCCTTACATGTTACTTGTATAGTGCGCGTTTTTCTACTTGTATTCGGTATTTTGTTACTTGTGTGTAAGAAATAGAGAACATAGCGTTTTAACAGAATTATATGCTTCTATTTCACGTGTACCCTGGGCGTTCGACGTTTGACAATTTAATCACTATGCACTGCTTAATTAGAGTCGAAAGGTAATGTTTGCTTCGGTATCAGAAATTTAACATAATGTTCGAGATGAGAAAGAACCGTATTGAAACTGTTATGCTAATGCATTGTACATAGTTCAAAAAAATTCATTAACATATTAATATGAAAAGCGTTAGAATTCCGTGACGCCACGTATAGTTATTCAATCCCCGGATACGTTGAAATACTAATTATGATTGCGTGAATTAGCAAGGTGAAGGAGATCGATCTCCAATTACGTCAGCAAGTGGATATCTCGGTATCCGTATTGAATCTCGGACTCTATAATGTGTTTTTGTGATCTGGTTTTTTTGCCGCCACAGTTCCGGCAGATAGATTACACGCAGACGGAGGTATGTTTGTAAATATTCCATTTCGACCGACGCTTGTCGTTGCACGATCGGACCTCGATTTTCCGAATGTTTTTTACGAATATTCGTGACGAAATATCGCCTTACCGCAAATGAGAGGTGTTACACGACGAATCACTGTCGCCGCACGAGGACACGGAGATTAAATATTTTTGTTGATCAAATATTACGGCTCGCGGAAAGAGCCGATAGCTGGGTAGGATGAGCAAACGTTTCCGTGTTGACATTTGGCTGTGGTCAGCGGTTCGACTGCTATGGAAAACTGTGTCACTATACTTAAAAATTTCTGTGATACCGACTCACCGCCTGGACTGACGTCAAACAATCGTTTTCCGTAAGAAATCAATTTCCTTCCATGCTACTCTGTGCAACAAATTTTGAGGTACCATTTCCTTTAAAAATTGCATAAATATGTGTAATTGTTTAAACGTGTAATAAGCACCTGTGTAGAATCGTTCTACATTAAAATCATTTCTGTAGCTCGTATGGTTAAAGTAGGAAAAATGCTTAAAGTGAAAAAGATTTGGTAAGTCTATAAATCGAGTCTAGTACATTAGCATAAATGCTCGTGTCGATTATTAACGCCTCCAATAGGAGCAGCTAGACATTTTCCAATGATAATACTTTCCTCACTTTAAATTCGATTTAGTCTCCAGCATGCGTGATTAGAGAGTTTAATTGTCTCATTTCCAATTCGAATGAAGATAATAATCGAGCGCCTGCATAACCCGTTGCATTTTGACTCATACACTTTCGATGTAAACAGCGAGAATACCAGACGATCGGTAGGTAGCTGTCTGCGCGGTAGGTGACCATTTTATTGATTGCTTTTTAATGGAAAGCTACCGCCATATTCGATGATTGTATAAACGTGTCTCTTTAATTGTCTGCTACCGTATTATGATAATCGACGTGTCTGCTATATTTTTTACACGGAATAATTGATTGCTCGCGGTGTTCACAGTTCGCTAATATTTTATGCGATTGTTGAGCAACCTTATGTATGCAAAACTCTGATGAAATAACACAGTTGAATCGTGTAAAGAGTCTGCACCGATGAGCAACGAACAGACTGTGAATTTTTATGCTAAATTAAGGTTCGAGGGAATCTAAAAAGATTGAAATTAGTAAGACACAGCTCCTGCATCTTGCAATCAACGCGGTCAATGTTCATTTTGCATAAAAATAGCAATCTTCTAACGAGAATAAAATGGCAACCGCCGCAAGCAGAAAGAAAAATAGCAAGAAGTGGTAATCAGTAGAATAGGTCGGCCCTGGTCAGACAAATGAAACCTCTGCCATTTATCGTGCAATTTAGCTCCTAAAAAATTTCTACAGCGGCACACACACACTTAGCCAAGATTAAAAATCTATCGCAACGGTCTCGGCTACCCTGTAGTCCGACCACAGCAAGAGTAATTCTACTTTCAAAGCGCAATCAGCGGCCGATGGGTATCGAGGAGATTCAATTAAATAAAAACCGTTCCCAGGATCATTTCGCTGTTTCGCCCAACACATTTATCAAATATTGAAACATTTTTCCGTGCCGCAGAATTGTGCAATTCATTTGTACCGCCATATCCAAAAATCTATTTAGCCGAATCGAGTATTCCGCGTCGAATTACGCGGGCGTACGCGCGGACGCAGAATATAGTCTCACTGCAGGGAAATGGTTTTATAATTGTCGTTTTTTCTCAAGCGGAGTATACAATGTTTCTGTATTATAATCACGAAACGATTAAAATTTTTAATCCAGTTGATTCCATTCGAAATCATCAGGAATCCGACACGAATTTGTTTGATAAGAAAGTTGGAAAGCGAACGGCCATACGCCGTGGTTTCGGTTTAATAAACCAATTTTTGTCAGTCTTCGCGATCGACTCATATTCATTTATTCGATCCCTCACCTGTATCCACCTGTACTCCAAAATACTACCGGAACAGTAATTGTTGATTTCGATCTCCACATTACGGAGCTTAACTCTGATAAAGTCGGCGGCCGACGCCGTTGACCAAACACACCGGTTGTCCCTCAGGCGAGGATCCAAGCAATGCGCCACCGGGGAAATTAGCCGGCGAAATAATTAATGGAGCAAGCTTTTACTTGACGTCCGCCGCGGAGCCCGATATTACGAGCGGGCCAGCGCCCCCCTAAACAAATGCGCTGCAAAATTGTTGATTCGCGCTAAGCACCCTCCGGAGTCTTCATCGTTTCACGAGCAGAACCAACCGAGGTCTGGACACAGGAACGGAAAATATTATCGCCGTAACTGCATTGTGGATGACCGTCCTGTTGCAGTTGATGCACCCTTCGTACAGTGCCATTCCTCTAACGAGATCATTGGGAGAACGAAACCTTGTCACTGCGTCGCGAAAACCATTCCAACGAACAAACCGAGCTACAATTTCTAGCTCTCATCAACATTATGCGAAAGAAGTAAGTATATACTGGCTAATGTGTAAATAAGTTTTCTTTTTTATTAATGAAAATTAAATGCATATACAAAGTTTTGTTGAAATCTATGTGCATTATAAGATGTAAAAATGTATGAATTTTGAGTTTGCTTTTTCCAAGCAATTAAATTTATAACATCTTTGATCGATTTCGATGAAACTTTGTACATGTACATAACTTACTTAGATGTACAAAGTACATGTTTGAAATTTTTATTACAGGCACAGCTGAAATTTTTTTAAATCGTGACCTCCACTATCCTGTAAGAGTACTTCCTACTCCCTCTACATGTGTAAAGGGAAGTTTTTATTAATTTTTTCCGTGGCAAAAACGAAAGAGGAAGAAGATACAGTGAGTGCATCGATCGCAGCTAGTCGCGCAACGACACGATAGTTCCACGGTACTGCCTTTTGGCCCCGGTGTGCCTTTTCCACCCCCTCACAACCGCGGCGCAGAAGTTCTGCAGGATTTTATTGCGCCCGCTTTATATTGCCATGAATCATTGTTGCACAATCGGGGATTCATGTTTCGCTTCGAACAACTTCGTCGATAAATCACCCGAAGAACGGGTCCGCTGTTTTTCGTGCCATTTCCAGGACGTATGACACTCGTTCTTTGGTTTTTTACGCGGCCCGGAAGCTGGCCCGTGGAACCGGAAGAAAAAATCCAATAGCTGCCTCGTACCGGGATCGTCCCGGCGCTCGTTCTGCCTCGCCCCGAGGCTTTCCGTAACTAATATTTCGGTTGACATACTACGGGAACGCGAATCAATTTGTTCGTTACGTACTGAGAGTTAATGAAACATCGAAATCGATAGAGTATATCCGCGTTGCCGAATCCACTTCCATGAACGTCGCGCCGTAATAAAAACAGTTATCGCGTGACGGGCTAAACATCGTGTTGTAACGGGAGAAACATCCACGATCAGTGGAAAATTAACAAATCGCTGGAACCGACCCAGCTGCGACCGATCAAGCTCTTCTACCATTCTGTTCTACCACTCTCGATGAATATTCACTGCCTCGTTTTTAAGGATTAGCTTGTTTAGAGAACGCTCTCTGTTTATGCGTTTTGTTTCGGTGTTTACACTCGTACATTTTTGTTTGAATTTTCAGCAACGTTCAGAATTAATACGATGCAGTACATTTATTCCCGGTCGGCGAAGATTTGTTCGTTGTGGATACTAACATAATAATAATTTAAAGTTACAAATTTAAAAAAGTGTTGGCTGCAAAGATTTAATTATTCAATCATAGAAGACATTAATCAAGAAAACCAAATCTTTTCTGTACAGAAGTCCAAGGAAATGCAGCAAGATTGATTCAAATTCAATTACAAAGCCAATTCCCACCCGGAGGTCTCGTATAGTAGGGCTACCCTGATGTAATACACTAAATTAATATAAATTGCGGCATTTCGTCCAGAGATTTCCGCGTGTCGGCCGGTTCCATTCACTCGTTGGCTGTTCAGGGGGCTTGAACGTCACCTTTTCATCGGATTAGGGTACTGTGGAGGTTCACAGGTGACGAAGACGGAGTTTCGGGTGTGAGAGGGCACTCAAGGTCGCTGGGCGAGGTGAACAAGAGCTTGATGGCATGGGGGGTTACCAGAAACTAAGAGAAAGAGAGAGCAGGGGACAGAAAGAGCGAAATAGAAAAAGAGAGAGAGATGGTAGTGGTGAAAGCAGGCGACGGTTCCTTTCATGTCTGATAATTAACTGCCGGGACCCGGTGGTCTAACCCCCTTATGTGCATCGGCCACCCCTCGAGCTCTTGGCCACAACCCTCGGTTTTCTTAAGGCAGCCACCACCCTCTCTCTCTTTCTCTCCTCCACCTAGTTCTTGTATTTATTTTTCAGGTAGACCCTTGTTCCCGCTGACTGTGAGCAATTTAAAGTTTAATTCGAAGGGACCGCACTCGAAAGTAGCGTAACCGCTAGAAATTGAAGACGAAGAAGAAGTAATACGGTCGGCGAACTGCCCGGGAAAAAAGGGAATTCCGTTTAATGGAATTTTCTTTTAATTTGTGGTCAACGGTTTTCTGACCCTATCCTCCCCCCACCCAACCGGTCGCCTGACTTCTGATGGCGCTGACGTATCTTTGTCTCTTTGTTTCTCGGTAAAATGTCCCGTTGAAGCGGCCCTCTGTTGCGGTTTAATTAACCTGTATATTTTCAAATTACCGTCCGCTTGCCGAGGTCCAATGATTGCCTTTCAGGATTCTACTGTCCAACATGTTTGATTCCCGCGATTAACTAACAGCTTGTATTGTCATTCTTGTTATTTCAATAAAGTTGATTAGTGTTAACAAATGTAAGTTTCGAACAGCAATGAATAACCTTGAAGGACCTTCGAGGGCCAAGATTTTTTCAGGACTGTTGCACAACAAATTAAAACAATGGCATTGTCAGCACATTTCAAGATCATCCGATTGGTTGAAGAACTCAAGCTACCAGCTGATAAAAAAATTCGTTTGCATTAAAGAATAAAGTGCAACTGCACCTGGCGGATACATCGGTGGATCCACGTAAAAAAAACGCGGTCATAGAAAGTGAGAGTGTATTATGGCACATGATTTTTACCTCTATCATTTTTTTCTATTTTTATTTAAAAAAAAGTAACTTGTACCACCCTGTATACGCAATATAGCGTGGTACATATATCCGTGAACAAACAAGGAACGCATTCCCGGCAAGCTGGCTCTGTCCCTGCGGCCCTTTCACCCTGACGAAAGCAGGCGTGATAGAGGGAGAGAGAAAGAGAGAGAGAGGGCAGAGATTGCAAGTAGCGCCGCACCGCGCCGGTCGCGGGATACATCATTCATACATAGCCAAATCTCATATCGGTTTCTGATCCTCCGGCTATGACGGCCTTTGAAGCGGCTCTCCTTGCCACCCCCTGCTCTGACCCGTTTTCACTCCCACCTCTGGTTCAATCCCCGGGACCGGGGCTCTGTTTATTGTTACGTCGCATTTATGCATGAACCGGCCGCGATGCCATTGTCACGGACACATGACGAACCATAGTCCTCTGGACAGAGGGTGAGCCGCCACGACCCGTCCTATCCTGGTCCCCTGTGCTGTCCGTTCTGTCACCGGAAGTTGGTAACGGTGAAAATCGAGCCAGAGTTATTGGGCCAAAACGAGAATCGATCATACTCCACGATACGGACGCAGTCCTGCAGGTCGTTTCGTCCCAGCGTGGATGTCAGAAATGGATACGTTTCTATTTCATGAGTAATGAAGGGAGTAATGATTAAAAACGTTTTTTTTTGTTGAGATGTGAATGAATGACAGGATCAGTGACGGAGGGGATGAACAGGATAGGGTAGAAAGGGAAAGGAAGTTCGACCGAAGGGTACAGGTAGCAGTAATCGAGAGGGAAACCATTAAGGGCTGTTTCAGAAGCTTATCGTGGCCGCGCAGCAAGAGCGGGAAAGCATGAAGGACTCGAGCCATTCAATTGTCGTGATAACGTTGGGATCCGAGTCAAGGCGCATCAGACTTGCCCGGAAACGACCTCGTCGAACCGTTTCCTACCCGTTTAGTCTTCCCTTCTACAGTTCCATCGTCCACCGCGTCGCTTCCGACTTCGCGCCCTCTACGAAGTTTCCCTCGAAAACAGGGAATTCTATAGGTCACCGCCTGTGGAAACGCGAACCGCGCCAATTAGAATTTCTACCGAGGACGAGGATTTGTTTTTGGTTCTATTCTAATAATCTCATGATAAATAATTTCATTTTTTACCGCAGCTATTTTCCAGGAACGAAACACCGTGCGTCATGGGACTGGCCGGTAGCAATTTGAGAGGAACCTCGTTACTGAAAGTTGAGGACGGTCTCGCAGGGGTGCAGGCTTAACTCCGTTGATTCGTCGCCGGGTTCAGTGTGCTCTTCAGGAGTTAGGGTGGTGCAGCTAGGCTGTCCGAGGGATGGCGTGCATCGGACGGAGCACTCGCAGGCGGAAAGAGAGTTTGCATAGCGGAAGTACCCTCGAATCGATTCATCGAAAACATCTAACCCTCCCGGAGACCTGGCTCGACGTGTCTCGCCAGAGGATCTCGCGGGGGTTGGAGAAAGAGACGAGAGAAAGAGGGGAGAGAAGGGGTGGCATCCCAGACGCATCGTGAATAGAAAATACCCCCTGGTCCTGTCTATCCTCTCTCTCTCTCCCTCTCTCCCTCTCTCTCCCCCTCTCCCGATTCTTGGTAGGCTGTACGCCTTCGCCTAGCATCGCCGAATCCGGCCGCGAACAAAATAGGAAAAATGAAATTGCTCCGGTACCCGCAACCAACCGTCTGCTACCCCCTTCAATCCACCCCCGGCGTCGACGTCGACGTCGAGACGCGTTGCGCTCGTGCCACGGCCGAGTATTGAATATTCAAAACTTTCCTCGCGGAAGAAACTTTCGCATCTTGCGCAACCTGCCGAGGACCAGGTTTAAGAACGGGGGTGGCTGGCTCTCTCTTTCTCTCTTCTCTACTGCACCCCTTCCCATCCACCCATAACCCCCGCCACTTCTTACGGACTTTCACGTGGTTCTGCCGCTCCGCTGCGGCAGACAGATTTGATTTTATGAACGTCCGGGGAAAGGGAACGGGGATCGTCTGGAAAACGTGAATAATTGCTGGCTTCTGAATTCTTCTACGGTTCGATACCGCCGCCGAGGACCGTCGTGGAATGACTGGCGAATCTGCGCGCGGTTATTCCTCGAAAATTAACCCGGTTCAATCCGATACTATCTCTTTCCGCTACCGAATCCAAACAACTTGATAAAATGGTAAAATTTTCTACGTTTCTAATGCTTTCTTTTAATTTCTAAGGGCTATACTAGTTTCTAGGATTACCTGTTAGGGTCATTTCTTAGGACTGCCCTCCAGGGCAATAATTTTACAAACTTCACAATCAAAATACGCCACCCGGATTTGTTCGGACGTGATGGTTCCCGATTAACGTTTGCAATTCGAGGATGATAAATGTTGGCAGCGATAGAAGAGGTCGCTGATTGATTCGCGCATAGATAGAGAGAAATTTGAGAGAGGGGGAGAGAAGAAGAGAGAGAGAGAGATAGAGAGCAGGGAAATATGCCGCGACGAACTAGCGACGGTGTATCGTATTGGGCACAATCTGCGAAATCGGATTACAGTTTGGTGCTACACAGGCCGATCGACAAACTAAACTGAGTTAAGCCCGGTATTAGAAGCAAAGCCTCGTTTATTAATTCAAACCGAAGTTAACCCTCTGTGTTTCTCTTCGCGAACTCGAGGAAAACCACTGGGGTGTGACATTACAGTGGCGCGGGGCCACTGCACGGTTAGATCAAAGTTAATCCGTGCAAACACAGCGTTCTCCGTGATACAGGGGTACTGCGTGTACACGGAATAGTTCAGCGTCATTTCGATACGATCGATTCTTTTTACATCGTCGTTACGCTGTCGACATACTTCGACAGTGACTTCTCCGCATGACTTCATCACCGAAAATCGGTGCAGCACCGAAACCATTGGTACATTAGACCGGATCGAAAAACATTCTTTTCAAGTTTTTAAAATTGTGCAGTTAATTTTTTTAAATTCGTACAGGCGAATTCCACAAATTTCACGTCCGGATTTTCCAAGGTTTCCAGATGATAAACTACTTATTACAATGGAAATGTATGCATAATTTCACGTGACGCAACAAGGATAAAATACTTTTATGGAAAAATTCTCGTGCAAAGACGCAACGTTTCCGCTTCTGTTTTAAGATTTCTTCGAGATCTCGATGGATAAACGGCAACGGGGCATTTCTAGGGAATTGCTAGTGACTCGGGGCCATTCGAGAAGCTCGAAACAATGTGGAAGAACGAGCAATCCAGATGAAAATCGTGGTACCCCGTCGTGGTACAGCTGATTAGGATCGGAACGATGGAACTTGAAATTTCTCCGCGATATTTCGGTGCGGGGGGGTTGGAAACTGACGCGGGGAACTGGCGCTAACGTTTCCTGCATCGCGCGATTTCCTTCACCTATCTCGACTGTTACCGTAAACGAGACTGTGTTTCACGGGGGACGCGACTTACAAATTCAATTGCCGAAGTTCAACGGCCCTTATTTGTATTTGCCGCCGATAAGCGACAGGGGCGCCGCTTATTTGCGGTGTTAGCCGCTTCTGCCGCTGATAACGCCCGTATCTCGAATTTAACAAATACATCGCGGAATCTAATCGTTCTTAAGTGTCTTCCGCTCAAATTACGCCGTTCCTTGCATTTACATACGATTGTCCTTTGTTGTTAATTGGAATTAATTTTGCGGCGCACGGTTCAATCAATTTCTACACACAGGACGAAACACCACTTTTCTTTTCCCTTACTATTAAACATTTATAATAACAAACGTGGCCTCAAGCTCCATGATTCACATCAGAATCGACGCGTTTGGGTTTGCTTACAAAATTGCTAGTGTGTAGAAATTGATCGAACCGTGCGCCAAATTAATTCCAATTATCTTAATATTTCGATCGAAAACTAAAATTACCTATTGTCCTCTGTATTGTGTTTGAATGGGTAGTCAAATTTGTGCCGCTTATTTGGGTTACTAATTTTACAATAGAGTTCAGAATAATCTTATTGTTCCTGGTAAAATTTTGATCAACAAACGAACCATCTCGAAAGCGGAATTATTCTGCACTTACTCAATAGTGGCCTCGCATCGCCACCAGGTAATTAGTTAATGGAAAATGACGAAGGTGAAAAAGGAGGGCCTGGCATGATGCATAGGAATATGATTATTCTGCGGCGTCCGGTGTCCTCCATGGCAGTCGGAGGACCGTGTCGTCATATCCGGCTCTGACACGGCCATCTTTGCCACTCGTCCGAGACCTGGAGAGACTGATGTAATAACGGCGAGTGAAATGGAATCAGTATGCTGAAAGGGAGCGGCTGCATAACGCGATAATGGCTGACCAGAGCATCGCAACGATCCGAGATGATGTCATACAACTAAGTAAAAATATTTTCGTTGAGATCCCCGTCGGATTTTCGATTCTTTTCTCGGCCCCTTTTATGCTTTCGTTGTGTTCGACGCGGGGAAAGGGTGTATTGTCGCGGAACGAGCACCGCGCCGCAGGTAAATGCTCGCGGAGAAGGTAATTCGATTAGCTCGGCGCACTTTGAACGAGAAACGCCCAACGCCGGCACCTCCGCGACGCTGTTTAATGCGCAATCGACGATCCCCTTTGAGGACGTTTCATGTGTCTCCAGTTTCAAAGTAAATCTTGAATAAGAGACCAGGCGCCCTGCACTCTACACGAGCCAGCCTTTCCTGGTTCACCGGAAAACGTGGATCGACGTCGCGCTGAACTGGTCACGGATAAATAGGTAATCCTGTACTTCTCACCGTGAAACGAGTTGCAGCGACTGCACTGCAGATCCTCGAGCATTCGCACACAGAAGAAACGTTTTTATTAAAGCTCTTGCCAGTGACGACTTGAACCCTTTCCACTCGTAGCTATTCTCATTTGAAAACCGAATTTTTCTTCCGACCTGAAATATTTCTATTTTATAATTATTATAAATATTATTATAAAAAACCCCTATGAAGGGTTAATCATTCTTTTTTTACATCCTTGTAGTCTGCATGTTTTTACACGACACTTGCTTCAACATAAAATTGTACAAAATAAAGGTACACGAAAAACGAACTGAAACTGACTTTCTTGAGCAATTTCACTGCTATCGTCCTTCCTCATAATCTGCAGTCAATAATGATAAAACATGATTCATCTGAAAATCACTGATTATCCGAAAATATTACGTTACACGCCTTTTTGACATGTGAGACGAAACTCAGACGGTTCAAGTGAATCGTTTTGTGTGAACGTATCAGTCGCAGAGAACATCGATTATGGAGCCTGTTCACCTAAGTACAGAAAAATGTAAGAGGTTTACTAATAGTTCGTATTTTTGAGAAAAATGTCGATCGTCCAACGAGCTTTAAACTTGATCCTAGAATTAGTAACTGCACTGCGCCTGAAACTGTTATTCTGAATTTCGACAACGTTTACAAATACATACAACTGTATGAAGTGAACCTCAAAAAATGATCTCAAGAAACGATTTCGTTGAACAATGGTTTTATATCTGAATATAAACGATGTTTATTCAATAGCATCGGCCACGCTTGTAGCAATCGACTTTTTCGTTTCAGCACCCTTGTTGTACTTTATAGTTCTAGGCACATCATTCATTATAACGATCTTGCTCTTCGTGTTAGAATGAGAGCAGCAAATGGCGAAACTGCGGAATGCTTTTCACCCTTCGTTCAAATAATGGAGAAGTATTTCTACTGAGACGGGTTGGAAAAATCACAGAATTTCGGAATTTGTATTCAACGCGATGTTACAATATTAATAAAAATCGACGGCCACTTTTGCCTGCCTTCCTCACGTTCTTACAACAATTTATTTACACTGCAAGTCTTTACGTGAGTAAATAATTGATTAACTTATTATAAAATTGAAACAGATGTAGTTTCAACTCTATTTTCCATCGGAACTGCTGTAATTGTAACCCTGGAATCTTAAGTGAAAAAGTGGTTGGTCCTCCGCGAACGCGTTACGAATTTATTAGTAGTTCTAATGAATTCGCAGAGCTCCACAATCTAAATATAAAATTGAAGAATTTAAGACTCCCTGGCAGCTCTTGGGGCTTAGGGGATGGGAAAGGGGTAGGTTCACGCGTGAACAGGTCCCGCGTCGCAATTCCAGGGTTCCCAGAACGTTGAAACGGCGCCCGGCGTCGCGACGCACTCGCTGGAATTCAGCTCGTACCCGCGCTACCCGGCACCGAGGATGTTTGCTCGCATCCGCAGCTGCTCGCAGCTTCGGAATTCATACTTGACATCAAAGCAACGTCTGCTCGATGCATTATGTTAACGCACACACGCGTGACGCACGGGCTGGCTCGTTTCGCTCGCGCGTTTACACAGAGTCAAGCTCCAATCGGCGCCGCGGGAACGGACCGACGCCGACGCCGACACCGACGCCGCGATGTTTCGTCTCCGGTATGAACAGTAATTACTCAGCGTCGCGACGACAGCGACGGCTGCTTGCCGCTCGTCTTCTCTCGGCCACGGTGTCTGAGCGGATCCGTCTTGAACGAGTGAATCCAGCGATGATTGGTAATACTTTTGAACCATAGTTCCACTAATTCGTTCGCGAGTATCCTTTCTTTGAATCGAATTGGTAACCAATGTATTTACAGCAACTATTGTTTACAGGAACGACGAATTATATTTATTAGATCGTGAGAGAAAATACAGATTTTATTAACGTGCGCTGGAACTTTCGTGCTACCGGGGTGCAGTAATCTTTATGGATCGGAGCCCAAAGCTTTTAATATGAAGCTGGATCAACAATACTGTGCTTCCGGGACACATATAATTCTTGACGTGTATCGCAAACAATGAAAATGTTTGCGTGCTGTTGCTTCAAATATCCGGTTCGAGCGACTCGAACGCGATCCACCTGTATCTCTCTCTCTCTCTCCTGGTCGACAAATTTTCATAGCCCGATTATCATGAAAAATGGCGGCCGGTCAATCCATTTTAATTTGCGAGCTCGATTTATATACCAGTTTGTATATCAGCCGGAGCTTTATTCGTTACATGGGTTATTGCGTTTCCCCTAAAAAGCGCCATTGTTCGTATCCGTTTTATTAAATGGAGCAGTTGCCATTTTCGTTATTATTTCGATTCCGCCTCCCGATTAATACCAAGGCGGGACGAGAGGGTTCGTGTATGATTTATGAAATTTTCGAGAACTCTGAGAAAATATGGTGGAACCGAGGGAATCGGATTAAAACGGAGTGCAGGTTCTGTACCCGATAATAAACATCGAAATTGTCCGCCGCTACTGCAACAGATAAATCGAGCGTTGCGCTGGACGGTAATAGAATCTTCTCGAACAAACAGACACTCTGAAACGCGTGCCAAACTATCCCTGCTTCGAACAATCTACAAATTGAGTCGTTTTTGAGAACGCGACTAGTCGACGAAAATGCTGCTGGAAATTGTTCTACGTGTACAAGAGGCACGAACGCCAGTGATCGATAAATTGAACATATTTTAGTATCATTGGTAGACGAGTTTTATGAAAATGGAATAAAACACAATGTTATTTCCAGCGATATTAACCTCTGTGTATCACAAGAAAATAAAACTTCTAAATTCTATCAAATTTTATATTCCACCTTTTTTTGAAAATTTTCAGGCTTCATAAATGCATAAAGATCCGCAGTTTAATTATTGGTAACTAGACAATACTCATCGAAAACATTAAATTCATAAAACAATAGAGAACTATTCACTGGTAATCATTTTATCAGGACATCGCACAGTCGCAGATTTCCAGGCCACCCTGTAGACCCGGCAGACAGTGTTCCAGAGAAGCATGCCTGCCAGAAAAATCCCGAAAATCCGTTCGGAACGTTGATCTAAAGAATATTCCGTGGCGCCGTCGTCGTCAAGATTATTTAAACTTCTTGAAGTGTCACGGTTTCGGGGGGTGTGCTCTTTGTAGAGAGTTGTGGGTCGGGTAGTCGACTCGCAAATTGACTAAGTCCTGACTCGACTGGCGAAATACGGTTGTTCGGATGAGTGTGTACTAGAGAGAGAGAGAGAGAGAGAGAGAGAGAGGGAAGAGAGCAAAGGGTGTACCGCCCATTTTCACCCCTTGTTCCCCTGTTGGGGAGGTGGGCTGGCTGATTCCCGACAGGCGAGGCAGCTGGGCGCGAAATACGATAAACTCTGTCGCGAATCCGCCGCGAGTGACGACGAGTCGAAAAATATTTACTCCTCGAATGGCCGTCGGGCGTTCCTAAGCCTTTAGCATCTTCTGGCTTCGGCTGCTTCAACCCCCCTATCCACCCCGTTGCTCGCCGAGTCTTCGGCAAGAACTCGTTTATCCGCGGGCCAAAGGTATTTACATAAATCAGCCATGCAATCTCTTTTTATATTTTGCGAGAGCACGGTCCCGAATACACGCGACAACCCTTCCAGCCACCCCCTCGACACACGTTCCCAACCCCTGGCCCCGAAAGCCGTCCGAAACGCTCTTCTCCAGGCTGTGTACCACGTTTCCGGGACGGGGCGACCGTTTTTGTTGGCATTCTTGCGAGATAAGCGGGTCACTGGGAAAATGCTTTCGTTTTTCTTTTTCCACCCCTCTTATACCCCTCGTCACCACCCCCTCTTTCTCTCTCTCTCTCTCTCTCTCTCTCTCTCTCGTGTGTGAGTGTGTCTCTGTCTGTTCTCTGTCTCTCATGGGTCTTCTTCGTTTTTTATACCGCTGCGAGCCAGGGTGAATACGAGATACGAGGCTCGTGACCCCGTGTGCAGAGGCTTTATATGCCCTCGCTCGAGCATTACGCCTTTTCCCGAAGCTTTATCCCCGCGTAAAATGGCCGGCCGAATGAATTCGCCATTCAACGGATTCGGTGTTACGACCGCGTATAATAAATAGCCGTTTCCGCCCTACCATAGCCCTTGTTCCTGTCGGGATTCTATGTGGCGCGGATATTTTTTACGTTCGAGGCGAACTGCTTACAACGGTGCTGAATCTTTTAAGGCATGCAGGGGGTGTATTGGGGAGGAGTTTCGTTCCTGGGACTGCTGCCTTCTCTGTAACGATGGATCTTTTGGAAATATGAGATTGTACCTGTTTTCTCACACGACCATTCGAATACAAAGGGCATTTAAGTAAATTAAAATTAGATTTGGAGCCTTTGCTACAATAATTCTTGAACATTACTGTGTTATTGGCCGTAAGATCATACGTAACTTATCGTTCCGAATAGATAAAGCAACCGCGTCTGACCAATGCAGGTTAATACTACTTACTCAATACTTGAAAAACTAATTTCCTCGTGTAACAGTTCTGGAAAACTTTTGTGCGTTGTTTGCTAAATCGTTCGCCTAGTTCCAATCCAAACCATCCACACTCTGAGAACCAACATCGAAATTCCCGTGTATTCGAAATATTTCCGCTACAAACGCACAAAGGCTAGTCTAGACATCACTCTGAATTGTAGCAGCGATCACGGGCCAGCCTCTATTTATTATATAATACTATAAAGCATTGTATCGCAGTCGGCAGGGCTCGGCAGGTCCATCATGGTACGCGTCACAAAGAGACCCTCGACGGGTCTGGGCCAAACAGCGCCGACAAAGAGGCGTCGAATACAAAAAAAGGCCCGGGCAATTCGGCAACGAGCGGGAAACGGGCAAACGTTGATCGCAATTGGTCAGAGTTCGCAATCGTTCGTCAGAACTCGCGATCATTCCGCGATCGCTCGTCAGAGTCACGAGACCAGTCGACTCGAATACGTTTGCTCCGTTCGCATAGTACTTTCGACTAATGAATTCGAGGTCTGCCTCTAATAGGGTAAATTTTCGGCTTTGATGTCAGTCGAACGTAACTCAATCCCAGATCGAACCACCGTCGAAATACTAATTGAAAAGTATGTTGGCTACAAACGTCATCTTTCGGAATTTCTTCCGAAAAAATTTATCGATCGATCCTTTCAACGAGTGGCTTATCTGAGAGTACATACATATATGTATTGGACCACTTATAGTAATTTTTTTGTTGAGAAATCTTGAACAGTGTTCGAGCGACATCCTCTCATCCAGAAGTTGTTTTGTTGAAGAAACCATCTGAAAACAAAAAGAATTGATAAACACGATTTTCTTGATTTCATTTTTCTAAATTTTCTCGAATTCTGCCAGTGAACAATGGATAAACGAGGAACACGTTTAAAAGAGGTGTATTAATTTGCACGGTAAAAATGGTTGAAAAATCACGTCTCCCTCAGACAGTTAACAAGGCAAAGGATCTTAATCGAGCAAAGACACGCGTCGCCGCGGACCGTGCGCGCGCGATTATGCCCGTCCCTCTAATTAATTAAACGGAGCCCGTGAGAACGCGAATTGTTTCCTTCCACTCTTTCCCAACGGCCCCGAGGAAATCGAGCGTGCCACCCCCACTTTCGCAACCCTCTCGGCGATTAATTGCACCCTCTGAGCTTCCTCCAGGACTTGTATCGTTAGCTGCGAATCCTTCCGGAAGCCTTTCCTCTGGCCCACGATAAATCCCCTGCTTCGAGAATGATGATCGCTGCGTAAGCTTCTCGAGAATGTTTTTAGCCCTCTTCGGGAGAGAAAACGTTTTCCTTTCGGGGAAGCTTGAATAAAATTTTATTCAGTCCCTCGGGCGATTAAAGCTATCGCTTCTGGTTCTGTAAGCAAGATAAATCGTGAAACAATTCAATTCTTGAATAATCAGATTCTAATAAAATTCACTTTTCAGAATCTTGATATCAGCCGAAACGTTAATTGCTAAATCTGGCTAAACCAAATAAATTCTGCGGCTGGTGAAATTCTGTTTTCGAAACGGCAGTACTAGAAAATATATTTTTAAGTCCTGTGATAATTCTCGTTAGGGTTTAAATAGATTAGTCGCAAAAATTCGCTCTTAAATCCGGGAGACGCGTCGCTCGTAGTGTTAAATTCAGCAATTATCATGGGTGACATTTTCGCGTATTGTTTGAAATAACAAAGATATTTCGAGTCCGCGGAACACAGTGTATTTCACAGGCGGCGTTGCGGGGGACGGTAACAGTCGTTAGCATGCGTAATTAACGGAACGAGCAGGGGTTTTAAATTTAACGGTGAAATTCATTGATGAAGGCGAGAGAGTGCGAGCGTGCAAGGGGCGACCGCGTGAGTATTGTTAAAATTTTAAAACGTGCCCCGCGATGCAATTTCAAATGTAAATTACGATCAGCGGCTGGGAAAATGCAGGTGCACGCCACTCAGCCTGTCGGTTGCTATAAATCGGCCTGTCAACTGCCATTTTCCGGTTTCTTCCCGGCGAAAACTGCCTTCCGGCTTCTCTCTAACTACTTTCGAAACCTCCTTTCGCCTCGAACCAGAAAAAGAAGCACCGATACGACGCGGCTAGCAAACGGGAGAACAAAACTACCTCGCGAAAAACGATGAAATATTCGCGCGAGGTGAAAACGCGAAAATCGGTCTTTTCGCTCCTTTGTCACGGGAATTTTTTTATTCGTCGTGGAGATTTTCCTTTTGACAAACCGATTGTTCCTCGAGTCGCAATCTGCGAAGAAGAGATTCGATTTGCCGCGGTCCCGAAGTTAAGATAGCACAATACCGCTCGAACGAAATCTCGTATATCGAATTTTAAGGTGTCGTTGTAAAGGGGAGACTTCGATCTTTAAATCCTGGTTCGTTTTAGTCCTGAAGAAAATTTTTTCCATTCCGGTGGATGCGGTGGAAATTCTGAAATCAAAAAACGAGAACAGCTTCGATGAATCGCGATGTGATTTTCATAGATAACATTTTCGCTTCGAAATTTTGCGCTGCATGAAACAACAAAGATATTTCAGAGTTCATGAGACACATTGTACAACGGCGCGCCTCTCTGTCCCGGAAACACGTGAACAACCGCGAATAAAGCTTTACAAATTTCATTGGAAAATCGTATCAAAGGCAAGTCGGATATTGAGCCGTTCTACATAAGCCCTTGTAATTCACCAGGCTCGAATAATTAATCTATATATAACGGTGAACCTCTGGCCAACTGTTTGCGCGGAACAGATTTTTTTGCACCCGAGCTTTGTGTCGCCACGGCGCCGTCATTGTGCGAAATATATTTCGCATTCGCCGAACCCTGTTCAAATTAATTTGTTCAATGTTTCGTGCTTCCCCGATGAAAACGCGCCGCCTGTGTATTTATCGTGAACACTCTTCACGTTAGCAGTGTCGTTCGTTGACTGTAAATAATGTTCTACTAAACTAACCCTTATTGAACTATTTCAAATGAAATCTCTAATAACTAAAATAAAAATTGTCGAAAGCTTTGCAGGAGCATAAAATAAAAATCGTTTAACAAACAGTAAGAGACTAACAAGATAAATGAATGAACGCGTCTGAGACGTCGGGGAGCGCAGATTAAAATGGCGATACATTCGCGAAACAGGAGGAAGAGGGAAAGGCTGTTAACGAACGTCCCAGCAAATCGAATTGAAGATCCAGGAGACGAGAAGGGCTGGATCATTCCCGATTTCTACAGGCGCAATGGAGGGACGGATCGCAGCGTTTCGGAATCGTCTTAAGTGTCCGATAAGCAGCTAGTTATTATCCGAGCCGGTTTGCACATCCGGTTGCCGAACCGTTGCAGCTGAGGGCCGATTGCACAAATCCGGATCATCCTTCGGCTGTGCGAATAATGCTGAAGATCGTTCCCGGGGCTGATGCCGTTCAGACGAAATTTATGCGAGCAGTTTCTCTCTGCTCATCTGCCTTGACAGTGCGCGGGGAACAATTGGCGAAACCGGAAGTTCCGACATCGAACGCGACGCCATTGGTGTTCCCCTTCTTAGCTGAACGCAGCATTAGATAACGAATTAGATCACGGATTTTCTGATGGGATTTATTTGGTGCGATTTAAAGCAACATTGAATTTTCTCTGCATATGTTTTCTTTAAAATTTATTAGTTTTATTTCAAATTCATCAAAATCGAAGTTTTCCAAATGTTTGAAGCAACAAATTTAGTTAGGAACTGTTGATTGCGGTCATCGTTCAAAAAAATATATTTTGCAGAAAGATCCACAATCTCCCTATTGTAAAACACGTGTAATTAGAGAAGAGAATCGATCGAATTCGTTTATTTCCGAATATTCGTTCGAACCGGAAAGTAAATTCGGCGTTAATATAATATTCGTTTAATTTAATTAATCTGATTCTCTCCTATTTTATTGTCCCCTGCGATATACATCGAGATCATTTAACGTTGATGTAACAATCGCGAGTACCTTGGCAATCATTCCAACCGGTCAAATAATAATATCGTTATACGACACGTCGCGTTCCTGCATTCAATTGAGTGACATCAATTTTTGGATAAATCTTTGCTATCCTAAAATTTAATACTTTTACCAAACACTTTAGACTGCCGCCAACTGCGCCCCTCGCTATTCTACTTAATTGTTAGGCATTCTAAATCATCTTGGACGATATTTCAAGCGAGTTTTATCTTCCTCACCTTCCATGATTGCACCGAAACGAAATGAAGACACCGATCTCAGAGGGTCTTCGCGCGGGCGACGCAGATTACCGTGAAAAATGGCCGCTCGAAATTGCTCGGTGTCTCCTTAATGCTTCTCACGCTAATTATCCCGCAGAGGGATTTCATTCTTTCATTGTCCTCATCGTTCTACGCTGCGGTGGCCTCGCGATCCGCGTTGCGGCGCTGATTCCAACATTCGAAAATGCACCTGAAAATATTTAATCACGATTTATAAACCTATTTTTCATTCATCAGAATACTATAATTTTCCTCAAAAATTTTTTTCGTCAACTGTAAGGTACTAGAATCAAATAAAAATTGGTTTATTGGTACTGTTAACAGGACAAATTTAATATATCTATTGTATCAATTTACAGTTAGCCATTTTTGTGATAAATCCACGAATTCTTCATTTCTTGCAAATAATTTTCAATCATTGACGAGAATTCCGGCATTTCTCGTGGGTAACGGTAATATTCCGAGAAAGACAGTGGCTGGGAACGCGTGGGCTTATTATATTTCCTCTGTTCGTTTCCGTTTGGAAAAACTTTTCGCGGATTTGTCTCCGGGCAAAGGCAAAGTAGCCTCGCGTTTCGGTACAATGATTATGCTCCACGGACGTTTGGCTCTTGAAGCTTCTAGCAGCAGCTAGCAGCAGCAGCAGCAGGATCCATTCCACTTTCGCATGCACGCACAGCGGGTCTGCATTATTGCGGCTTATCCGGTATTACGCTTATGTGACGCCGGTAACATCGCAGCCTTAAGCGCGCACGGTGTATCGAACACGGAATTACCCCATGAATTCTCCCTCCTGTCCCCAACCCCGTAGAAATTCTGCGCACAATGCTCGAGGGTTTCCTACGAGCCAGTCGGCAGTTGCCCCGTATTCAACGCGACGGCCTGATAAACATTTCTTTTTTCTCGTCGTCTCATCCTCCTCCAACCCAACTACTATCATCCTTCAGAACTCTTCCTAGGCCGTCTAATACTCTGTCGTATACACGCGGCTGCCACGTGAACTTATCTAGCATTCATGGTACACTCTGCCGCAGGATAGCGTCGTCCGTTCTATGTAAAACCGCGTCAGATCTGATATCAAATATTCAATGCAAAATCAAAATTGTCTCCGACAGTCATGAAAAAAATTTGTGATTCGTTTCAACACTAATTTCAGCTGATCAAAGAGTACTAGTAATAGTAATAGTATTTTGGTACAGTTCTGGTTGGATTATCAATAAGTTACCAGCACAGTGAACTTATTGTTCGTTGTCAAAAATGAATCAACGATCTCAGAATCGTATTAATCAACAGAGATCACGAAGCACCGATGAAACGATTTCAGAATCGTTTCTGAACAGAGATTTCGAAGTGTCCCATTTGATGGGTCCAATGAAAATCACCGACAACATTTCACCAACTCCAGATTTGACCGCCAACGATTTTAGATTCGTTGGCGCTCAAATTTGTTGTCGATCAAATTTGTTGTCGATCAAATCCGCTGTCGGTTAAATTTGTTTTCGGTATTTGATACTTCATTTGAAGAGCTAAAATTTCATCTAAGTAAAGAGTAGTTTAATTTTGAAAGTACCAGTGTGCATTTATCAACGCTCATTCCCAATAGTTCTCAACCGATCAAACAGCAGGGAATCGTCTTTAGAAACGTCTGCGAAAAATGTCTGCGTAATTTCAGCATCGAGGATCGTCACCATGGTTCGATAGTTGGGAATAAGTGATAATAAGAGACAGCACGGGGACCATTTCCGGGATTCCGAGGGGTTCACCGATCTGATCGAAGGCAGCCGGTTCTAATGAACCCGTCCCTGGCTGACCCGGGTTGGATGAACGAATTTCGTGCGTGCCTCTTACGACGGGCTTCGGAATGCCGTAATGGAGGCTGTCTGCGGAATATCAGAACGCCGCCGTCGTCGTCGCTACGACGAACCGCCTCGAGGACCCTCGAAACGAGACCAGCGTAAATTTTGAATACCAAACAATGGGGCAATGAGACCATGGGGAGGATTGACGGAGCTGGCTCCGCGTGCTGAGGGCTCGCAGAAAAACAGGAAAATTAGATGAGTCCCCCGAGAAAGCGAATATAGAAGAATCACGGGTGAATCGACGCGATGCAATTTACGTAATGGAATAGAAAGACGCCGGCTGACACCGATGGCAACGGGGCCGAGGCTCACGGAATGCGAAAACGCGATAGACGTTCCATTTAAGCCGGTCCCGTCTCTTGTTTGCCTTCGACTTTTCCGAACACTGGGAATTTTAACGAATAAAGCCCTTACGGGGTGTCGATTCCCAAGGAAACCGCCATTGATCAAATGAGCCCCTACGTACCGTGACTCCCATTAATATTGGAACATTCTAAAAAAGCATGATAACATTTTTAATATTCGACTATACGATTTGAACTTGTTTGAGAAGTTACAGCAGTTTATAGTTAAAAAATCATGTACCGTAATTTAATTCTCGTGAAGCGAATGCTTTTAAAGTCACAAAGAGTTGCTTAACCGAGAGTCAAGTATGGCGACGCATAGCCGGCTCGTTGATCGGTAAAAATGCGGCAATTTAATTTCATATCGGGCCCGTCCGGGTCTGCATCCCGGTTAACAACATAATCTCGTTAAATAACGACGTGATCCGGCTGCGAATTCGGAGAGTACTGCTGATTACGGACTCGGTTCCCAGCATCCTAACAACGTTCTGGGCGACCGGCACACACAACCCTTCGATGTAACTCACTTCCACATCGCCGTTTTACCCGCAGCCCCTTGGTCTAGCTCTTCTCGAGAAATCTTGTCTCTCTTGCACCATCTCTGTTTCCTGTCTCTCTACGAAACGTGCTACCAACACCAGGTGTCGGTGTCCTCGAATTTCTGCTTCACCCGCATCGATCACCCGACGTTGAACTCGCGCTCTCGTTTGCCTTCTCGAACCCTGCGAAGTGCTTAATCGAGTACAATTCGGTCTGATTAAGGGCCACAGGGAAGATTGCTCACGATTCTGCTACAAATCCGACTTGATCGCTTCGTTTTGCTGTTCGAACTTTTTTGGAGACGCTGGCGAGCTTTATCTACGAGCTGATTGTGCTTCTTGGTTTTCTCGGTTCTAGATTCTACCATCTATTTTTTAGGAGCTCGTTAAAGGCTCTATTATACTTTGAAGTATAAAAAAAGTCCAAATAAATACAACAAAGTAAAAAGAGGGCCAGGCCGCAGCTCACGAAATTCGCAATTCAATATACTTAATTTGTGATTGCCATTGTTCAGACATAATCCTGCAATCAGCCGATTCGTCATGGCACGTCACTCATCCGTCAAGCCTTCCCCGTGCAAAACAAGCGAAAACACGTCGGCAACCGCTTGCTATCAGCGGCCGTATCACCGTCCGCCATTGTGTTCGCGAATCTACGCCCAAATCGCGAGACCATTTCTGTGTGGCTGACCTTGGCGATCCCCACTGGCGAAGTACGGGGATCAGTACGCAAAGTTTATCGCCATGCTGGATTATTAATCGATACGCCGACCGAAGCTCCGGGCTCGGAAACAATTGTTTCGCGGGCGATCGCGTGCGCGCAACAAGTCGCGTCCGATAAGTCATACCGAGAGGAGGAGTTTGCGATTCCTGCAATAACCTATCCGCGATGAATACCACCCAGCCACGCATACGATGCCCGCGATATCATGCGTGCGAATCCAATATGGACTTCTTTCATGTTCTCGTTCTCTTCTTCCTCGAACGGCGTAGCCATCTAAACAACAGAATTTCAACGCTATCATTTCACTGTTTCCTTTCTGATCTTTATCTTTATACGTTACAGGAAATATTCCTTCCATCTGCTCCTTCTTCGACGGTTTATCTTCGGAATAAAATTCGATCGATACATTCCACCACTTGCTGCTTTACCGAAACTTTCAAACCATCAGGCGAAGCCAATTTTTTACCATTTAGAATATGCTTTATGCTCGCAGAATTTTACGACTTTATTTCATAAAAGTTTCTTTTGTACATTATTCAGGAAACTAATACGTCTGGCATGTTGAAAAATTTTCGGATCACTTGGTTCAATTCCGGAAGAGTTATTCCACAAATCATGCATTTCAGAATATCGAAATAAAACGCGACGATCGTCTCAATTCCCAGAAGCGTCACAAGCGAAACAACACGGGGAAAAAAGGAGGAGTGATAAAAAAGAGAATGCTTAATACATTCAGAACTCTGTTTCCAGGAACAAAAGAAACAATAACTGAACCGACTTGAATGCGTTGATAGCAAGACTGTATGTTGTCGAGGAAAGGCAAATGTTCCATTCGGAGCACTTTCGTCGAGCTTTTCTCTTTTTTTTCTGTCCCCCTAGAAGTACCACGTTCATAGAGTACTTACCATCGGTACCGCGAGCGAACTATAACAGGAACCATGTCTCGGACGGTTTCGTCCCGACGGCAGCTAGGCACCGACGCGACGGAGACTCGGTAAACGGTGCCACTCGGCCGTCGTCGCACGAAAAGAAAAAACAACAGACTGCCTCGTTTCCACTCCGTCGACCCTTCAATCTCGTCGCGAGAGCTGGAAAATGGAAAACATGCGACTAGAGTTCGCCGGAATGTACTCTAATTACACAATTCGAAACTCTGCCAATTACAAGTTGCTCGAAATCGCCGATTAACCAGCCAATCGATCCAGCCACAGTGTCGTTCCTATATGTTTCTAATTCAAACAATATTAATACGAATTTGTCTTCCTTTCCTTTACACTTAATAAGAATTTTTCAAAAAATAATTCCTATTGAAAAATTGATTAAAATTACACTAATAAAACGTCTTCAAATTTACCCCCCACTCTATGTACATTTTATTTGAACTCGGATTTCACGAAGAAAAAAAACTTTTTAAAAACCACGCTTATATTAAAATGCACTAAAAAAAAAGAAAAAAAATTGTTTTTTAGAGATATTTACAATAAATAAAAACGCGGAGCGCTGAACTATATTAACATAATCGTCGTGGGCGGTCTACGCTTTTATTTATAGTCAATAATATCTAAAAAAATTATTTTCTCCTTTTAGTGCATTTTAATATAAGCGTGGTTCTTAGAAAGTTTTTTTTAAATATATTTTTTTATTTTCTACTTTTTAGTCTTTACTACCGAATGTATTTAGTAAGCTGAGATTTTTTTAATCTTCTAAACGCACAGTTTTTTTTTAAATTTCTTTTTTAATATTGCATTGTTATCCAGTTCTGAGCTATGTTTAAAGTTTCGAGTCTCTAGATCATCGGAAAGTGGTTTAAAATTCGATTACAAGATTTGATACAACACGGGTAAGCTAATAACCAAAATTCAGGCCACGAAGCAACTTACCTTCCGCGCCAGAGCACCGATACTTTTCGCGATCAGGAATAGAATGATCGAGGAGCGAATGCTATAGTCTAGCCGGTGGGGGTTAGGCTAGTGCGAAGAGGGAACTATGATATTTTTCTATCATAACCGGTGGCTCATTTTACAGGTGATTTCCATCGGCATCTCCCCACCCCAGTTGTTCAGCACTTGACTTTTAAACCCGTTAAGCGGATCAACCGCAGCTACTTTCGAATGTCGCCTTTTGCTCGACGATTTCACCCGACGTCGCCGTCGTTGACGACGACGAGGACGTAGACTATGGTTGCAGGCGGTGGCGGCGTCGTCGTCCCGTGGGAAACGGCGCGACGCCTCACGGATTAACTCATTCGAGGGTTACGAGGCCGCGATTATGTGCCACCTGCCACGATTGCGGACTCCCGAGCATTAGTCTGTAATTATACGTGGCTCCGCGTGAAACAGGTAGCATTATTCTGTCGTAAATGGCAGACGGAATATGTTGTTGCCTCCCGGACTGCTAATTGGAGACCCTATTGCGGCTTATGGCCGACTGGCCGGCGTTGTTGTTCAGCTTTCGCTTCTTGTTATCCAGGATTCGCGCGTGACCATGGTCCTCAACCATTTTACGATTAGCACGATTTCTTTAATTGTTTTTCAGAGATTACGATTGTTCGTGGCCCCCTTATCTTGTTTGTCAGCAACGATGTCGAAATGAAATTTCTATCAAATGATCTCTCGTCTGCATTTTTTCTCTGAGCTTTTCCAGTTTCGTGAATAAACAAAATCAGCGTTTTCAATGTTTTTTGATGAAATAGTCTTCTAACTTATCTTGTCTACGTGGAACGATTTCTTTGGAGTATACGGAATTCTTCAAGTGAAACGACGTAAAATGTTTTTAAAGGAAAAACCGTATACCCCGGTGTAGAGTAAACTTTAAAGAAGAAAAAGAACCTGTAAGGGAGTGTCGTCGAGGTTTTTCGTATTTCATGGCATGAAGCTGAAAATGGTACTGTAAAAACATCAAACTTTTCCTTTTAAATTATGTATAATTTAGTTCTACTGGAAATGTTATATGTAGGGGAATCTTAATGGTCAGATAAATCAGTTAATGAGGATTTTATGAATGTAGAAACATTTCAATTAGATTGAAAGAGGAAATCCTCTGGTGGACGACCTGGAAAAAGCACAGTTCTTTCAAACAGTGAGACACATCTTTTCCCCGTGAAGAACTTTATAAAATAGAGGCGGTAAACTTCATTAAAGTTCTCGTTTGACTGCGCTCTCGGTTAATAATAATACAGGTGCAGGATCAATTATGTTCAATAATATTCTTTTCTCCGTATAACGAAGATAACAATGTTTTCTTCCGACGTTGAAGACAATGGTTGCCAGGAGGCAAAGGAGTCTGAAAGAATGGGAACGTGTGCGTTCGTTGCTTTTTTTTTTTTAGAAATGTAAAATGGAAATTCGAGGAGAGATTGTTCTCTGTGCTGGTCGGACTAGCAGTGAAAATTAATTTTTCATACGATGTGCAACTACTACTACGAATGCGACAGAATGCTGAAGTTCTTTCCGAAGAAAGACTGGGAACTCCGGCAAGTTTTTACGAATTTATGTTGTTTTGTAGCAGCGAAGATTCAAAACAGTTCAATAAAAACGAAAACATTGATATTTCTAATTAATTCTCACGGAATTAATTTTTTTCAAGCGATCATTAGCTAGTTTCTTAAGTAGGTTTCTTTGCAATTACAGAACTCATAGAAAGATAATTGCCACGTGTTTGAAAGAACAGAAGCTTCGAGAAACTTCAAAGATCGATTTCATTTTGCGTATCAAATAATCGTAATCCGGTCAAGTAGCAATGGGGTTGTGTAACAAAAAGTTTAACAAAGACAGGCGGCATAACACTTATCCTCCATTTTCTAGACAGCCGTAAGTTATCTTAGAACTCCCTACCACCAATCCGGCGTTAAGATACCCTTAGAATTTTTCCGCTCGTCACCACCAATGTTATCAGGAGACGCGACTCTTGACGCGGTGCTGATAATACTGATAAAAATCGCGACCACTTTGTTCGCAATTGGTTCGTCATCCACTCGATGACGATTCGATGGTCGCAATAGAATGGTCGTTGAACTGTCCTTTAAAACCTGTACTACGAAAGTATTCGATAAACCGCACTTGAATGACGTGTCTGATCAACATTTGCCAATTGTACTTGACGCGATCTACGTGTCGATTATTTCGAGAGTGAAACGTCACGCAAAGTAGTTACGTTTAACGTACATTCTCGACATTCTTCTCCTTTTTTTATTTTATTTTTTTTTTAATTATTTTCTACGTTGTATACTTTTTAGTTAAGCTACATTGGAACCATCAAATCAGATAATTGTTTAGTTACTCGTAAACTGCATTAGGACTATTAAATTTGTCCAACTGCGAAACAAAATTGTTTAGTCGCCCATTGTCGACAGTCGATTATAGACATCACGATTGACCAACACAGAGCTAGGGTGACGAAAAATCAGTGGTGGAACGTCTTGCGTGGTTAGTTCAGGAGCGAGCAGCGAGATTTAATAATGTAGAGTAGCGGGCTAGACGCTGGGTACACATCGGGATTGGTACACACCGCTTTCGGGCGTCTTCAATATCTGAGCAGCTCAAGGACCGCATTGTCTAGGGCGACGACCCAACCCCGAGCTTTATGATTCCGTCTCACTCTCACTCTTCTCTCCTTCCCTCTCTATCTCTCTCTATTCCCTTCTTTCTCCGTTTCTCACTATTCCCAGCTACAACGACGATGACGAGCATTATGCCACGGATAATGGTCCGACCGGCCGCCATTCACTTCCTCGGTACACGTGCAAAGAAACCGTACTTGACAAACACCCCCACAGATCCTGATTGAATTATGCCTCACCCTCTGGCCCGCGAATAACTTTCGTCTTCCAATCGCTCAGAGAATACCGACAAATTGTACGTGGCAGGTGCATCGTGCGGATGCATCGTGGATGCAGCGTGTTGGTTTTGGAACGATCATGCAGTTGTATTAAATTGAATAAAACTTGAGGAATTACTAAGTACAGCAATCCCTTGATTCTTGCTTAGGGTGTGGTTCTTTGGAATAGACAGGAATCGCAATCTTCCTTGCTTTTCTGATGGCTGCGTTTACCTTTCCGATCGCGCCGAGCGAGACTACAATAGCGTTTCTTTCTTTCCCATACGAAACTTTCACAGTCGATTAAACCATTAAATACAATTGAAATTCTATCGTGTTTGGTCTTGTTTTAATCAGAAAAATATCAGAAATACGTTTTTAAAAGTCCCGTAAAAAATATTGAAAATTAAGATGTTTGAACATTCGATTCGTTGTGTCAATATAGTAGTGTTCACACCGATATACCGACTACGATAGTCGCCGCTCTGTGGCGCGGCACAGCGTTGACAGGTACTGAAGTGAGTAGGTCGGGACAAGAATCAGGACCCTCCAAACGGGAAACTATTCGGGTCTTTGCTTTAACATAATTATAGCAAATGCATAACTTAATGATGCTTCTCTGCAACATTTTCCTTCGGGACGTGACTCAAGAGTCCGGGATAAACAACCGAGTGCCACGAAGTTCGACCAACTGCGAAGCAAACAATTTAGAGGGAGCTGCAGCGAACTCCATTCCTCGAATCAATTTCGTGGTGAAGACATCCTCTCAGCAGCGCCTCTCGCAGATCCCGGTCTCCTCAAAAGGACAATGTCCGATTGAAATGTAAATACCACGGCTTCCAACTTTCTTCATTCCCGGATCCCCCCTGGCCAGGTCCATTGTCGCTTTCCTTCCGGGAGTATTTTCGCGGAAGTTGAAACCGGGGACGGACAGCTAATTTTTCCGCGGTGAGTGCCGCGGCGTGGCGGCAGGTTTCAAGAACGAAAATGAAGAACGGTTTAAAGGGACGAAGGAAAGAACGCAGTTCTCGCGTCGTTCCTCTTCGCGTTCGGGAATCCAGGAGAGACACCCGGTCGAGGACGAGGACTCCTATTCCAATTCCAGCAAGTTAATTGGAATTGTTTGCCGCAGACACAGCGAGCCGCTTGCCTTCGCACAGTTCCGTACCCACGTTCTCTATCTTCGTCTGTCTTTTCTCTCTCGCTCTCTCTCTCTCTCTTTGGTCTCTCGACAGCTTCTCCTAGGTCTCATGGTGTCCCCTGGAAACTCCCTAACCTGTCCCCGTCATACGGCCCGTGACATCTTCAACGGAATTAATTCCTTCCGCGGCCGGCGTATCTTAAATTTCTACCCTCCGGACGGATCACGGCTTCAATAAAACGGCCACGACGTGACTCCGGATAGAATCCTGATGAATCCTGATCATTCGCACCAGGGAACGACCTGATCGGTTTTAAATCTTACGGTTAAGAGGAGGACCTCTATGCAATATAAAACTTCTCGACGTCGTTCGTGACAAACGGGAGGCGAAATTTCATTTGAATAACTTTGTTCAATTGATAGTAATACATCGATTGAGAATTTCTATGAAAAATATTCTCAGCGCTGTTGTTTCCATGATAAAGAACGTGGTAGAATGTTCTTTTGTGATTCATGTTGCTACGCACGTGGAACATTGAGATAGGAGTAATTGTTGGAAACTGTATACCAATCTTTTCAAGATTATTTGCTTTTGACACGTCAGCTGTGTACTACAACTGTGTACGTGTACGTGTGCTGTACTGACTGATACTCTTTTCTTAACTATTAATTGCTAATAGATACGGACAATAAAATGTTAGAACAAACAAAATTGACTGCAATCAAACAAAAAAACTACAATCCCTTCATGTGAAACCGACTGTTTTTTTAATGGATAAAAATCAGAGATAAATATCTATTTCAGTATGTCGTTTCTGTAGGACTTTCTTTGGAATTTGAGAATCTGAAGCACTAGTTCGTGACTTTATAGAAATTGAAAACTGCGGAATGTTTCTAAGAAATTTTTAATAATGCAACATCGACTCATCGAATTCCAAGCAAGCATATATACGAATAAGATCACCGAACCATTTGTATCTTATCGCTGTGAAATACAACGTAACGTTGGCTGGAAAGATTGCTATCTTGAAAAGATGAATGAATATTGATTATCTGTGTAGATAAAGCGATATTTACAGTTCGATGTTTAAAATTAATAAATTATTTTGCAATTCAATGTGAAGAACCTTACAAACGATTTCAGATGACATACTGAATTCTAATTTATTTTTATGCGCAATTCACTGACTGGCGAAAGCTTTATAAATAATCTTGTTCGAATCACATATTATTGTATCGATAAGCCACCTTGATTAATATAATCTAAAAGTTTATTTTATAACTGCTGCTAAAAAACATTTTTAAATTTCTTTCAAGCGTACTACATTCGTTTAAAAAAGCTGTTAATATTCTCGGTTTCATCCACAGTGGTTGAAGAACTCCGTCCGCCAATGATTAACTAATTTTCTGATTAACAGCCTGGGTATCAAAAATTTTCGGTGAACACTTTGCACGTACTTTGTATACAAACATTTCGCCGCCGTGTATCGCTATCAATCGTGACGTTATCTCGCATAATCGGTTGATTCGTTATAATAATCACAACTACTCGAGAGCGTTCGTGTATCTGAATGTTCATCAAAAGCGTCGCTTCCTTTCTATCTACATTTCGTTCGATTATGTTTATCATATCATAGTGAGTGTACTCTGTATCAAGCAAAGATTATACAGCAGCCTGGAAGATTACGATTGCCATTGTTTTTCGCTATAGGTGGGAATCTTTTCAACCAAGGAATTATTATGATATCGTTCAAGATTGCTGATGCCGACTCGTCGGCTTGGCGAAGCGTTAACATCAACGAAGAAATAGTTCGAAGACGTCTCAAAGCTTGTTGACTTCGCGTCTACCGCGAAAAGAAAATGCAATTAAAGTTTCCAGCGGTTAAAGATCTCTAAATCCTCTGTAGAAACCGCAGATCCGAATTCTATCATCTCGTCTACATTCCATGGTCTACAAACTTGTTACAGCGGTTCCAAGAGAGACATTTCTCTTGCAAGAAGTTTTTACAGAACTGCGGAGAGCTTCATCAACTATGACAAAAGGTACCCAGAGAGAGAGAGAGAGAGAAGCTCGAAACGTAATCCTGGCGCATCGTGTAGTTCTGTTTCTGAAGGGAAAGGGACACGGTGTCGCGATAAATAAGGAAATATAGGATAATAAATCAGCTTCATTTCACCACTGTTTTTTTTGCAGTCTGCTTGTCCAATTTTCATTTGAATAATCCTTCCTCTTACGGATACCTATTGTACTTACGTAACTGCATTACCGCGCCGTATTTTGTTTCATATTTAAAAGAGAATACTGTATATTCGGTTTTTAATCTGTGAAGTACAGTGGATGTGCAAAGTATTCGTGAACCTTTTAATGAAATGTAATGAAAATTTCTAATATGTACTTTGTAAACTTAAATAAGTTACACATGTACAAACGTCAATAATTTTTCACGATATATAATCAATACGACAGTTTCATTAGCTTTTTTATTGGACAGTGGTTAATGAAGGACGGCGAGACCTAAGAAAGAGCACATGATAGCGATATCCACTACGATACGTGATCGTTGTTGAAAGATAACGATTCAATTGCAAGTCGTACGTGATCGCGTCTTGTCAGTGACTGTTGCGGTTAATGCCTGAGCAATGATAGTAATCGTACTGATTTTGTGAGATAATGGAAATGCTTGTATACGTCATGATTATCAGAGAATTCAACACGAAGTAAATGAACTACCAAATCTTTTTAATAGTGTGTATTCATTTTCAGTTGTGTTATCTACAGTGTAGTAATTTTATGGAGTTAATAATTAATCATACAATATTTAATAATTTTCACACAATTATTACTACCACCAAACACAAAAACAAATTTTCAGAGTGTCCCTGTCTGCACGCACCGGAACATCTAAGTCCTTCATGTCCTTGGTATCGAAATTACGACTGACCAGAGTCTCGTTCACGAAGTGAACTAAATCACCTAGTGCAGGCGACGCCTCAATGTCCTTCGCGAATGCGTTCAGCTCGGGGGATTCTTGAATGTCCAAACTGGTCTTCAACTTGTTGTCTTGGACCACGTAGGCGTCGACTACCTTGAGTGGTTTATTGACGGCAACATTGTCCAGGGTATCCAACAAGTCCATAGCTGGCACTTCTGGGTCTTCTACTGGCACCTCGAAGGCAGTTAGACTCGTGGCCAGAGCCAGGACGGACAACATTGTTGCGGCGAATTTCATCTTAATAAATCTACACAGATTTTCATGACTATTATTTACCATGCAATATGTTTGTAAAAAGCTATAGAAATTTAAAATTAAAATGTATATGATGCAGTAATAATAGGATAGTGACAGCGTAAATAATTCAATAAAAGAAAATAATAAGTATGTTGATATTTACTGTGATGGTCCAGAATGGGTTGTCGTCAATGTTTAGAGAACGGTTATGGTGAGTACATGATGTCTGCGCTTTATATATTGTGCAGAGGAAATAGGTTTATGTGATAAGTTTGTTGCACACGTGAGATACTCATAAATCGGGATTAGCGATTTCTATTTATTTTATATTGTTTGATTTCCGGAAAGATGGATTTCGCACTACTGTATAGATACCATTCATATTGTCGTTGGTATTATTAGAGTAGCTGTTCGTTATCAATACGTAAATATAATAAATATATTGACGATGGTAAAAAGAGTTAATACATCAACAATAAAATTCTGTACTGCAAACTATAATATTTGTTTAGTAAGATTGTCGTAAAACCGCAACGAAGCAAATGAGCTACCGCGTTATGTTATTGTACACATTTTCTGGTACGATATTTATAGACAGGGAATGTTAAGCATTTATGACAAAAATGAGTAGGTGTAATTTGACATTTAAAATATGAACTTTAAACAATTAATTTTCATTTTGCTGAAGATTTATAAACTTGATCATGTTTTATATAATGTAGATAAATAATAAATATTTTGTTTCATTGCAGCAACCGTATTTGTAATTAATACTTGTAACTAATACAGTGCTGGAGTTGTTAGTGTACTATATGAGTCACTAGGCTGGGGTGCAAACGATTAAAACATTCAAAATACTGTTATATTATTTTCAGCCTATCGAACATATTAAGATAGAAATTAAATTTCTATGTCACTTCGGTTTGTTTCAACAGTGATGGAAAATATTTACTTTGTATAGAGACCCGCAGTCTAGTTATATACGTATACATGCCATAAATCTATAAATATATACAGTCCAATAATTATATAGAGTTACTAATTAATTGCTAATTATTAATCTCCTTCGTGCGTAACATTTTGGGAATAAGAGAGGGGTCAGAATAACATCAGGAAAATAAAGTTCAACAAAAAAATTTATTAAATCATTTCAAAATATAACAACAAGAATATCAACATTATCACCCTTTCCCAAAGAAAAAAAAATAATTCCAAAAAGAAAGAGGCCAAATAGCCTCGGGTACATCAATATCAAGCTTGCGTATCTCTCTAACCCACAACTAATCTGACAACGAGTAGATATGGGAAGAGCTGTTGGAACGCTTCGGTGTCAATATTTTTCAACTCGGCTTCCCTGACCAAGATCTGGTAGTGAACGTTCAATGACGAGTTGATATAGAAGTTGACGAATTTGTCACTCAGAGATCTCTTAAAGTATTCAGCGAAGACACCTCCAGCAGCGACCTTTGCGTCCAACAGAGACTGTGCTTTCTCTTGTGGCACCAAAGCACCAAAGTCCTTTGCGAATCCTGCGAGTCCTCCAGTGATTTCAGTCTCGGACATGTCTCTGGGATAGAAACCGCGTCGGTCCAGGGCCTCGTTCACACGCTTCAACAACGTGTAAGCGTCCAGACCTGCTCCTTGCATGAAGTGAGCTAAGTCGGCCAGTTCAGGCGAAGCCTCGAGGTCCCTCACGAATGCGTTCAGCTCTCGGGATTTCAGGATGTCTAAACTGGTCCTGAACTCCTCGTCTTGGGCTAGGTAGGCTCTGACTATCTTGGCTGTCTTATCAAGGGGGATGAGGTCCAATATATCTTGCAAGTCCTTAGCTAATTCTCCTGAACCTACTGCTGGCAGCTTGTAGGCGGTTAGGCTCGTGGCCAGGGCCAGGACCGACAATATTGTTGCGGCGAATTTCATCTTTATAGATCTAGACAGATTTATACAAAGTTAATTAATAATTTTCATACAAACTTCAAATGAAAAAGTGTATGATACATATTTATTTGATACTTACTTTGCTGGCTGAGGTTGCGTCGTCTTCGATGTTTGGAAGAAGAGTATGCTGAATTCACTGTGACTGCGTTTTATATATAGTACAGAGAAAACAGTTTGATATGATTAGATTGTTGACGTGTTATCATTCCACAAGCCATTTTATCGAAAATACGATTCATTGTTACGTAGCTGCGACACGTCCAAATATTATCTTGTTTCATCTATGAAAATAGGAGTCGTCGTAGATCGTTAACACATGAATAGCAAGTGGAACTTTTGCTGAAAACTGATACGAAACTTGATTAGTGATTTTCTTTACAACGTAGTTTATTTTCTTCCTTACGTACAAATTCTGGATATGATCTACATATTGTCTTATTGTTATATACAATATATGATATACATATTGTGTATTGTCTTCATTTCATGATGCACTGTCGATGTCCTTCCTCGGATCCAGAAATTATTCTGGCATCCATTTTGATAAGGCTGTTTCATTTATACAAGTTATCGAAAATCAAAATAAATATATCGCACATTTGGGCAGCGGTTTCAGAGAAAAATGATTAGGTTCCAAAATATATTAAGTATTGCATTCTAAGAAAGAATTATTGGCGATTTCTACACTGATAAAGAATTCTAAAGAATCTGAAACTTGCAATTTTGCGTTGCCATATCCACGTACAGCACATCAAGATAACACATTCTTATTGCTTTAACAAAAATTGTGATGTTTTCTCCATTACATACTCCTCATATTTCATGTTATTTTTCTTCTACAAGATAAACTGATTTATCCAGCTGCAGATTATTACATTGTGAAGCACATGTCATTTTTTTCATTATCAGCATGGAAAGTTCATTACTTACAATTATGTTAAAAAAAATTCTATCGTGAGCAGATAGACATTTTTATTTAATATTTCGTGCACATGTCGATGTTTTGCTATCTCTAGTACTCGGTCGTTTAATTGATATAATCTTATTGATACACATCTTACATCAGGGGAAACAGGTTGTTCAAGTGTGAGGTAATACTTGAGCAAAATTTTACCTTATCTAATTCTTCGAACATGATAGGTCTCTCCGTATATAAATCTCGATGTTCGACCGATTCAGTACCAACTTCTACTGAAGAAGCAACGACGAGAACTTCTGAAGCCTCAAGGTAAGTGACCAAACAATTATTTAAATAATTCTTTGAAAATTGTAGAACAAATTAATATTACTCTGATCTATATTGCTGAACTGCTTGCCAAGTTCCTTGGACTTTGCGAAAATAATTTACCAGATAGAGTAGACTTATGCTATTGAATGTTTTAATTAAAATCTCTGCAATTTGATTGTAATTTTTACAAGCAAAATAATTTGGTTCTCATAATTCATCTTCAAAACCTGTCATGAGCTAGTTAATTTCATCCGTTCGTCTACTTTGCACCAGAAATTCTCACAAATCATCTAACAAATGCGTAATTCATTTTCGCAGATGAAATTCATACTCGCAACTTTGGCCCTCGTGGCAATTGCCAGTCCGCTAAATGCCTGGAAGGTGCCAGCTTCAGGCTCAGGTGCCCTGGCTAAGGAATTCGATGACATCTTGAATCTGGTCCCGCTGAATGAGGTAAAAAACATCATCAAGGACTACATCAGTCAAGACGCACAGGTGCAAGCTACCCTGAAGATCGTATCATCCCCCGATTGCGCGGCCTTCGTCAAGGAACTGGAAGCAATCCGTGAATTCAAAGACATCGCGAATTACCTTCAAAACGCCGGTGTCGACATATACCTCATGTTGAATGCTGTGAACAAGTCTCTCAAGTTACCGCCCATCAAGCCCCTGGACAACTACAAGCCGGTCAGTGGCAAGGGAGTAGCAGGTCTCTTACAGGACCTGCAGAATGTCGTACCTGTGGAGAAGATCATGGATTTGATCAAGGAGAAGAGCAAGAACTCCCCCGTGTTCAAAGATCTTGTCACAGAAGTCAGCAAGCCGAAGTACTCGAAAATCGGCCAAATCGCCGTTAAGAGCGCCCATCTTGCTAAGTTGCTCGCTGATGCCACGAAAGTTGGAGTTGCTGGTGGGGATTTCGCTCTTGGATTCAGTACCCTCTTGGCTGCTCACGTTGTACGTAGCCAGCATTAATTGTTCAACATACTTTTTAAGTTATCATGTATTCAATTTTTGCCAAAATCATGAAATAAATATTTAACGCAGCAGCAACTTTTTTTGTTGTCTCTGACTTCGTTCCTTGCGTAGATCCACTTCTATATGTATAGTCTACGTAATCAATAATTTGTTTAAATATATGTCAATTTCACACCAGTTCCTTTCAACTTATATAGACCATTTTTATTTTGCATAAATCTAAATAAATAAAAATCAAATGCAATTTGGCTAATATTTTTTAATGTTTGTAATAGTCCAAATATGGTTTTAGGGAATGAAAAATTGGTAATGTTTCCCGCGGAAAAATGGAAAATTCGGGAAAAACTAAAAGTGCTTTTTGAATCATATTTGAATACAACAAAAAAACGAACATCGCAGATTTTAATTAATATTTCAATAGGAATTTACATTACCGGCGTCTGATCACAAACTAATTTATAGAAATTTGGGCAGGACGTCTATCGGGTCAGCTGGTCACAGATAAATATCTCGAATATCATGAATTTCGCGTCAGATAATTTTGATACTGGTTTTCCTGGTAGAATTAATAGTACTAGAGACACTATACCGTACTGCCAGCCATTGTTTCGCATCCAATGGATGTTGCTTATTTATTTCGCAAGGGCCGTGAATGCAGCACAGTTTGAAAATGTCTCGGACCGAGTTTACTTCGCGTTCCTCGCGAAAATCAAAATGCGATTAAAGTTTCTATTGTCTTGAGGCTACTAAATCCTTAAGAAACAACAGATCCAAATTCTATCACCGGCATTACCGTTCGGCAATCTCGAAACTTGTTACAACGGTTCCAGGAGTGAGACGTTCCTCTTTGCGGGAAGTTCTTTCGACTGCCATAACCTACTGCAGGGTTTCGTTCGGCGTTTCTGAAATCTCACGGAAGCGTTCGTTAACGCACAATGGCGCGGGAAATTCGCGTCGTTACTTAATATCCTGCTGCTCGGATGCTGATATTACAAACATAGTAAATAACATTTCTAATAATTTCGATTTGGTGGTGTACAGATTTTGTTCATTTACAATATCCATTTTTTTCTTTTAACCATTCTCTAATTATTTCTTTCATCCTCTTCTCCAGGTGAACGGTGAAATTACTTACAAACCATAATGGCCAGTTAGTTCGTATCATCCCCATCCCAATCCCAACACAATGATTTCGATATAGCCTCAACGACAGAGAATCTACAGCAATGAATCCACAAATATTAATAATGAGCGCGTTCGCCGCAGCCTCGGTGGCTCTGATTGGTTTTCTAGCCTATCGAATGGGTCACTGGTCTGAAGAAGTTGATCTAATGAACCAACCACCATTGAAGGACAATAGCTCGTTGGACGAGGACCTGTGGGACATCCTAGCATTCGTGCCTCAGAACGACATCCAAGAGATCGTCGAGCGATACATGAAATATGACAAACAGATCGGTGAAACTGTTAGCTTCATCAACGACCACAAACGATTCTTAATCAGAGAGCTTCAGACCATGTCCCAAGTGAATAATATAATTCTTTTTCTGATAAAAAACGGATTAGACGTTGATTACTGGACAGAAAAGCTTCAGATTGCCTGGAAAATGGCGCCGAGGTACGTCCGGAAGAATAAGGACGTGGCGACTGGAGGATTGACAGTGATGATTGATAAAATCCTGCACACTATACCGTTGCACGAGTTGAACGAGTTGTTAAAGCAGAAGGTCAGATATTCAGGCAGTTTTCGTAGGCTGTTGATGATGCTGAAGTCGAATGATTTTGACGACTTGTGTAACGCGCTGAGACAGAACAGGATGATGCATCATCATTATTTCTGGGCCGAGGAGAGTGGTCTTGAAGTTGGATTCGCTGGGGAGTTGCTGAAGGATCTTCATTTTTATCTGACACAGACTTTGCTGCCTTGCTAAAGCTGCAATTGAATCTTCGAAAAATTACAAAATCTTTTATGTACTTGATTGTGTAGATGATCTCATAAAAATAAACATAAAGGAAAAATTGCTTTTGCTGGTTGGAAAGAAATCATTTGGAATCATTTTAGCAGTGTATGAATATAATTAAAAACGATGTTGGTTTCAATGTTTTTTAAGAATTACAATAGTATTTTTCATGAAATGAGACTATAAAGACAGCTGAAGCGTCTTGCTTGTCTGATATCAAAATAGAGCAACTCGTATCAATGTCGGAGTAGTTAATCCGGAAAAGTATTTCTCTATGAAAACAAAATTTTTTGAATTACTAAACCTAGATTGTGACATGACACGTAGATAGCAGAAGATATAGTAGATTATCTAATCGTCCTACTTTAGTGATACAAAAAAAGGGTATATAAGCTACAGCATCAAAACATCCAGTCTTACATTGTCGTCAGTACTATCAGCTGGAAGTTCAGAAGACATAAGGTGAGTGGTAGACAAATAGCATTTATTGTAGCAATACCTACAATGTTTTATAATCCTATTCCCTATAAAAATTTAATAAAACTTTGCCGTTTGCCTCGCAGATGAAGTTCGCACTTGCCGTCTTGGCATTTTTGGCTGCAGCTAGCCCTCTGACTGCATACAAGGTCCCAGCTGCAGGCTCCGGTGCGCTCGCCAAAGAAGTGCAAGAATTCGTGGACCTCGTGCCACTGAATGATGTTGTTGAGATCGTCAGAGCCTACATCGCTAACGACAACGAGATTCAAGCCCTTCTAAAACTAGCATCGTCGGCTGAGTCTGTCCAGCTCATCAAAGAAATCGAAGCAATCCGTCAATTCAAGAAGCTGGCGAACTACATCCAGAAGGCTGGACTCGATATCTACAGTCTGCTGAGCAAACTGAACAAATCCCTTCAGTTGAGCCCTATCAAACCTCTATCTAGCAATCCCAAGATCACCGGAGGAGCCCAAGGTCTCATCAAGGACCTGCGCGATGTTGTGCCAATAAATAAATTGCAGCAATTGCTAGAAGAGAAAAGAGAATCTTCTGCTGTGATCCAAGATCTTGTCGATGAGTTACAGTCGCCGATGAATGTCTTATTGTACTTGAGAGTTCTTGGGAATCCAAATCTCGCGAAGCTGCAAGAGAACGCTCACGCAGCTGGTGTTCCAGAAGAGAGCTTTGGAGTTGCTTATGTTATCATTCTTGGTGCCCATGTTGTTCGTAGCAATCAGTAATTAGCGATGAGTGGTAAGATGTTGTGTACAATTTATTTTGTATCGTTGATTTCATGGCTTCAATGATTAAATAAATTTTTAAGATAGACAATTGCCTGTGTCCTTATTTTCATAATTCTCTTATGAAATTGTGATGGTCCAGATAAGAATTTCTATTTAGAAGAGAAGTTAATTAAACTACAGATGATACGTGTATCAGCAACGATCGTGACATTATCTTCCAGAATCCTGTCATTCTTAAATCGTAATCTTGGTTTCTCGAGTGGAACTATGTATCTCCGTGTTCATCAGAAGCCTCCTTTTCGAACAATGCTATTCGTATAAACCATAAAATGTTTTTCAGTGTTTTTGTGTTACAGCACATTTTTGATGGAAAGTTGGGAGAATATGAGGGAACGGCGATCTATGTAGCAGCAGTGTACTTTGAAGTTAGTAAAGCGATTGTTAATAATTGCAACCTTTAGTCGCACGTAGCGTCATGGAAATTTCGGTCACCGTTGCGCAAGGCTTTGTTCGCGTACAGATAAAATTTTAATTGAAATTTCCCTCATCGTTTGAACGCTGTTGTCGCGTGAAGATAAAATTTTAATTGACGAACTGCGAATTAACGGCGGACGTGGCCATCGCCGTCAAGTCATTATCAGCTACACGCGTTTGCGAGTTGAGAGCGGGTGTGATGGACACCTGAGTGGCGACATCGGTCTTGATCATCACGAATCACTTTATCATTGCTGATTGTGGATTTTAGGAATTTTACTTAACGAGTAATACGACGACCCTGTTCATCATACACAGCAATCGCAGTATCGCAAATCAAAATTATTTTCGAGGTTCCAGGATATCGTAATATCATCGAGAAATTGTATAGAGAACGATCCATGTCGATAATGGTAATATCGATGATTTATTAATATATCGTTGAAGGAAATACCGACAGTTTATCGATACATCTTACAAAATCGATATTGATGTATCGATTAAGAAATTATTGATGATTTATCGATATATCGATCAAGGAATTATCGATGCTTTATCGATATATCATTCAAGGTATTATCGATGAAGTATCGATATATTGATTAAAGAACTTTATCGATATATCGTTTAAAAAATGATCGATATATCATTCAAACATATCGATAATATATCGATACATTTTTCTGGAGGTTATCGATAATTCATATTCAGCTAACACAGCTGTTTCTCCTGGTATTTCGAAAGATCGGAACCACTTCCGAAAAATCAACTGGCCCTAATTCGCTGGTCAGCGACCGTAATTAGCCATCGACTTCATAAACTATCTTCACAGACTCGATTAACTCGCGCAGCGGAGTTGCGCGGCCAGTCGGGCGGAGGTCGGAAAGTTTGAAAGACTGCGAAGACAGCTCTTTTTGTTTTCTGTTGCGCAGCTTTGCTCGTGGAGTTCATGCCTCGGCCTTTCTTTTTCCTGTTATCTAGCTTCCTCGGCTCTTCCGTTCCCTCAGCCTTCGTCGAGTCGAGCACCCAACCCCCGACACGGTCCCGTCCGATTTTTCTTGCTTCGTGTAAGACATTTCTCAGCGGGATTTCCCGTTTCACTCGATCATTCGCCTTCCATTTATCGGTGTTACTGGATCTCGGCCTGCTTCTCATGACTTTCTATTACAGCACCGAGCTACCAGGCTTATTAAATTGCAACAATTTTAATTAGAGACGGCGCCGACCCTTTCCCCTTGCTACAGTTCCTTGTTTGCTTTTCAGGCTCGATCCAAACGCGATCGATTTTCTACAGCAACGTCATCGTTCTTGCTGAACAATAGCTTCTTGTTCGTTCCGGTATTATTCGATAGAATTTGTCAATAATGTAACGGTAACTTCCAATATAGCGTAAGCCTCAATATGTAATATGCCAAATACAATAATAAAGGACTTTCAAATCATTATTTACAAATTATTATTTATATTACAAAGCATTTCGATTATTATTCATGTTAAAAATATATACTAGTGAAAATTGTTGCACAGCAGTCTCGACGTGCAAAACGATAGAGAGATTCTTACGAGATGCCATTACGAAGGAGAGACAGTGAGTTCCGAGGCTTATTAAATTGTAACAATTTTAATTAGAGACCAACGGCGTCGGTTCGTTTCACCCCCTTCGTTCTTCGTTTCTTTTTCATCCCCAAAAGGAAGACGCGCCGGTTAAGACAACCCCTCGATTTCCTTTTAAAAGTTAGCGCCACGTGTTCGAGCCCCGTCCTCTTTTATTTATTGAATGGCCGCGAGCACCGCCGGCCATTCGATGCACGCGGTGCCCCTTTGCTTTCTCGTTTGATCGACGAAACTTTCGACGCGTTAACGAAGCGCCGTGCCGTGCCGGTCCCCAATGGCGCACGGAATTGATCACTATAGCCGGGAATCGACGGTGCACCATATTCCGTTTGATTTGAACGGCGAAGGTGGGGTGCGATTTCTGGATGGACTTTATCAAACGTTCTTTGATTGATAATCGAATTTTTTCGCGTTTCCATAGCGTCGATTGTTCGATTAAGCGGAGATCTTTTCTTATTTTAACTCTCTTGAAATAGAAACAATTCTTTTTATTCATTTATTTCCATCAATAGGGATTATTTTCTCGAACTCGAACTGCGATAAAACGACAACGAAGATCCGTAAGTCTTCAACATACGCAGTTAATCTAAATTTTAATCTTTAAGCTCAATACTTTTGATAGAGACAACCATTACAATTAAACTTAAACTAAATCCTTTCGTTGCCTTCAGGTACACCAAACGTAAGAACACAGCAGAATATTTGCAATCTTTCAAATTTATTAAAAACTGTACATGATTCAGAAAAAAAATTTCACAGTGGTAAACGTGCATTCTCATTATACAAATTGTGTATTAATCTCGGAGCATGATCCTTAGTACATTGGCACGTCAGGAAGATCGTAGCCGATGATCTTCTTGATGAGCTCCTTCGCCGGAGCAAGATCGATACCAGCGGCGAGGACCTTGGCCCTCATCTCGCGGAACACAGGCGAGCTGTATACCAAGTCCACAATGTGCTTGAAATCGTCAGATCGGATCGTTTGCATGAAGTTCTTGAAGGCGGGTGAGGTAGCCATTTTCTTGTAGTAGAGAGCCTTGAGTTTTTCCTCAGGGAGAGTAGCGCTCACTTCCTCGATCAATTTCTTCAGTCCACCCTTGTTGACGAAGGTGGTTGCGGAGTATAATTGGGGTTTGGGTGGGACGTAGTCCTCCATGCCGAAGAACTTGTGGACCCTCTGCAAGAATCCGAACATATCGAGACCAGCGTCTTCAAGGTAGAGAACGAGATGTTGATATTCCTTCATGGCTTCGACTTGACGAACGAGGACGTGGAACTCTTCGCTGTAGATGTACTGGAAGGCAATCTGGATCTGGTCGTCATCCATGTAGTAGATCACGATTTGCATGATCTTCTCCATGTCCAGGAGGTCGATGAATTCCTGGAGGTCCTTGCCGAGTTCAGGGTTGGAGAAAGTAGCGGCCTCGAATTTCCTCAACTGGGGGAACTCGATGCCAAGAACGGTGTAGATGATGTCCTCGATCAGGGCTACGTCAATACCTTTGCTGTTGAGCATGTTGCGGAACTTCAAGTACTTCTGGTTAGAGTACATCGCGTTGACGAATCTTTGGTGGTTGCCGGACTTCAGGTGGGCGACGAAATCACGGAAAGGTGCAGAGGTTCTCATCTTGAAGACGTAACCGTGGATGAACTGGTCGTAGGACACCTTGTCCTTGACCTCCTCCCAGAAACCTTCCAGACCGTTCGTCCTGTACAGGTCCATTGGAACGAAAGCTGGCAAGTCCAACATTTTGTTCACTTTATTGGTGACGTCGACCAGGTAGACTCCGTTCTTCTGCATGTAGTTGACGAAGTTGTGGTACTCGGGGATGGCCTCGAGTTCCTGCACCATCTGTTTGAACTCGGTCGTCTTGATGTAGCGCATCAGTTCCTGGAACTCTTGGTCTTGAGCTGCGTACTTCAAGCTGATCGCTGCGATCTTCGACATCGGGATCATGTCCATGAAGTACATCACATCGTCGTAGAGAGGACCACTCCCGAACGCGGGCAACGCGCTGCTCGAGGCGAACGCGAGCAAGGCGGTTAGGGCTACTAGCTGGATTCTCATCTGTTGAGCAGAAGTTGGATTTAATATTGTGATGGATTAATGACTGATGAAGACTTTTAATGAATTAGTAATTTAGAAAGAAATCATTTTTCCAGTGAGACAAGAATAAATTACAAAAATGTTTTCATCGGTGTGCACAAAAAAATTTCAAACACGAAAAGAAAAGTTGAAAAATTAATATAAATTAATAAACTTTCTGTTAGCTTACCTTGACTGCTCCGGTTAGGGATACTAATGATGTCCCGAATTAGTTGCCGGTGTTTTATATACTGAACGATATCTAACACCTGACGTGGTTTCTCGGATTTGAAGAAAAAGATAAGATCTGAAATGTGCACCTGGTTAGATGTTGAGATTGATCAGTAGAATTTTCTTGTTATCGTTTAGTAATTAGAGCCGCTTGTGTTCAAGTATCTATTTAAAAAACAAGTCACTCAGATTGGTGAACAATGATCGAATCTCTACCATCAGATTTGAATTTGCACTTTTTAAAAGGAATGCATATTTTAATCTATTCATACTGCTATTCTATTTAAATTGCGATTTTTATAATGAATTGATTGTTGATCAGCCCGCTTGATAGCGGATGTGATTACGCGCCTGTGCAACAAACGGGAGCAGTGGACCATAAATAAATTACGGGCTTTTCTTTTAAACGAGACATACATGTATAGTATAGTGAGAAGTTGTAAAACAGTTTTCAATCACGACTTTTCACTGAAAACATTTTTCATCTTCGGTATCTTCTCATGGCACTCTTATTATCCACCTGGAGCGCGATAATCAGCACTGATATGCATCACGACATACAAGATGCTAACTGAAATATTTAATTCCTTATCATGTTAGCATAAAGTTAAATTTGGTCTCCGATGGAGATACGGTGACCGACAGTCTATCGATAGATAAATTAATTAGCCGCTCGTTGAGTTCGGAGTGATCAGACAGTTTGCTCATCCGAATGCTAAAAATATATTACTGGGAATTTTTAGTTATTACGTTAATAAATGAAAGTGCGAATTTGTTGATGATTGGAAATTATTGAGAACAATTGCATTAATTCGTGTCAGGTAAGTGCTTCAGCAGCTCCTTCTATTTCTTAAACAATTAAAGTTTTCATCTTATTCTGGTCAGACATTTTTTAATACTATTAATTACAACAACAACAACATAAAATGTACGTAAAATTTTGTGGGGTTGTTGTATAGAGGATAATTCAATTTTCACATCGGCAGTCTTTGGAAGAGAAGAAAAATGATTTGTGTTCTATGGATATTTTTAAATTTCTGACAATTTCCGATAATGTATCAAGTTTTAATGTTTTAGGAAACAAGACTTCGCCCTTTAAAATGAGTCCAGGTAGATCATTGTGCAAATTTCGATCACAGAGTTGCACATGGTGAATTGTTAACCTAATAATAACATTTATTGATTCTTTAATCTCAGTTGTTAACGTTCTTCTTTTTCAGTGATTAATTAATTAAATGTAGATACTTGCGTAACATGAGAATGAAACGTTCTTATGTTATCTTATTCTTTTCACCTACATGTAAAATATTTTTCACCTACATTTTTATATTACGACCTAATTCATAAGTAGAACATTAAGAATTAATAAAATTACCATTTTTGGGAACATCTCATTACAAATTGCTTTAAATTGTAGCTTAAAACAAATGGATTGGGTAGAGTAATATATTCCACTTTATCAGTAAAAATGGAAGTATATTTTTATAACGATCCATACATTATTACACGTTGAAAATATGTAATAAAGGATACGTAGATAATGTACAATAAAAGATCGAAGTGTCATTAATTTAGAATGAAGTAGTATGAAGTTCTGCTGACATAAAAATTATTTATCATTATGATCAAGTAAACAATATCAGTCGCTATCAGCTATTAATCTTTATTTCTCCTAATCTCTCGACTCTTGATCAGTTCCATTGCAAAAAGTGTCATTAATTTAAGATGAATTTCAAAAAAAAAATATCTTCAAGGTCTGCAGATATTTAAATTAATTTTTATTGTGGTCAAGTAAACAATATCAGTCGCTATCAGCTATTAGACTATCATTGATTTAAGATGAATTTCGAAAAAAATATCTTGAAGGTCTGCAGATATTTAAATTAATTTTTATTGTGATCAATTAAGCAATATCAGTCGCTATCAGCTATTGAACTTTTTTAATTCCTCCAATCTCTCGATACTTGATCAGTACCAAAGCAAAAGAAAATACGCTCTAATATAAAACAACAACTTCTCAATCATCGCCATTAGATTACGGATCTGTATACGTTTATTCCTTATGAAAAAACAAAATTTCATTTCCTATGCACGCATCATCAGCATTCATCATCAGGGGCAATAAACCAAAGATCAAATTAAAAATATGCATCTTTATTGTACGAAATTAAAAACAGTATAAAATCATTAAAAAAAAGTTTAACATCTCTGAATCAAAACTCCATAAAAATCCTCTTAAACATCAATGGGGATGTGGATGCCAAGGAATTTCTCGAGGAATTCAACAACAGCCTTGTTGTCAATGCCAGCGTTCTTAGCCTTCTGGAGGATGGATTTGAGGTTGGGGTTAGCAGCGATAGCGTTAGCGATCTTCTGCATGTCAGGGGACCTGACTCTCTCCATGAAGTCAATGAAGACCTTGGAGGTGGCCATCTTCTCCTTGTAGATGGCCTTGATCTTGCTGACTGGGATGAGAGCTTCGACATCGTCCAAGAAACCACGGATTCCTCCGGAGATCTTGTAGAGCTGGTAGGTCTTGGGAGGCGTCAAGCTAGGGAGACCCATGAATTTGTTCATCTTGTTCACCAGGTAGTAGATGTCAAGGCCAGCCCTCTGGACGTAGTTCAACAGGCTTATGACTTCCGGAAGAGCCTCAGTATCGCGGATCAGAGATTTCCATTCTTCGGATTTCAGGAAGGTTACCAGTGTACCAAACTCTTTGTCTTCAGCGATGTATCGGATGATCAGACTGACGATCTTGTTCGTCGGGATCACATCCATGAAGTCCTGAAGAGTGTCAGCCAACGCCCCACTGCCCGTACGAGGGAGCTCGTAGGCATTTATGGGGGTGGACACGGCCAGGACGGCCAAAGCTGCCAAAACGAATTTTATCTGCAAGCCAAAAGCATCGTTTGTTTATTTATTTGAAAATAAATGGTTATCAATTACAATTGGGTTAAAACGAAGTAGATGCCTAAACTTAGACTGACTGAAAATGCTTTTTGATACGTTGATACTTTAGTCTTCTAGAAAAGCTAAAATAGATCACTGCATGATTTTTTATCGTGAAGTTATGAACTGGATAAGGATACTGATTATTTTTTAAAATATTCTACGGAACCATAAGTGGCATTTAGCTTGAGACCGACTCGGGAGAAAGCGAAACTCGAATGCAATTTCGCGGGTCTGACTCGTGTTTGCGATGGGGGATGAATATTTGATGCACGCGAAAAGTTTCTAGGACGATTCAATTATTCCACCGAAGATGAAAGTGATCCTCAACCCTAATGGAATAAGTGTAAAAGCTGTTCAAAGCGGTTGCTTCTAGCTGTATCGAAGAGTTTGCGAGTTTATGGTTGCTAGTTTGCGTGTTAACAGTTTGTAGTTTGAGTCTGTAATGTGTCCCAACACGATCACAAGGAAACTAATATTCAGTGTATGTACTAAAATCATAATTATTTTCATACAAATAAGTGTTAATAATGCTCAATAAAAATGAAAATTTTAACTAAAACTCTAGAATACTGATATTTTTTTCGGCAATAAAAAATAACTGCTAGAACATGACAAAACCAACTAGTCCCAGAGAACTGATCCATGAATTCACTTACCATGTTGCTGCTGTCAGTGAACTCGACTGATTGATGCTAAGTGGTCCTCAGTGTCCGCTTTATATACGAATTTCTTCTGTGCTCGATTAGATTAACTCATCATTGTTTGCGTTCCATAAACACATGTCGTAAACAATATCAGGGGAAAACCAGGTGCAAAAATCATTTTGCGGATCGATAAAGCGATGTTATCGGTTCCTAGGCGACGTGGGTGGTAATTGAACTGGTCGAAATTTACGTCAGTCGATCGTCGATTGTTTGCGGAGAAGAGCCGTCCGTGTTCTGCTTTTTCTTCGGAGCAGCAAGCGGAAGTTTCAGGTTTTCAGGTCCCTCGTACCGGAGTGCCCTATCTCGCGAGGGTTTAACGTAATTTCGCGGCTGTTCCACCCTTCCTTTTCGCAAGGTACAGAGGGATGCAAGCCCGGAGGATGAGGGAAAACGACGGAAGCGGCTGGAGGGCGGCGGCAGGATGAACTCGGTAATATAAATTCTAAATGATATTACGTCACTCGAGTCGCGCCGACGACGCGACGGACGAACAAAAAGATTTATCCACTCCTGCGACCTTTCAGGTCCGCCGCGTGCACTCTTCCCGCCCTTGAGCACTCGCTAACAAACAGGCACCCTGTTCTTCCTTCACTTTAAAACTCGGAAAATGCTCCGGCTAAATATTTGACGGTCGGGCTGCGCGGAAAACGTCTTCCCTCTGCGCAAATTCAACTTTCAATCATTATATTCAAATCTAAATTCAAATTCAACTTTCAATAATTAAATTTAAAATGAGTTGTCAGGTATTAGTGCTTGTTATTTCCACATTACATTTTAATATCCTCTATTCCTTAAGATATCTCGAAAAAAGAAATATATGACTAATACCACTTTCATAATTATGGGCAAAACTTTTTATTATTTCCAGCATTCCGAGTGAATACATTATGGGGAAATTCATGCAAGATAACATTTGATATCCTGGCCTTCGTTTCGATTGCGGTGACAGGTGTTTAAAGTATCTGTTAATCAATTGCATAATCTTAAAACCTTGCCCATTTATCTTATCGAATAGAATGGAAATCAATATCGTAAGATTACGACATTTTATGTTAATTCTCATTGTAAACCATATAAAAAAACAAAGCAATAAAAAATGTGTTATTTTAATTCGTCAACTATGAAAATCGAAAAAATCGATAATAAAATGTCATTCAAGTCTACGCAAACATAATAAACAAAATTAAATTGCACAATTGTCGGAGATCTCTTTCGGCGTTCAGTTCGTCCAGGCACTTGACAGCGAATTGTTTGGCAATTTCAGGAACAATAACCGAATTGCCCGAAGTATGTGGGCCCGGGCTTAATTGCCGTAAGCCACTACGGGCGCGTCATCGTAATTGTTCTCCGAAGGGCCGGCAATTGCTTGGTCGTTCCACCTGCGCGTTCAAGTCGCAACAAGCCGAGTCGTATCAAATTATTTTCTCCCGCTGGCCAGGCAAACTTTTGCTCGATATTATGGCAGCACGTGGTGGTAACAGCCCTTCGTAACAGGGCTCATCGTTACCGGCGTAACGGCCTCGAGGATTTTCACGAGGAAACAAGAAGCAACTAGGAAAATCTGTTTCGCAGTTCTCTCTGACTGGTCTCTCTCTCTCCCTCCCTCCCTCTTTTCTCTCGCTCTCTCTCTCTGCTTAGAGATTCGAATCCTGTTTCGAAATCTTGGGATTCCCGCTACCGTGTTTTCATTAGGTTAACGTTCTTGTTCATATTAGCGAGTTTAGGCTGGTTCGGGGACTTCGATACACGAATGGCATCTATTTGCTCGAACATTGTTGCACAGCGTGCGCCTTTCCAGTTTCGAAATTTTGCGAACCACCTGGTAGAGCGTAGTGTTGAATTTTATTTTACTTGTACGTTTCTGTGTACTTGTCCTGGATATTATATTTAATATGTTCCATTGGACTATCTATGAAGTAGCAGTGAATAAATAGAAATGCCCTACACTAGCGTACATCTAAAAATACAGTTCTGAGTAGATAGTTACCAGGAATACCTATTTCCAGCAAATTTAAACGCGAGATAAATGTATCTGATACGACGAGTAATCACATCACGTAATACCACATCACGTCAATTCGATCGACCTTAAAGATTCGGTTGTAAACGATAAACCACTGATACATTCCGTTCGTTTAATCCCCATCGACCTTGTTTCTTCAAACAGCCTGTTATCGGCATGCAAACAAGATTACACAGTGTCAGGCAAATCTACAAACTCGAACGACCGTTTATCGAGGGGCTCGATCATTATCGTTCGACAAAAACTTCATATCGGTTGGCATCGGCGAAATAAGTTGCTCGATCATTCAACTTTGTTATCCACCAGTCAGCTTCCATCTGGTAGCTATAGCGAATCGAACGATTTAATAAAAGTTCTGGAAACAGTGCATGCTACATTAAATCTGAAACAATGAAATAACGTGGAAGCAGGTGAGAATATGTTGTCCGAAAAAATCTGTTCCACGAGGCGTAATCTGATGACGGGAATCGGGCAAACGGGATCGGGCCAATTGGATACCCCTTTCCGTTTGATGGCCGAAAGAAAACCGTCGGCTGGAAAAACCGGGTCCACAACGAGAAGGAGACAAAGCGATCTTTCGGCCGGCTTTCACGGGAATCGAAACCGTGGGACGAGCAGCGGGACGATTCCACGGAGAAGGCGCCCCGTAACAAATCCTCCGCGAGTAATCGAGGTCGTGCCTCGGCTAGGTTTTACTCTCGAACACTTAACTCTATTGCGATTGGATTCCCGGCTCGGTCCTCCCTCTCTTTGACCCTCATCCTGCCTCCTCCCGAGCACCAGCTTTGTCTCACCAGCGTTTCCTAAAGGAAACTTCCCTCCTCGAGTCTGTTTTCATCTTCTGTTCGAACGCCTACCCTTCCCTGTATCGTTGCACAGGGCTCTTCTAGCCGAAAACCTTATTGATAGCGACGCGATGAAACACCCTCGAGACGCGGATCAGCCTTTCGATGAAGTTTGATGCGCTACAGTAGCTGCTATCGTGCTCTATTGCGTCTACAGTGATCGGGGATTTTCTTATTTATTTTTCTATGCCACGGGTTCTGTGGAGGGATCGAGTCGAATTCGGGGTGGAACAGGTTAGGGTGTCTTTACCTTCTTGTAACTTTGCGAGAAAAAATTGGATCACGAAACAACCAGGCTCATCCGAAAGGGTGAAGTCTACACTTTCGATCTATTGAACATTTCTTATGTGTTCTATTTCGTACAAAATAATTTGTAAATAAGTGTATCTGCATAATCTCCAATCAAGCTTATCATGCACCAGATAAGGAACAAAATGACAAAGTGAAATAAGTATTGTCCATGAATGATCAAAATCATCTATATTATCACCCATCTTTTCCAAGATTGCGATAAAGATATTTCAACAAGCCTCCTTGGGCTTTTGAAAACAAACTCACAGATTCATGAATTTTATCAAGGTTTTCACAAGTTATTAAAAACACAGCGTCATTTAATCGTTAATTTATCTGTACAACTTATAAACATTATTGTCTACGACCTTTTAAAAATTCGAAAGCTCAGCAAATCCTCAGGTCCGGTAATAGCGAATCACAATTTTCTATTAATCCCTTTCGCTGTTCATCAAACATCAATTCCATGTTCCGCTGGGAGAGCCGACTCTACGGATTTTGTAAACAATTCCCAGGCATACCGCTGTCACGGACGCTAAGCTCAACAAAAAGCAATTCCGGAACAACATTCTACTGTCACGAACCCAACAAACTAACAATCCATTTTCCCACGATACATCGTTTGCCTGGGCATTCTGCATTCGCGTGCACAGCCGGAAAACGCGGACACGCGACTGTGAAAATATGTTTGCTCGCTGAAAAGAAGAATCCATTCCCCCGCAGGCCGACAATATTTTTATCGTCGCGACCCTTTCGGCGCACTTTCCGCGAAACACCGAGGAAAAGAGCAACCATCAATTCTCGCACTCCGGCCCATTATCCGAACGACGCGAGCCTCGGAGACTGTGACTAATGCGCCCCTAAACGAATAAATTACATTCCTGGGAAAGGATGCAACGAGTCTCCTCCTGGACCTCCATTTTTGATGATCGACCGGTGACGGGATTGCTCAAAGTTTTTGTTTATACCAATCAATTCGATAAAACTGCAGAACTACATGGTAAAAAATTACCTTTCATTTTCCTAGGAGAAAATGACTTTCCGAACGAGCTGATAGTTTATTTGCGACAAAGGGTTGAAAGTTCGTAGCGTGGATGTAATTCGATGACGAGCAAGAACCAAGATTGCCAGTTGGCCGCAGTCAGCACGAAAGAGGCGAGCAGGAGTAAACGTACCGGGGTTAGCAACCACCGGAGCACGGGCTCGCATGTATTTCAATGTCGGGACATCCGGTTGGGCCGACGAGTGATGTGGTCTGCTACCCTCGTGCATCCGGCCGTCGCCAAACAGCACGGCGTGTGCACACCAGGCCGTTCTATGTTTGCAAGGCCGTCGACTTTCCTCGACGCCATCTTGCCACGCTCTGGACGAGTATCAGGCTGCTATCATCAACCACGAATTCCTCCCTAATTCTCCGTGAACGAAAATAATTACACAAGAAAACCAACCAGACATTCCAATAAATTGCAATATTTTACATTCACCGCTATTAGCGTGATTAAATGTTATTCCGAAAAATGTCGTAGAAGCTACTTTCATCTTAATGCTTAAATATTGGTTAGAAACGAATCAAGTTTGATTTCAATTAAAAAGAGAGGCGTAACATTTATATTTTTGTTAGACTTTGTTCAAAATCTTCATCACGAGTGTGACTCGTTTTCCCGTGGTTATTTTTATTAAAAAATTACCTCGTAGTGAAATGCGTTTCTTCACCTTTAATTTAAGCCAGCTGCACCGAGCATCGTGTTCGCAATAAAACGCGGAGCACGATGAAGTATCGATGTTCATTATGGGCGGCGTATCCCGTATTCACCGTAATCGTTATAAACACGCGGGTCACCCCCACAAAGGGCCTCCTCGAGCATCCTCTTCGGCCGCGAGTTACAGCGGCCGGCGCGACCTCCCCGCGCGGCGCAGTCGACGTTAATTAATGTAACTCGACGAGGAATACGAGCATAATTGCTCCGGTGGAGTGGCCAGGGCCGAAAGTTTGCTCGTTATCGGGGCCGGCCGCGTGTATATCTGCGCGCACACGGCGCAAAGGCGCATCGATAATCCGTCCTTAACACCGCCAGATTATGATATTATCGCGTCGCATTGGCTCGCGGAACACCGGGACGTCAAACCGATTGTCACGGTCCCGACGACGGTGTCGCGACGCCTATAACTACAGAACACCACTCGACGAATATCACGGTATCAATTAATTAGGTTTTGATCGACGATACTTGTCAAACACTATTCGAGAATCTTCACCTATTGTTGAACGCGATACTCATCATGCGATGTTCCACAGAAATTAACAACATTAGTTTCAAACGTTTCAGCTTACAAAACTGACAAGGTTCTATTTCGATTTTGAGCAATTTTTATCAGAATATATGTTTGGATGAAAAAGTTACAACTCCATAATTTTAGTAATTCTGAGATGAAAAATATAAAACCGGTCATTCGACTGGCAGTGGTGTAGGTTTTCTGTTAGAAAATAATTTGTGCAGCAACTATTTTCCTTACTAAAATGTTAATAAAGAAGCCGGCCGATTTAAATTTCTAGAAAATCGTGTCTCTTTTTGCTCAAAAACGAACATTCTCGTTTCGATATTTAATCAATGAACGTTCCTACCCAAATGACCATAGACCTCGGAAAAAATGACTATTTTAAAAATATTTTTAGTGAAAATTTTAATGCAATATCTCCACTGGTTGAAAAGTGATAACAAAAAGAGACACGATTTCTCGATCCGGCCCACTGTGAATCGGTTTCCGGTGGTGCATCGGTGCAACGTTCGTTCGGCGAGGCTCGTCCGAGGTCGTGGCTCCCTGGAAGGTATCCCTTGGGTCACCTACGAAATCACATTTCACCTCGATACACCCGGTTCTACGGGAGCAATTTTCTCGAGAGCAAACAAGCCGACCTTCTCGCATGCATTAAAGTTTGAACGGGCTCGCAAGAAGGCAGCAGCAGCAACACCGGTAACACACAGCAAGGCTCCTTGCACGGTGCACGGTCCTCCAAAAGTCCTCCGACGTCTTTGGCGACGAAATGAAATTTCGATCGACCACCTATCGCCGCAGAGATCCTTCGATACTCGCTTTCTTTCGCCGCCACAATCGGATATGCATGCCACTGTGCGCTGCCGCCTCTCGCGTAGATTTCGTTTGCCGAGGGACTGTCCCCTTTTCTGAAGGAAAAGCGCCCTTCGTCGTTGCTGTCCTTCCTTGAGAATCTCGTTTCACGCTGAGGAACGTCTACCGTGAATTTGGATCGTCGCTGGTCGATGGGATAGACGGTGGAATTGACGAGGTTTCGCGGTGGTTTTCATAGAATCGGACATTTCTAGATGAGAATTTTCAGTTCAATTTCATGCCTGAAGGTACCCTTAATATTAAATCCTCAGTCTAAATTCAAGTCTTTCTGTCTTGAATTTCAGTTGAAATAGTTTAGTCCCAAGATAACAGTCTTTTAGGAATCATTTGTATAGTCTTATATCTAGGAATTTTTATTCAGGACCAGATCTACGATTGCCATGGAACAGCCAATACTTCGGGAAATAATGAGGAACTTTACCCGACCTCTGTCAACGATTCTGCCACTTAAGACTGCCACCGTGGACCATCAGAGTACTTGAAGAACCTTCAACAGCCACTGAAGCTCTTAAAGGATGCAACGGGTCTTTCACTGGCTCTCGAGGACCGCCTTGATGCCTTATTTACCTCGAAATTTGCGAAGAGTTACCAAGGTCTTTGAGATTCTAATGTTAGAGATGATATTGTCCTTTGTTGGAGGCCAGTGTGGATCAATAATGAATGCCTGTCGTAATAACAATTACGAAATAAATTATGACGAAGAGGGGAACTCGAAAACTGCCGATAATGAACAACCGGCTTTGATGAACATACAATCAGTTCTGTAATTATTTACGGGATCGAAATTTTCGCGAATCACGATAAACAAATTACCAGAAACCATTACGATAAATCGTGATCGAAGAAGATCGGTTGAGAGACGTTGCACTGTCGCTGTAAAAGGTAATGGGAGGCTGTAAACCGTCCAAGATATAATTATTTATTATCTACGCTCGCAGATTGTCGTAACATTATCCAGCTCACGTCCATTATTAGCAAAATGTCGCGCAGGACCGGGGGAATCCAACGTTTAAGCGTAATCCAATCTGCCGTGCCATCGAAGTTTAAATTACAGCCACTCAGAAAGCACTTCAACTTTTACGAAATCGAGAGCAACGCTTCGATGTACCGTAATTTCCGCAAAAAGGATCGAAAACGTTTGAAGTCACCTTTTTCCGTTATACGGGGTGTCCCGGACAAAAAAGAAACCCACGGAACACGTTAGAGTAAAATTGAACACGAATCGGTAATAAGTTAAAAATAATTCCATGGTAAATTCTGCCATGTTTATGTTTGCGAGCATTGGAAGAGAAAGTTTATTGAACGTAAATTAATACGAGGGATTAATTAATTGTAAACAAGGTAGCGGCACGCAACACGTGTAACGCGAAGGATCGATCAGCACTGCTTCGAAATGTAATTATCATTCGGCTTTAACGAGGCAGTCCGGAGCGCGTGTATCCGCGTCATTATTCGGGAAACATTTCTGTGTTTTTTTCTCTTTAAGTGGTCGCCATTATTTTGTAATACGGTGAACAAATTATGACCTTCGTTACAATGAAATTATGTAATATTGTCGATAATGGGTATTGTAATTGTAAGCAAGTAGTTCCATTTTCAATTTCCTGTTTTATACTGCTTCTCTTTATATTTCCGATCTAAACATGTTACTAATTAAAAATATAATGATGGATACGTTACGATAAAATATTTTACGATTATCATTATTATAATTATATTTGTAATAAATGTGTTGAAATGTTTGACGGTATAAGCATCTATTTTCATTTACATTGTCCAAACTATGCAATTGCTCCCTGGGGGAGTTTGTTGTTCATCGTTAAACTGCTTCTAATGTGTATTAATATAGTTATTAGCAACGTCTCAATGAATACAGCGATCGCGAGGCTCGTTAGGTTGCCAAGGACCCGATTCCGAGTCCTGTCAGGAACCACAGGACACGATTCCGAGTCCTGTCAGGATGCACAGGAACCTTTCCACGCGCGGCTGATTAGAAATGCAGACGGCGACGAGCCCCTGGCAAGCCGATCGCGTGCTCACCGTGAATTCGTGAAGGGTCACGCCGGTAACCTCCTGTCCCCGACTTTATAAATTACAGGTATGATGCCCTGATATATCGTCGCGCTCCTGCAACTCGTGAGAAATGAAGGATTCGTGTTCTACCGGAGCTACGAGTTGGTAGAGCTTGAGAAATGCCACGAGATGACAGAGAGGAGGATGCTGCAGTATCTTACTTGGTAGAGGAGAGTCGAAATTGGTCCTGGAGTTCAGAGGAAATGGGATTTGTGTTAAACGAAAGCACTTTTACTTGAAAATTTCGTTTTAATATTTTCTGAATTTTTTTCTCAGAAGGAAATGTAATGTGCGAATGAAATTATTCACCTTTTCCTGTCTCGTTCCGGAAACTTGTTCCTCTTGGACGAGTATGCGCTTCGTGGGGAATTCTTTCGCAATTTTCTGATTAGAAGGTAATTCCCGTTCAAGCTTGACAGCGTGTATCTTCGCGGCAGTCCCCGGAGGCTCGAACGAGTCCTTCCGCAGCGGCATTGTTTCGCATGGCGCAGTTTATCTGCATGGAACCACATGTTATTGTTGTGTACTTTGCCCGGGCGGCCGCGCGCCGCTCATTCGTATTTCGTGACATAATAACCAGCAGCGACAATGCTTTAATCCAGGGACCGGTCCGAGGCACAAAAGGTGTGAGCCACGGAAGTAAGCTGATTAGGAAACTACCCCCTTGTTCTCGCATCCTGAACCTCCCCTCGAGGCTTTCGCCCTTCCTCTCTCGATTTACCTTTCTCCTCTGTCCTACGCCTCCCTATTTGCCCTCTGTACTCACCATTCTCGTCCATTATCGAATTTGTTGCTTGCTTTTTACTATCGTTCGACTTTCACTTCCCTTCTCGATCCTTCATCATTTTTTAACAATTCTTCATACCCTCGACAAATTGCACCAATCTCAAGTGAGTCAGTTCGGAGTTTCGAAACTATTTTCTGCTCTTCCAGAGTTTCTCCTTTCGAGTTCCTAATGCGCGAGTTTATCGTGTTTATTCTCGTATCAGTATTCTGCTACCTTACTTCATTTGCCGTTTACAGTACAAAAAAACTGTACTGTTATCAGTACCGCACCTGACCAAATCAATTTTCTTTTGATATATTCAACATATTTCGAATCGAACAGATCACGACGGATTAAAAAGATTGAAAACTTCAAAGTGGATTGTTGTTTCAATCGCAACAATATCAATCTTTATCTCATGTTTTTATAAATAAGATTAGCCTCGAGTGTTGTTATCTTAACGTCAAGTTTTTGCGATATTAATTATTTCTTCATTTGCGATACGAAGGAATCTGTTTATTTGTACTTCCCCGTGCACCGGTGATAAAAGGCTTATCGATATGTCACAAGAAATGTAGACAAATAAAAAATAGATTTGAGCAAACTACCAAACGCTATCTGTCTTCAAAACGAAGAAGATAGTAGTCTACGAATAAATTCCCTTTCAAGCCAGACAGCTCTCCCTCATCGGCATATGTATCCAACGCCCTCGTAACTCGCCTTTTGTTTATGCCAAGTTCGAGTTGAACATGGCTCACGGAACCGCGGCTGTTTACGGTTCCCTATGGGCCAGGCTCGCAGTTGAACGCGCTCTCGGGATTCTTCGGGTTATCTTCGATAATTTCAGGGGCTGGTGTTCCGCCCGCTCGAGCAGGGTCCGGAGAAGCGAAGCGGAGAAAGCACTATGATTTTAATCTCTAGTTTTACGCGCGAAAAGGCCGGGTAATCTCCCGGGGAAATATACGCGGCGCGCGAGGCCCGGCTTTTAAAATTCGCAGACCGCCGCTGCCGGAAGTGTCGGCACGTGATAAGTATAGTCGATGCCCGCGTGATCATCCCCATGCCGTCGACGCCGGGCCGCGCCGCGTCGAGCCGCGCCGGCTTCCGCTCTCGCGAGTACGTGCCTGTTGTGTGGAAAAAATCCGTCGGACCGTGCGCAGCCGATCCAGAGCCAGAGAAATTTACGACGACTCGAGCAAATCTTCCCGCGGCCGTAAATTCGCCGACGGAGTTACGGCCGCGAGATTGAAAACTGATGGCGTATTTCCTTTTCGGCTTATGCCGACCTGTCGTCCTCGTATTTGCACGTTCTCCCGGCACCCTCGGCGCCCGGCCACTTCCGATTCCTTTTCGCAACGCAACCCCTCTTGTTCGATCCGGTGAATTTTTCTTTGACACGCTTTTTAGACCGCAGACGTTTTGGCATATGAACTTCTAAAGCTTAATTTTACCAGATTCCTATATAAATACATATACCATCCTCAACGTCCTTACCGATGAGTGTCACCCGGACGGGACGTCCAACGTGTTAACCGCCGTCATAGATTATACCTTTTTGAAACACCCTGTAGACAAATACAATGAAAAACAAAACTTTAAAGTCGTTTGTTAAGACAAGGTTTGATTTGAGATGTATTTTTTTTGATCAGGTCATGTAACCTGCATTTTTAACATGGTGTTTACTCAAAAGTTACCACAAGCTGGAGTGCTCTCTACGCTTTTGATTGGTTACATTATTTTAGATTAAGGGTTATGTTTAAATTCAATTGATCTTGAAGTTTCTATACAAGGAAAATTTCAAAAAACTTGTTAAGATTTTTGACAAGGGTTGATTTGAGATGTACTACAGAATGCGCTAAAAAAATGTTTACCCATGAGAAAAGGATAAAAGTAAAGAATCAACGAAGCACCAAGCGCTGATTACGGAATAACGACGGCAAAACAGCGGAAAATTCGCGCGAATCGAGTAGAACCGGTTTGAACGGAGAAAACTACAAACAGGACAAGCCGCACACTGGTTCATCAGCGGTGCAGCATTCGCTAGGCGTGTTTCACCTTGCACAAGCCAGGAACATTCGCTTGTGTCGCGGTGATGGCGCAGCCGTGTCACCTGCTCGCAGCCTCTACTTTACATGCTTATTCCGGTTTCGGCTTACACCGGCGAGCAGCGAAGCCTCGGCTTCCTATATCCGTGGCTCGTGTACGCTCTGCAATGGGATTCTCCCTGTGTACGGATGCTTCTGATTTGCATAACACGCGGGTATTTACAGATTCCAGTACGCGCCGCGGCTGGATCTCTTTCGTTATCAAGTCCGAGCCGAGCCCGGGGACACGGCATAGCTAAACGGATTACACAATTATTAATAACGTATCCCGGCCGTTTCGCGGTGGATTAAACTGTACCGGCGACCGTAATACTCTCGCGCGGTCACCGAAGAGGACTCTTCAGCGTCGCGACGCTCTCGTCATCTCTGCGCCTTTATTTTCGGTCATATTCTTTTCCTCCTTCCTACGGAACATATGGAAATGTTATACCATTTTTTACGACGTTGTTCTAAATGTTGTAATTTAATCATGAGATGTAGATTCAATCGAGAAAAATGTTTTCCATGATTTTAAGGGCGTGTTTTAGAAAAGTCAAGACGCGCGACACGGAATTCAGCAAGTTTCACGGTTGAACTCTAATCGAGGTACGGAACCCCTTGCTTATAAAGGTGAGTAGGTTCTCCGATACGTATTGCAGGCGCAACTAAATCCAGCTTCTCCCGCGAGAAGGCATAAATCATTGTCCCCGGCGCGTTCGACGGGGCGCAACAGCTATTTTGTAAGCCCGACGAAGAGCAATGAGTTCGTAAATCAGTCGAAAGTTTTTTCCCCGTGCCAGGGCGTAACTTACGATCCTAACAGGACTAATTGAGACCTTGTTCCCTCTTTTTTCATCCCCCTCCCCACCCACCCATATCCGCCTTTTCGACGGTACTTCGTACCCTCTTACCGGCGCACACGCGTTAAGGAAAAACGGGTCGCGTCGCCGAGGGATATTTAACACCACGTAAATCGAGGGCCGACGGTGAAACGCGAGGATGATGTACGACGACTTATCTCGCTCTCTCGCTCCTCTCTTGGAATCCTCCTCTCTCACTTTCACCTTCTCTGACAACGTCTACGACACTCCTTTCCGCTACACAGGCTGAAAGAGAAACGAGCCACGCACCGTCGCGCTATTATAAAAACTGCAGCCGCGTTTCTTGTCTAATGTACTGCCCCGTCTAATGCTTGCAATTTCTGGCTTTGAAATATTGCATCTTAAACCTTTGCACTCCGACGTTTTTCCTGGATTTTGACCTTAACAACCAGCTTACGATCTTCAGTGTTTTATTTAAGATGTTTTCTCTCTGGTTCTTTAAATAAAACGATTTATTGTTCGGCGTAAAACTTGGCCTCACATTTTTAGACTGGAAAGAATTACAGCTATGCAAACATCGACCTGGTAGCAAAGTATATACGAAACGGGGGCACGGTCAGGACACGTATAATATATAATTAACGTAGTATAACGCGTGGCCCAGTTTGTAGTTCCCGCGTTTCCACAGGAACAATCGTAACGACGATCGACTGGAAGGAAATGTAATGGAGCGTTTCGCTCGATCGTACCCACGCACAGGGTGTCCGAAAAGTATCAGACAATTTCGAACGTTATCTTTACACAATTTAAAAAGAAACTGTTTAATGCCCTCGAAAATTAATATTGTTTCTCCATACAACCTTTTAAGCCCTCATTCACACCATTCAGATTGTATCAATGAGTATTAAGACCAAATATGATGTACATAAATCAGACCACGAACAATATATCCCTCATACAAACGTCGCAACCCTTTTCACCCCCTTAGGAGACGAATTTTTTAAAATGCCAAAATAGGTGTTCAATTATATCAAAGAGATTTAAGATCAAGTTTCAAGCAAATCTGACAACAAATAAAATATTTCTCATACAAAAGTTTCAACTCCTTTTCACCCCCTTCAGGGTTGAAATTTGTAAAATTTCGAAATAGTTGTTTGATTAACTATATCAAAGAGCATTAAGATCAAAATATTCCTCATACAAACGTTGCAACCCCTTTTCACCCCCTTAGGAGTTGAATTCATAAAGGAAACCTCTGTGCAAAGTTTCAGCTTTTTCGGGCCAAGGGTTTAGCCTGGGCGTTGATGAGTGAGTGTATCAGGACTTCGTTTTTATATATACATATAGATTCAAACAAATTTTGGTGCAAACAGGTTTTTAAGAAATGTAACATTTCTGGTTCAGGAATTCGAAGCCAGGTTGCAGATGGAGGATTTAAATATTCTCAGTACACCAGGTATGAAACGCATGGTCGACAACCAGTCGTTCCATTCGGTCCAAAGTGAATCGGAAAGTTTTTCGGCGGGACGTCGTCGGGACCCGTCAGCCAGACCTCTAGGAGGATACAACAAACTGCTGCTACTCTCTGTCTCCAGGTAACGGCGGGGTAAACTTTTGAACTCGGATCATCCAATTAGGATGCAAAAGTCTGAAGTTAGGCGTCTCTGCTCGTAGGTTGGCCGGCCCGCGGGACAAATCTCGCCTGAAGAGTCTTTCCCATCGCTTCGCGGAGTGGCTGATGCGAAAAGAAGTTAAGTCTCTCTTCCTATAGAGCCCCGGCTGAATCGTAAATAAGACTTTTCCCTCCAATACCTCCTACCACACCATCCCCACCGAAACCCCTCCGCCAGTTCCATTTACCATTTAATTCCGAACGATTCGAAGAACCGCCATTTATTTGCGTAATACCCCGTTCGATCGTATTATTCGGGGGAAAAACTTGTCTCGAACGCAACTTTCTCCGATCCTGCTCAATTCGGCCGAAATAAAGCCACTTTAAATAATCGCGCCGACAGTGCCTAGACGTTTTCAACCCTTTGCACAGGCAGTTACTTTTAACTCGAAAATTAAACATTTCTTTCGTTTCTTGTCGTTTTCTTATCGGTAAATTAAAGCCAATTCTTTAATTGTAGTACACGTGACGTTTAAAGAGCTGAAGTTAAAAATTGAAAACAAAAATTCCAGCTGCTCCCAGAAGACAAGTCTCTTTTGCTGATAATATTTACTATAAATTGTTGTTTTACAACTAAGCAAAGTTGAGTTGGAACCAAAAATCGAGAACTAAAAATCTTACTGATTCAATTTGTGGCTCGTAGCCCGCAAGGGAGTCGATTCGAAAGAAAATTTAAATTCCTCGAAGTTCCTCCAGGATCGTTCCTCTCGTCTGATGTTCGGTCCTGATGGCCATGTTTCTTCCTGACGGTTCGTTAAGCGTCGCCGCGTCTCTCGACAAGACGGAGAGCCGAAGTTTTATCCGATGTAAAATCTGGGCGAAGTGGCCTGCTTCCTTTTTTCGCGACGATAAAGCAATAAACGGAAGTCGTCAGAGCATAATTAATGCTGGAACGAGGAAGACGACGGAGAGTGAACTCTCAAAGAGAGAAAAAGAGAGAGAGAGAAACAAGCTGCGAGGAGCAAGTAGCAAAAGCGAGTCTCGGTTGCATTATTAATCGTCGTGTCTCGAGGTCCAGGTCCATCACAGGTCTGAGACGGGCCATGGATTAAAGAGTTGCTAATATCGCGTTAATTGTTCGTCGAAGGAATTGTATCCTGATCTTGGGGCATCGTTCAAGGAACCCGGTACCCTTGGAAACTCGTTAATAAGAACTACTTTCGTCTCTGAAAGTACTTTAAATTGGTTTATTGTAACCGGCTAGCAGTTGGTCTTGCTCGCCGAAACCTTTGTGAGCGTTGCCTTTGGATCATTATGGCAGCCTGAACAGGTAATTTTAATCGTTACAGGAATTCTCTGTACAGCTACAAGGCTATTTAGAAACGCAAGATTATTTTATCCAGCCCTTTGGTTGGCCCTAGTTGAACGAAAATTAAGGCTTTTCTGGTTGTTCTTGGAGCAAAATAAAGATTAAAAATGTGTTCTTGAAGTTCAACGATTCACTGCACCGTGGAATGGTTATTTTATGAATCGCATAACCCCTTCGCCGAGGAAAAAACGTTATCAGATCCGTGCTCGGGTGCGGATCACCGAGAACCCGTCCCTGAAAGCCGGATTAACGAAACTCGCCCCTTCGGTTTTCCGTTTTTTACAATGCAAGAAAACGTCGTCCGATATGCATCGATTTCCGTTTGCGCGGGCGCGGGTATAGCGAAACAAAACAAAACGAAACGAAAAAAAAGGAAGAGGGGAAGCACAAGGGACCACGGACGAGCCATTGTTTTTGCGATTGCACCGAAACAAAACCAAGGATCGATGTTACGTTGATCCCTCGTGTGCGAGAGAGGCTGGCTTCGGTTACGCGGCGAGCGCCGGAAGAAAATGAGTCACGTGGTGCGTGATAGGATCTCCAGGTAATCCTGAACCCGGATTATCCTAGTGTAAAAAAGCCTGCGATCGATTGGCAAATATAAAAGATCCTCGTGATACGTGTCCTTCAACTATAGCTCTACTGAATCTGACCACTCTACATTACTTAGCAATGTTTAAATACAGTAATTACGTTCGAGATAAAGAAAATACGATCGGCAATTTCGATGATAAGACCTATCATAATCGCTCGATTGTCTATCTTTCCAGAATTTTTGTTCACGTCGATCCAAACACAACTGGAACAAACATCGCGCGATTGCATAATAATCGAACGAGAAATTTAATTGGCTGATCTGGTCGGTGTGACAGATATTTCGTTAACAGAAAAATCACGAATCCTGAGATAAGGATATTACGTGGAACGGTCTCGCGGTGAAATTCGCTGCGGAGTGTGCATTTAACGCGCGTTAACACGCCGGGGGACGCGATAACGTTGTGTAATCGGCGACGGAGGTGTAAAGCTGCGAGGAAAGAGAGGAAAATTCGGTCCCCGGACCGAATTTTCATCAATTATGAAACGACAGCCCCCCCTTTTACATCCGGCCGCGTGAAATTCCGTCGGAGATGCGGCCACGGTCTCTCCGGGCCGTATTTAAAGGCTGCGAAGCTGAGCCGAGCGGAGCGAAGCCGAGCCGAGCCGCTCCGCGCCGAGCTGGGCACTTTGTGTAATGTTCTTTCACGCGGAAACCCGGCGTAATGAGACGCTGAAGAATTCACAACGAGGCGCCGCCGCGAAAAGCGCGGCAGTCCATGAAATGCTCTTTTCATTTTGCGCCTTCTACTCTGCGGAATTGCCACTCTGTTTTTCAATGAAGCCTGCCCGACGAGCCACATTGGGCTCGAGCGTGCGCGCCAGTGTGTCTTAGATCGTCCCAGCCGCTGCCTCCTGTTCGGGGATTAAAGTGTAATTTGGAATAAGGCGATCGTAGAATGTTGCGCGATATTTTTGTTTTGTTTAATACAGATTTTTCTTCTTTTTTAAACTGATTTATTTATACAGTTTGCATCAGCATCTAGGTCATTGTAAGTACTGGCTGTGGTAAATAAAGCAATTGATTTTTATAAGTTAAGTTTAGATTCTTGTAGAATAAAATAAAAAACTTCTCATTATAAATGAAAAAACAACTTTCCCTACCTCTGAATATATACATGTTTATAGCAAAACCTAATATTAAAGCTCGTATTGGTATTCACAATTATTTCACAGATTGTAAACTATCTATATAAATCATGTATTATTGTAACATCAATTTGCAACTTTGTAAAGCGAAATGGACCCAACTAAGGGCCTAAAGAGCTTCAATAAAAAAAAGCAACGTTTCCAATATAGGTGCAGCCCGAAATCAAGCCCACCAATTAAACCAGAGTAATCCCTCGTCGTCTCCGGTAACTCATACAACGCTCTCGCAACAAAAAGGAAGGAAAAACATTGAATTACATTCCGCCAGAGATTCTGCAGCAACGAGTGAACAGATCCGGGAGATTTCGCGGGGATCCCCGTCGATCGTATTCTTCAATCTCGCCGCCTCTCTCAGTCACTTTCCTCGACGATCCATCGTGAAACCTAAACGCCTCGCGGAGAAACTGATACGGGTCGTGGAATGGGTACGAAACAGGACGGACGCGGGGGTTAGGAGGGAGCGGAGGCAGAAGGAAGGGGGGCAAACAGTGAAATAGATGTAATACTTGTGCAGCCGGGAAGGTAACCGTCCGAGGACAATGTATTTTGTTCGACGTTCAACGAAATCGAATTACAGTCAGATCGAGAGAGGCCGGCAGCCGCCATCGTTCTCTTTTCTGGTTTCAATTCCTGCGCGGCGGCGGCGCCGCGATTGGACGAGCTCCGCAGAAATTAAATTTCGGCCGCGCAAACAGAGAACGTTAGGAAAGTTCGTTAAAGGGGAACGCTCGTCTTGGTAAAAGAAAAAGGGGCAAACTCGAAAACAAGCCTCGGATCCCATTCCCTAGCTTTCGTTTCCTACCTCTTTCTCTCGCACACATACTCGATCTTTCTCTCCAGTTCTTTTCTCTCCCCTTCCCGTTTTGTTTCGCCCTCGGATACAATCGAATATCTTTTTGCCCGACCGTCTTCTCTATAAGATCCACGGTTCTATATCTTTTTACGTCTAACAAGCCGAGAGGGCTGCCCCGCGGTGCACACAACGACCTGCACCCTCTAATTCTTCACGGTCCGATCTTATCGTACCCTCGTTACCCTCGGACGCTATCGAAGGTTCAAGTCGAAGTTGAAGGCAGACGGCTACGTGCACGATTACGGGCTCCACGAGCGGCTTGCGAATTTGCGGACCTCTTCCAAATGTAGAAGCACGAGTGAACTTAAGGGCGCCTTCGTATCGAGTCTGAAGTAGATTGTTTTTGGAATTTTATCGTGGTAGAACCAAGGGAAGTAGAACAAGCAAACTTTTTCGAATATGCTCGTACAACGTTCATCGATCCAACAAACTGGAATTTATTTTTAGAAATTTATAACAAGCAAACTGAACGATATACAGCTACGAAGTCTTTTGCAATGTGTTCGAACATGATTCAGTATTGTACACGAATTTTCATCTCCACGTTATTTTCCTTTAATTTAATCGCGCGTCTAGATCGTTGTTAGACACCGCAGAATCAAATTCTCGGTCATTGTGATGCTCGACCAGGGTTGTAAGTGAATTGGTTAGATGAAAAGCGCGGCAGTGAACCAACACTGACCACCCGGCCGCCAAAGGTTGGATTGTTCGACCCGTCACGGTGCTGGCAATCAGAAAACTCGATTCGAGCCCTCGCCTAGAATAGGTTCTGAAGATGTTTACGGGTGTTCGCAGGTTCTGGCAGCGTCGATACCGATCCCTTTCGGAGCTTCGCGTGGCTCGGCGACGCTTAAAAGAGACGCGGCAACGTTTTATTTGATTAACGACGTTTCCGAAGGCAAACGATCGAGCGCGGATCAAGGGCTCTTTGATCTCTCTCTCCGTCTGTTTGCGATTCCCCGGCTCCTGCATGCAAATGTTCCGTCCTATTGGATACGACAGACAGCTCTCTGTTTTCCTCTCTCTCTCTCTCCCTCTCTCCCTCTCTTTTCGATTTCTTCCGGTGAATCTTACGTATTTACGTAATCCTTTATGGAGAGATGATTCGAGTGGTCGAAAACGAGAGCTCGGCAGACGGCTGGTCGCTTCGCAACTGCAAATCGATTTCATTCCTGCAACCTGACAGACAACCCTCCGTTGGTAATCCCTCTGAAGAGTTAACTAATTTGATATTCCATAATTCGCGAATGTTAGCGTTAATTCCTTTGATCGCGCGCGAAATTCTGTTTGTTGCTCCACGAGTTCAAGCCGACGGAAGCCAGCGTGCGATAATAAAGATTAACATACGCCCCTGATAGCAGCAGGTTCGAACGAATTTCTGTTACGTCGGTGCTTATCTTATCGGTCTGGCAATCGCACGTAATTATCACCTCCGTTTCTTGCGAAAGCCAACTGACCGAAGGCGAGACTATGTTCTTCGAAGTGCTCGAGGTGTTTTGTTCTTCACGAAAAGATATTATCATTGTTTAAATAGATCGTGAGACAGTCGATTCTAAAATCGGAACTATGTACAAGGAAATTGCGTGTTAATGGTTACGTGCGCGATTCTGTGGCAAAATTTTTAGATTTTTTCATAGCGGTCGAGCTGCGGCTTGAGGACGAATTCATTAGGGAAACGATATCATCAGCCCGACGTCAATCGTACGGACATAGAATATTCGTTTAGTGGTTTTTCCATCGAAAATAGGAGACAATATGAAATTGCGAAGTGGAGTCCCGTTTCACCGATGCTCCCGCGCTCTGCTGTTATTGACACATGCTTTAATAGCCGATGACGCGGTGGCCAAGTGCAATCGAAACTTTTTGTAAACACTGGTCGGATTTTTTTTATTCGCTTCCGTCACGCAATCCGACCAGCATGAACCCCACTCTCCGTGAAAACACGGTGACACGAGAGAGCACCCTATCTCCCTCTCTTTTTTTTTTGTTTTAAGCGGTACAACTGATCGAGCTTAACGCGGCAGCTCGCTGAAACAGCGAACAATGGCGTGCGTCAATAGACAAATTCGAGAGCCAATCGCACCGACGGACAATTTCAGAAGTAACGGAAGTCAAAGTGCAATTATTTCGTTCCCGCTTACGCTACTTTATACCGCGGAACGATTGTCGCGAAATAACGACGACGATAAACAACGTTCCCTTTGGCCGCGTGTATTCGTTAAAATTATTAAAGGGAAGACACGGGAAACGAGTAAAACAAGCAATACTCGTACACATAAATTAACGTATAAAGTAATGAGAATAATGTGGTTGACGGGATGCAGAGCTTCCGTTGTTTTCACAACGTTATTATTCAATTTATACCGCTTCGGAGATTATACTGTAGTCGTAGTCGCGCGCGACCGTTGTTAAACGTTACTAAAAGGCTTGTTTTATTGAGATCTCGGCAGGAACAACACGAAATTAGTACGGCACGAATGATGTTTTTCCTTTGACACTGTGCAAAAGTGTAGAATGATGTTCTCTGGCCGTGTTTATTTTATTGAGTTTTCGGGAGACAAACTACGAATAGGATATTTAAACTGGAGATGAAAGTGGTCCGTGTTTTCACAGAGAAAACAAAGCGAATCGCTACGGGGAATTCAGAAAAATCATAACTTTTCTCATTCGGGAAAAGTATTGTTCTGTACTTTCCAGAACGAAGAATATTTCTACAAAAAAAATATGTTTCATTAAGATCTACGAGGTGTGAGAATATGTCATCAATGTTCTGATAAACTTCGTATTTTCTATTCTTCTATTATTAGTAGACTGTTTATAAATTATACCTATTTATTTTTGTCATAAATGCATCAAGTCCACGGCCCAATATTATTAAATAAGTTGCTTCGATTTCATCGAAACCGCAGAATTGTGGTCTAACCGAAAGCCTGTAAAGACTGTTGAAGATATCGTATAATCCTTTGTCAAAGATGGTCTGCGGCGAGATCCAGAAGCAGTTAGGTTCCAGGACAAGTCTAGTTTATGTTTCCGCTTCCGGTTTGATGGGAGGACGTTCCGTGGACGCGTTGGCGAACTTTCTCCCAATCTCTCAAGCTTCGACAGCGCGAGGACCGGCAGCTCCTCCACGCCGACATAGTTTTAATTGGTTTAGCAGTGTTCACTGTCTGCCGGCGGGCCGTCGGCGTCGGCGTCGCGACGCTGACGATGACAAATAGCCCACACGCGCCACCCACGGTCCCGTCGAGGTCCCGGAGAGGAAGCTGCCAACGGAAGAAACCCTCCGACGCTCGGACGGCTCCGTCGGACTCTCTTTTTCATTTCTTTGCCTCACCCTCCGACGTCGCTTTTGCCTTTTGCTGAACTTCCTTGTACCGTGGAAACGCTACACGGACCGCCTGATTAAGTACGGGAAATATCTTCACGCCAGAAATATCTGTGTCTCGATGTTCCTCCGCGAGCTCCTCTTTTATTGCCTTTTATACCGTTCTCTCTATTAGGACTTCATACTCGCTTACTCTCCCCGAAATAATGTACCTGACGCCGCCATTCCAACTCCCGGAACCGAAACTTTATTTTCCTCTCAATATTTCCGCGTGGGAAACGCAATGCGCCTGTGGCTGCTTTTTAGAAAATAATTCTCCAAACTAAACGGAACTGTACACTGTGTTTTCTAGTGGGCAACACGTAAAATGGATTTAGAAATATTTTAGAGAGTTTTCCGTGCGATGAATCGTGAAGATTTTCGGGGAAGTATGCTGGTTCCCGAAACGATGCACACGATAGCTTAACAATCGATGTAGGAAACCAACGGAACGCCCAGTGAATATGCGATCGCGTGCACTCGCATTTCCAGCCGCTAATGCGCGATACTTCGATCACCATTAGCCCCCGTGTGCCCGCTGTAATTTCGGCGGGATAATTAATTCGTAAATGGCGACCGGATCAATGGCCCCCGCTTCGATACTCTTAATGAAGTAGCGGACTCGACCCAGAATTCTGATAAAAGCTTACGTTTAAGTGGTCGGGATTGTTCTTGCGCGCCGCGTACGTGGTTGGAATATTGCACGGATCGGGCGAAAACGAAGAAATTGCTACCGGGTTAGCTGAAAACCGGCGCATGATGCAATTATGAATGCAGTATGGGAGGTTCGGTAACTTTGCAACTTCGAAATATTGAAATTTGAAACAATAATAGGGTTCGCGAACTACATCCATTCTTGATGATATATATCCACAGGTATGAGCTGCAACAACGTATTCATGTATCCAGGAAAATCAAACTATTAAAAGACTGTCAAAGTTTTGCGGTAGTTTAGTATCCATACATCGGCGAGGTCGATTCGAGGCACGTCGATCTGCGATAATTGTCGCGAGTTCAACGCTGTATCGAGCCCGTCTATCTCGCGACCACTAAGTATCGCCGATAGATCGTAAAACAACGTTCCCGACTTTATAGACTAATTTGTTTTACGAGTCGAGGCTTCCGGCGCAGTAAATAATAGTGCGTCTCTCGGTGGACTCGTCAACAGTCGCGCAGTAAAATGTTTCCGTGGATCCAGCCATCACTGATCAGACGTCATTAAAACTTCGAGTACACGATGTTACAGCTTCGCTGGGGTTTATATAGAAATCGATTTTCAAATTCCAATATTTCCAAAAATATCATCGAACTGTTATTCCACTTTTCACAAAAAAGCAGAGCAAGATATAAATACTGGATTTATATAATGCTTTTTATACGGAAATGAAATATGAACTATTTTTATAGAGTATCGTAGTCGCGTCTTCGAGCAGCGCGTGAAAAATAGAAAAATCTTTTCACGGCAACTGGAACCCGTCATTTTCTGGCTTTCGTAGCTGAAGAAAGCCTCGCTGCGGCCTGCGCCGTGCAAAATAGGCTCCCGACGCCTCTCTTCGTCTCTCTCGCTTGAGTTTCTTTCTCTCTCACTCCCTCGTCCATCACCACTAGTTGCACCTTGTGCTCGATGTAAATGACCAAAGTTCCTGGCAGCGATGTTGCACTCGCGTAAACTCGAAGACTCGACTCGAGAGTAACCGGTTACTCGATTATTGAAGTGCGTGCTTGGAAAAATCTCCGCGGACGTCGCACAGTAGTAAAACCTTTGATTCTAGACGTCGTGACAGTGTCACGAACCATTGACAAAAATCTGAAAAGTCGCTGCTTCGTATCGATTGAAAACTATGTTTATAATATGTCGAAATGTCCAAATAAATCATTTTTTGAGAAAAAAATTCGAAAAATTCATCTACTGAAATCCAGCAACAAAACATAATTACCTTCATAAATATCTTTTTACAATGTTTAAATAAATTACTACATTTATAATAATATCATGTTGAGATTGCTTTTAATATAAATGAAAAACCCCTCTTTGTTTCATGTCTCTATCACTGCGCATGGTTTCGCAAAATTCCGTAATACATATTGAAATCGTTGGATCGTGAAATTTCTAAAGAATTGAGTGGAAAAAATATGTATATCGGGAAATTAAAAGCAAAATAAACCGAATAAAAATGAATATCAAAATTGGACACCATTCAACCACAGTACAAATACGTAACAATAGACAGTAACAATATATCGATGAACTGTATCCAAATCACAGCAGTGATATGCACTGTATTAATAAGTTGAAACAGCAACGAAGTATATCACAGTGTATCCGCAGCAGTGATTAACGCGAGAGGCCAACTGGATTTAGGATGCAATTTTAATCGTGTTTCGATTTCCCGGCGAGAACACGCGATCGCTCGACTGGTTCTACGACCGATTATTCGACGATTTAGACGTGTGCAGGTGAACTTTCTCGTCCGAGCACTCCAAGTTTCACAAGAGCGACGCGACCTCGGTGTCCAATTTCTACAGGAGTGCTCCGTGTTCCGAGGTGTGTAGCAGTATTTCGTCTAGCGACCGGAAATTCGACGAGCTGCCTTCGAAACTTGCGAATGTGTTCGTGAATCGGAAAACGCGTACAGGAATCGTCTACTGTTTGATTATCGAGTTAGCAGCATTCTTGCTCGAAATTTCGAACATGCCACTGAAACTCCTGTACCTCGGAATCAATGTCTTTCAAACAACCCTTCGGATGAACATTTCTGAAACCACTGAACGATGACTAGTAGAAAGATCAATGAGCAAATTGTGTATTTTTACGTATTTATTCGTTCATAGTAACGTGCATTAATAATTTTTTCAATTCATTATACATATACACATTTTTTTAGGCGATAGAATCACTTTTAAATGATGATATATCCTGGTTCTTTCTTAAATGATATCTGAGTAGGAACGGATAGGTTGCTCTCTCTCTCCCTCTCTCTTTCTCCGCATCCTGTCACCACCAGTTGCATCCCCGTGCACTAAAACTCGAACCAGAGGAATAGGAATTCCTGACGTGGCTCGTCTACCATGCAAACTTATTACGACACCAGGCCGCATCCACGAGATCATAAGCTTCTGTTACGTGGAAGTTCGCGAGCGTCGGGCCATCGGGGGAACCGAAACCAGTGTATGTTTCATAAAGCAATAACCGTTCGGTGACATAATTGCCAGATTTATTCCATTAACCCTCGTCCGACCCTTGAAAGATTAAATCTGTGGTTCTTGGACCATGATCGATCTCCATAATTCTTACATACATGAACCAGATACGGGTTGACTGAAACGTGAAAACGTTATTCTTCATTCTAGATAATCGTTTCTTGCATAAACAATTAATTATAATTAATTTGACAAGAGAACACCTTACGAAAAAGTACAAAGACCTCCTCAGAGAAAAAACAAATTTTAAGATAAACCTGATTGCACGATCCTCCAATTTTTTTTCGCAAACATACACTGGAATAAACATGAATAATTATTCACAGAAGACTGAGCGGGTGTGTTCAGCTTTAATCATTCGTCCATTCTGAAAATATTTAACTGAAACGGGAAGTCCTGTGTTCCAGTGTATGGAACATAGGAAAATGATATTTTCCATAAGTCGGTATAAGCACGGTGCAGAAGTAGAAGGCCGCAAAAGCGCGTTCCGTCACGGGATCGGCAGTCCGCGGAATCAGAGCCGTCGTGAAACCCCGATAAATAGCCTTGGACCTTTCGTTTCGTTCGTGCCGGCTGACAGTTGTTTTCCCAAAAGCATCGACGTCCGGCGCGCACGGGAAATTGAATTTCTACCACCACATGACGCGTGCCCGATGCTTTTCATCCGGCGTCGCGCTCTGCGCCTAGTCTCCCCCGGAAACCAGAGGGGAAAAAGCGAACGAAGAGCGAAGATGTCGAAGAATACAAGGCCGGAGACCTTCCCTCGAGAGAGACCAGCCCTGGGAATCGAGAATGCACACGCAATTTCCTACCGGCGGCGTTGCGATTCCACTAATACGCTTGAAATGTCGCTTTTCCTATCAAAGGGCCTCCTAACTCTAGAACCAGACTGGTACATCCTGCACCAGAGGATTCAAATCTGAAGCAATTTTCAAAAATCATTTTAGAAGTGTTTCGTAACAAAAAAATGCACGACGCTAAAATCCTTTAAAAAATCTCGAAACACAGAATCCTTGGTTACCGGATTAAGTGCTAAAAATAAATTAGCGGCATTCCTCCAGACATAATCCAGTCGTTGATTTTTCAACTGGAATTATGCTAGTAGGACAATTAAATTCGCGACGATGAAGGACCTGAATCCTTCTAAAAATAAATTAGCGGTATTCCTCCAGACATAAGCCAGCCGTTGATTTTTCAACAGGAATTATGCTAGTAGGACAATTACATTCGCGACGATGAAGGACTTAAATCCTTTTAAAAATAAATTAATGGCATTCCTCCAGACATAAGCCAGCCGTTGATTTTTCTACAGGACTTATGCTAGTAGGACAATTAAATTCGCGAAGATGAAGGACCTTCGCGAAGATGAATCCTTCGTCCACCGTCCCAGAAGAATTTGAGTACCAGCAAAAGGGTAAACAGATTAGAATCGACCTTGGTGGCTCGTAAAATCTGCCGAGTCGCGGATTTACGTGCACGCGCGGCCGCGTCGCGGTTATACGAGTTATCTCGAATCGTAGTACACGAAGTTTATTGCCCTTGAGGGTGGAACGGACTACGGGAGGCAGCGAGTCGCGAAACTATCGTGTTAAGAATTAATTACGAGCAGCGCAAGCCTCGTGATTCATCAAAACCGCGTCTCTCGCAGCGTGCAGAAACAAAAAGGATAAGCAAGATCGTGATTTCCGAGCGAGTGGGAAGGGAAAAGGGAAGAACAAACATGGTATTTGATGGACGGGATGGTTACTCGGGAACGACCCTTGGAGTCTTGTCCCGCTAATCGACTCCGAGTAGCGAGACAATCGATTCGTGCCGGTAAAAGATTGCGCAGTTTGGAGCATTTCGCAGATATTCGAACGGTTTCCGGTGGAATTTGTTTACGGCACTCCATTACAAAATGGACTGCCGGCTGTTCCGGATGACAATAGGCAATCACGTACTCGGCCACCGGTTTCCCGAGCACAGAAATCATCGTTAATCGATAGTCGAACGGAGAGAGAGACACGGATGCAGAGAGAGCGAGATATTCGATCCCGAGAACTTGCGAATTTCATCAACGCGATCGAACGCCGCCGAATCCGAGACGCCTTAATTCCGCGATTAACTTTAGAAACAGAGATCGCAACTTCGTGCCGATCCGGTATATAATCTTGACAAGTCTGTATCGGCTCCGGGATTATTCCTACAACGATGAAAATGCGTACAATAGCCGCGATAGAACCGAGCATTGTCAAAACGACGTTCGAATATATCAATAATCTTTATTACAGGTTCTACACTCAAATGGGGGAAATTAGAACGTCGTAATGAGCTGTTACAACCGTCTGGATATTCCTGCTTTTGTCGGCACTATTGTTCTCTGCAAGATATTGTGCAGGCTCGCGGTATTGTTACTGTTTGGTCCTCGAATTATTTGTAAATCTCGATACGCGATTATTCGATGTTTATCGTTGTTAAACACGGCGGATGTTTACAATATGAAATTCGATAGAATGTAGTTCTATTTTTTTGTTTTGCATCTACAACGGCTGTCCCCATGAAAATTAACAATTGGAAATTGCATAAACATTGCCGCAATCTAATCATTGTACGCACATTTGTGAGAATTAAAAAAAATATATATATAAAAACTTTTTAAAAACCACGCTTATAATAGAATACACTAAAAAGGAGAAAAAAGTGCACTAAGTAGAATGTACTAAAGAATGCACTAAAATTTTTTTTTTTAATATTGCATTGTCATCGAGTTCTGAGCTATGTTGAAAATTTCTAGCTCACCGGGAAGTGGTTTAAAATTCGATTTCAAGATTTGACTCATACAACAACAACTGGGTAAGCTAATGTAAGCGTGGTAAAATAAAAAAATGGATAATAGGTATCCCCTTTTTGATGGGACATTGCGCACTCGAATTTCGCGTGTCTAGCGTAAGGGAAATGTTGTTTGACGTTGCCGGAAGGTCTCGAGAAATAGTCTAAAAAATGATAAACAGGTAACATATATTGGCGTAGGCGCGGTATTACTCCGCGGGCGTGCAGCTCTTTACCCGGTAAATCACGGGCCGCCTAAGTGGTGATTTATACCCGGCCACTTACCGAAGTTTGAACTTACGAGCTATAGTTTTGGCAGTTATAACCGCCGCGGCCCGGGATGGAGGGTCTAGGTAGTCGTTAAAACAGATTGTCGAGGAACTTGCCGCGTGCGAATATCTTTCGAGTTTTAACTGCTCCGCGCGTAATTCCGTCGGAATTATTCAAATGTGTGACGCGAAACACGATCGCGTGGGATATACCGGGTACACTTCCGTTCAAAATTACCCGGCATCCTTCGCTGGTTGCATAAACAAACTTTCCAAAATCATTCGTCGTTATTTCACAACGATATTAAATATCGAAACAAATTTTCCTGATTATTTACCTTCGAGCTAAGGGTAATTATTACAAGTGTTTCATGGAGGGAACACTATTTTTGCGGAATCAAAGGGCGCAAACTTTTGAACGGTACTGTATAGTTGAAATTTAACGCAGTATGCTTGCGTCCACCTGAAATTGGGAATATTCTATTGAAACGTGTTTTCCGTAATTACGGAAAACAGTGATTTAATCTAGCGCATTTGTTGTCAGCATTGTTGTTAAAATTGTCGGTGCGTGAGATCTAATTGTCTCACATTTTGATGGGCTTCGTTGACAAACGAAATTCCCTTTGTGTACATTCCATGGCCGGTTTTTCCTTTCAACACTGCTCTTCGTTCGTTGACGCGTTCATTAATATTCCATATTTATCTTTTCGTATACTTCAATGAAAATACGTCGTTGGGAAGTGGTATTTGTTCTTTGCTCATTGCGAACTGTCAGTAATCTTTATTTTTACCAACGCTGAAACGTCACGCTCATTTGTTAACAAAACACGTATTGCACAAATCGATAAAAATATATATGTAACGTATAAATCAATAAAAATATACATATATAATAGTCAAACATATGAAATTGCATGCATGTATGCGGTAAACATTATGCAATTTAAAGCTGTGGACATGTTAAAAATATTTAAGAACATCAATGTACTACTTTGAGTTTAATAGGATAATTAAAAGAAGAATACAATATTTATTTAGCTCCTGCGTCCTGCAATCAAACTTTTTACTTTTCATAAATATTCGCAGTCTAGAAAAGGCTGACGAACGACCTTGTAATATAAAATTTCCATGCTCGTACTGGTAGGCGAGTATGATTGGCGAGCATCGGCAGATCAGGAAACGGCACGAGGGTGTAGTAGAGAATGGCGAAAGGCAGAGCCGCACTTATTATTGTCGGTGGTGGAGCTCGATCGCGAGAGATCGGCGCGTATAACACCGTTAAAATACACACGTACTCAATCAGCGCGGAACGTGCAAATCGGTGATTTCGCACTCACGGATTATCAGGAACCAATGGGCTCCAGGATATTGCGGCGGAAACACGGAAGCGCGTAAACGTATCGGCGTTATCCCTCACTTCGATTCGCCTCGTTCGCCGCCGAATAAACGGCGTGCCACAATTCCCATCAAACCCTCTATCGCGAGCACAGCACGCCCGTTCATCCGTGTCATTTCGTCTGCTAAGTCTGCTACCGGCGATCGATCGATCATCGATCCACCCGCTGAAATCCTTCTGCAACACCTTCAACTTTTCCTTGCCCCCGGTTGCAATATGCTGTGAATTTTTTTATGATTCGTCTTCTTCTTCTTCTTCTTGCTTACACGGCTGCCTGATCGTTTATTGTGGTTTTATACGGGGCCGTTGCCGCGATCATTATAGCCGCCCCTCAGCAACATTGTTGGGGATACGATCATAGCTGGATTTAAACTTCGAACGCAGGATTCTTGGAAAAATAATTTTTTTCATCATTCTCCCAAGGATCCAAATATTCTAAAAATTTAAGATATTGTGTTCAGGTCATTATCAATTTTATTTAATTCTCTTTAAGTATAAGTGTTCTCAGCGAGGAGCAAAATCGAACCTGTGAATATCATGGTGTGTATCATCATCAGCAATATCACCATAGTGAATGTCATAATCAAATCAGCTAATATTAGTTTACGAGTTAAGTAAATTTCGGTTGTAGGAGAAAGATTGTAGTGCATTTGTTAATGCAATTTTTGTAGTATTTGAGTAGCTCGTCACGGCAAGAAAACACCGAGTGGAAGAACAATAAATTGCGAACGGGAAACAAGTTTGTGGACAACGGCAATAAATATCGATTGACAGGAGATCGGCACGGTTCATTTCGCGGACTCGTTTCGAGTTAGCAGGATTTTACCTCGCTCTCTCACCGGGTCTGCATTAATATTAGCTCCCGTCGTCTGTTTACTCTCATGTAACATCACCGCGACCAGTCAATAAAGAACGCGCCCGTCCGCCGTATATTTACACAAGTTTTACATTAAACGTTGCCGGTATATTAATACGAGAATTCAAACATGATCTCTGTCCGTATGTGTACGAGTGTCTGCTTATGCGGAACGCCGGGAAAACAATGATCGAATGGTCCCGTATCTATAATCGAAACCAGACGAATATTCGTCGAAATTTAGTCCAAGCGAAGGGAAAGAATTTCACCGGCAAATAGGTGATCAATGCAGATGGAATTTTTACAATTTTTCATTCTGCCCTCTCTATTTTCCTTAATCGACTCGCCAATTATACGAGAATCGACCATACTCGAAACACACCGACTCTTACGTAAATATTTCTCTGTTTGTTTGTTCAGGTGAGTTTCCCTTTGTGAATACCACGAACACACAAAGGGAATCGCTCATGAAAATATCCTTGGAATATTCTGAACGTATCCTGACTGCAATGAAAATCTTGACATAACCTGATATAAAATAATTTTTATGATGTATCGTCGACACAATAGAAATGTATTATCCAAGACAGAATTTGAAGCAAAGAAGATCGCACCTTAAGAAAACTTTCAGAGGGAAGAAACTCGAAGAGTAGGTCGGAAAAGTTGCCGGGGATAATTCCAGGCATTCTGGAAGGACAGCAACGAGATAATAAACAAATGGCATCGTAGATCTCGCAAGTAGGACACACGAGTCCTTGGTGGTAATGGCTTGCCGTTTTTAACCTCGCATTCAGGAATGCGGACGACGAGCGCAACGTTGAACGAAGTTTATTGCGCCACAAGTATCCGGGCCACTCTTCCTGTTCCCTTCGCTTTCCCTTGGAACGGCCCTTCCGATACGGGAGTTTGTTTCCCTTAAAAGTTCACCGTCGAGCGTCCTCGTCCCGTGAATACCAATATGGCGACGCCCCTTGCGCCTCGCGAACAGAGGCGGTTGCAGACACGCGCGATGCAATTTTGTTAAGGCTCTTGAAGGTAATATTAATCGCGTCTTTGAAGAAATTCGCGTTTTCATCGCAAACCATCATCGATTTTAATGGAAAAGGTCAGGTTTATGTTACTTTTTGGCGATTATTTTTCTACGTGACCTTTCTTCTATTTTGAAAGTTGAATTTGAATGTAGATGTAAATATAACGATTGAAATCGATAATATTGTGTATAATCTCTTCTCTGAATTAATATTGAATATCTGTTTTCCGCCTCCGGTGACCGAGTATACGAGAACAGCAGTGCAAGTTACGGGCGCAAGTTCGTTCGCATTTGATGGAATGTTAGGTACACGCCGAGCAAAAAGGAGTATGTTCATAGTTAACGAGGAACGTGTCAACAGCAGGGAAGACTGGAAAACATGCCATGGTGATTAGAAAATGATGAATCGATAAATTGGCTTCTCTTTCCCTCGCACGAACGCGCCGCGGGCGTTCGCATTAAAAGCGATGTTCCCGAACCGTTCCTCCGTACTCCTCGATTTTCCAAAAACATTTTTTACACCGGGAATTATGGTGTTACTAACGTGCAACCAACCTCAAACATTCTACGGAAAACCATGGTGCGTTAAAAAAATATCAAAAGAAGAATTCAAAAGGAGAAACTAAACTATCCAGTGTTTTAGTTCACCGAGAGTTGGATCGAGGTAGAATTAAGCTGCGCAAATATTACAATTCGCAGCGTAACATTCCCGGTTTTATTTTCCGTGTTTTCTCGTCGGAAAGCTGTGTACAGTTGCAGAGGGGCGGGTGCGGGGGTGGTGTGGAAGAGCCGGTGTGCCATCCAGTCGCTATCGATCACGTATGTGACATCGCGCTACGATTCCGCGGAAGCAGACAGCCTTGCGAACAGTGAAAACCGTTCTTCCAGCTACGCTCTCCCCGCTTTCCAGGACACTGCTCCTGCTAGTCCTCCTTTATCCTTTATCGTTGAATTCACCGTGTACACGCTCGCTGCATGCGTCGCTCTCTCGAAAACGCGTTCGACAGACGAGAAGGGGAAACAAGAAAGAAGATAGAGATGCACACACACACAGAGACATACACACAGCATGACGGAGACCGATGGAGTTGAACAGCGACAATCGTGCCGAAGAGCTGATACCAGGACGGAGAGCCGAACGGGATTTCAAGTAAAACGCTGGATTTGCTCGTTCGAGTCGTAAATATTAAAATTCTGATTTCCCAAATATACCTACCGCCTCTGTATGCCGCAAACTCCGCGCCTGCGTTCGCGGTAGAATGAGTACCGTCGGTAGACTGCGGATTTTCTGCAGTTTTCAGGGGCTGAAGTGCATCTGGGACGACTGGAAAATATTGTGGATTTACAATAATCAAAGGACGAGTGCTAGCTACATTCATTTAAAAAGTATTACATTTTATCTGGCAATTTTTCGTCGCACGAAAGCCACGGTATACGCTCGACAAAATTTAAAGAGTTAAAAACGCTGAGACTGTAATGGGTTATTATCGCAGTTGATTATTTTAATACTTATAGAGATCTTCCTCTTCATTAATCCTTTCGAAAAGTTACAGGGCTCCTGGCAAGACACAGTTTTCCGAACGAAAACCTTCTTTTTCCCAGTGCAGACGAACAGCTTGCCACGATGCTAATGAGTGGAATGCTTAATTAGTCGAAGACCTCCACGAAGAGTCGTGATTCTGCCAAGATCTCAGCTTATTTAGCTATCGGCTCTGCTTTTTCCGAAATCTTGATCAGACAAGAAGCACGTTGTTTGACAGTGTAGCAGACTAATTATTTTTTATAGGAAAAAGTGTGCACTCTACAATTTTTTCCGAACTTCTAAGACCTTCAATTATTTTTATTCCGATCTAGAATAATTGTATGGGAAAATTACAATTTGAAAGAACTGTCGGAATTGTTTTCAAATCGAATTGGCCAAAGCACGTCGAAGCAGTTTCGATTGCAGTTTCAATGGAGATTCTGCAGATCTGAGACGAGGTCCAGAGAATATATTAAGCAATCTACGTCCGCCATGTTTCGTGGCAGCACTCGTTTAAGCAGTTTAACGGAAGGCGTTCTTGAATTTGCAAGCGGTCTGGCAGCTTCGTCGATTCACAGCGCGGGTCCCTGACATTGCCGAAAATCCATTCTCGCGATTTGACTTGCAAAGCCCGGATTACTGGCCACAAGATGGCGGTTCCCTGACGTCAGTGTAAGTCCTCTCAAGTCAAGATTATTTGCCGAAGAAACTTCCTGATGCCGTTAAGCAGCGCATCGTGCGACACGCGATTCCCTGTCAGTTCGCGAACACTGACACTGTTCGTCGAACTTCTATATTGCATCACTGTCAACAGACTGCTCGGTCCCTTTTACTCCGTGACCGGTCCTTCTGCCACTATCTCGGAAAATCCATTTGTTACCCTCAGCCTCCCAAACTCTTATCCTCTAAAGTCTTTTCACTAGCATCCTTATTTAATAAAAATAATTTTGCAACATAATAAAATAATAGTTACTTAAAAATCCACTATTGTGGCTCCATTTAGCAACAACAAAGTCTTCAAGAGAAAGAAGAAATTCCATCTCTATTCGAAAGCGAACTCCCCTAGAAAAACGGCGTCGGTTCTTCAGCGGGGACACGCATAAACGCGAGAAGGATGGTCGTTCAGGGACATTAACTTCTTCTGGCAGCGCGGTGGCGCGAGAGGCGAATGACGAAGGCACGGATTACAAATTAGATAACGCCGCGGGTTAAAGAGACCGGAAATCTTTCGCTAACGACTTCGCGCACCGTTCCGTCGACTCATCGGCGCGACACGATTTGCATTTACATCGACGGTGCCCGCTCATAAACATAATAATACCGTTGCGCGACGTGCGACGCGACCCGCGAACGTTTAGATTCACTTTTGAGCGTTCGGTGTGCGCGCCGGGAAGCCGGCTTGTAAATGCGCGTATAATTTATACCGCGTTCCTCCACATATCGCATGTATTTATACGCTCCCGGCGGCCCATTTGCATAGGAGCTTAGGGGTGGCCCAGTCCTTTTGCATACCGGCGGCCTCTAAATACGGCGGGACGCGTGCAGCTGCACCCACCCCCGCAACAGAAACCATCCCCTATTTAGCTGAAGTTAACGCCTACGCCTTTGAACGGCCGCGAGCCGCTTCGTGATTGCACCTGCAACTCACTTCGTCTGCACCTTCCTCTATTTATTGCTACCATCTTCTCCAAGTTGTTGCGGAAACACGAAACTCTTTGATCTCCAGGATTTTTCGAGCCCCAGTCTCTGTACTCGACCGTTTTCAATTAATACTGTATCCATTCAGACTTTTCACTCGTCTGAGAACATCCCTACAATTCCACATAAGTTTTAGGAACAGATTTTAGTTTGTTTTGCCGTCTGACAGCGACGAACATCGAGGAGTATGTTTTGTGTCTGAGTCGTCCTCGAAAAGTAGAGCAGCGCGACGATTCTAATTAAAAGCTCTTAAGTACATCGCGATAGGGGTGGAGACTGAAAGGGTCTCGTCGGAGCAGTGTGTACAGCTGAATGATTAACGGGTCAAATAGAGAGGGAATAATGAGGGCTTCCGTGTCACGGGAGGGTTATATCTAACGTCCTCAGGAAACGTTACCCCCGAAGACTGTGAATCATTAATTACCTCCTTAGCGTTCTGCTTTGAAGCCAGATGCACCGGAGCTGCGTTTCGACCATTCGATACCAAAACGTACGGATCACCTGACCATCCCCTTGGGCCACGGACGATTCAATATCCTTCAGAAGCAAATTCGAAATTTAGTCGTACACTCGTACAGACCTTAATCTCACCGTAAGTGTCAGCATTGAAACGATAGACTCGATTAATCAGTATATACCCTTCCAGAAGCCATTCAAATTAAGACGTAAATCGGGTAACGTCCCGATAAGTAAAAGCAATTGCTACGCGATTTTAAGTGCAGCTTTCGAGTTCAGGGGGATGATCTTCGAGTTGCCGAAAGTAATCGTGGAGGGTCAGTGGCGTCGAAGGGAACGCGGTTTAATGGGAAGGCGTCGTCGATCCATCACGACACCTATCTTCGTTACCCAAGACGTTAGGCCACGACGGAAGGTATGCTCTACGGAAAGGATGAGGGAATTGGTAGTATGGGGGAGGGGGTAGAAGAGGGGGGTTGGGGATGGGGCGCGGATCGGGGCTTAGATTGGCTTTGCATAGTTTCGCGTGTCGGGAGTTGAGTTATAATTACCTTAGCGCCTGTAACAGGAGCGCTGGTATAGCGATGGCTAACGCGACTACAGGATAATAAATTAATGCGGCACGTCGCGTAAATGTAATACGAGCCTAACTACCTACTCCGCCTAAGAGCGTGTCGTTGTGAACGATGATCCTGCGAAAGTGCAATCGCATCGCTCCGCGTCCGCCGACGGTGCCATGGACCCACGGTGCCATTTTCATCGTTGTTCCCTTCTTGAACATCGTCTCTGTTTACTTGCCTTCTCCCTAATTGACATGGGACGCGTGGCCGTGCGAAATTGCGTGGGACCGAACCGTTACATCCTGCTGGACGGTGCTTCCTGTTTGCCAACTTGGCTACGGAACCGTCACCGATCACTAATACAGCTTGTCCGACTTAGAGTTCACATTTATTAACACTTTAACACTTCAGTAGCGATGCCTGATTCTCCGTTTCATGTTTTTCACAATTATTTTCCAGACGGTTAGCTCCGTGCAGTCAATTTTGAAGCAATATTGTGTTCATGTTTGTATTAGTATCATCTCTAAATATCTGTTAATATTTTCGCGGAAGGAACGAGAGGAAATCGTTTGATAATCCAATCGGAATTCGAAAGTATGAAGAACGGGGTTGGGGAGCTTTGATTAAACGCTCAAAATGTTTGATGAAATTAGTTCCAATAACAGTTCAACAAGTTTGTTTGCCGTGTACCGGGTGCGCCGAGGAGAATGAGTTAAACCGCAGGCCAAATATTCGATTTGCTATGACAACGTATGCATATTTAAAGCGAATTCAAGGAGCCCGCAGCAGCCGAACCGAGATTTCTCTCGCTCTCACTCACTCTCTCTCTCTCTCTCGTTCTCCAGAGATCCTGGGTTGAGATCGTGTTAACCAGGTCTGTCCGCAGTTTATTCCAGGAGCAAAGTGGCCTCTCCCTCTATCTTCGTCATTGCGGTACAGGGATGCGTCCAGCTTGGTGTCGATTCTACCGGATAACTGTTGGCATCATCCTGGTTTGTCCTCCATAACTGTATACGGGATTAATCAATTGAGAACTGCAGTTGTGTGCATTGAAGATTTTCATATTTTTAGAAAATTATATATAATTTTAAATAAAATTATATATTTATATAAAAAGGGCTTCTGCCCGTCTATAATAAATAATAATAATAATTTCTACTATACTATTTCACGTGGCAAGGAACGTACAGTAATGTAGAGTTACGGAGTTATTAATGCATTATTCGCAGCAGTATGGCAACCAGCGGTAATCAGGGGAGAAAAGTTCGTTTCATGAAGTCTCTCGTTTTCGCAACGTTGCGAAGTCTCCCTAAGGGTTGCATCCGCCGTCTTTCCCTTAATATAATTCCCAGCGAAGCTGGCCTGGCCTGTCCGTAATGTAGTCCAGTTGGTCGGGCCACATAAAAAATCCAAGGAATTGCTCCCGAGGCACGTTGAACACTTCACTATCGCGAAAGAATGTAGCACACACGCCAACCGACCGCCATCGTGGCATCGTTCCCTCTGTTGCAATATCGGTGCTTGCCGGTGTCAAAGCGTCGCTGATCCGCAGTTTCGATGAAATTCATTGCAGAATCTTTTGTTCGAGTCGCAAACGATATTATCAAACGATCGAATATTTAGAGTCAAATAGAAATTGCTGCGCCACTACACAAAATATTGTATACATTATTAAATATGTCGGTATCTAATTAATAGTCTGCGAATCCTTATGCGAAATAAAAATTGTTTGTATTTATTCCCTTAACGATTTATAAAGAGGAGATATCATGTATATTATTTTGTCAAGTTTGCTACAAATGCAAAACATTTTGTAATTTCATGTCCACAAAATTGGCCAGGTTATAGGGAATGGAAAAATTGTAGGTAGGAAGAAATGTTTAATTTTCGAGTTAAAATAACTCCGAGTGCAAAGGATGAAAAGGTGAGTCTCAAGATCGAGCCCGAGTGCAGATGAAATATATTATAAAAGTATAATATAAAAGCGATTGTCCGCTCCATACGTGTTGCGAAACGCGTGCCACGAATTTCGTAAAATATCTGGCGCACACATAATGAATCGCTAGGAAATTTGCCGACCGTACAGCGCCGCGATTTTCGATTCCGGTAAACCCGGTAATTCAACACCCCTGTTGGAATGCTCGAGCGGTGGCAGCGCGGCGGGGCAAACACGGGTAGTTCATCGAGGCTATAACTTTTCGTACACCGAGGTTCCGGCGTCGCCTCGATACAAGCTACTAAAAACGACTGCAGTCTGTCGTAAAGCGCGGCCGTAACGTCCAAAACAAACTCGCGGAGTAGCAATTATTCGGTGGGGGTCGGACCGAGGCCGGTGTAGGAGGAGTTTATCGGTCGCATAAAACCGGGTATCGAGATTCCATTTCGCCTTTCCGGCGAAAAGATTAAGCCGGGCGCGCCGTGTTCCTCTCGTACGTCAGCCATTTCTGCGCGAAACTTTTCGCCGGCCGGATCGGGTCGGACCGTCATGATGAGAATTCGATCGCGAGACGCTGTAAAACGCGAAACGATTGCTGCAGGAGGCGGCGCGCGAGAACGTGTTCGGCGAAGAGAGAGAGGGAGAGAGAAGCTTGCACGTTTGAAGCACAGCATGGAAACGGGATCGATCAGGAAACGGAACGTTTGGCAAATTTATGTACCCCGGGGGTCGCGTGAACCGCGAGCCCGTAAAATGCAATTTTGCTAATCCGGATTCCGCGGTAGAGTCACAAATCCGCGGTTTAATGTATCGGAAGTATCAGACAAACGAACTTTCGCGCCGCTTTAAGAGGGTCGTTACCGGTTGGAGAGGTTGGGGAGCGGGGGTTGGCCGCGTGAACGCGTTAACGCGGCCGTCGCGTTCAGTTCGCTAACGATATTCGTCTTCGAACGCGACGCATCTTGATACGCTTGTCTATTATGTACGAAGACGGTGTTGAAAAATGTTGAAAATTGGAGGACCTTCGGTGCTCGTCGTGTATTGATAAGGGGTAGACTTCATGAATTTATGAAGGAAATGAGCAGGTGTAATATAAACAGTAAAAACATTAGAAGAATTTAAAAATACTGTTATATTATTTCCAACCTATTAAACATATCAAGATAGAAAGTAGATGTCTATTTAACTTCAGTTTGTCACAATCCAGGTAGAATATTTTTATTTTGCATAAAGATCCGTATACTAACGGGTGTGGGCGATTAGTGGTATGTCTTGTTTGGGTGTAAGGGAGGCATCGTTTTCTGTCTCGAGAGAGAGAATGAATATAGAAGGGAAGGGAGGAGGATTACAAGGTGAAGGACCATGAAGAAGATTGGAGGATCAGGGGCGAAAGGTGGAGGACCTGGGAGGAGAATGGAGGCTCAGAGTGGAAGATGTAGGACCAGAATGAAGGATCAGGGTGGAGGAAGGTACATGATCAGGTAGAAGGGCCAAGGAGAATAGAGGAGGACAAAAGTCCTTTGGGTCTTATGAGTCCGCGCAATAAAACAGTTGACAAACCCTGATCCACATAGCCGAGCGGCACTTCGCACAGTCGAATCCTAAAACGACCGCTATATTCGGCAGCGTTCCATGTAGAAAGGAGAATCCAGTTGCGAATTTTCTGTCTATGTGCTTCATGTGCTCTCGCATCCAGAGAGAGGATTTCGTGGACGAAGGGTGGTAGGATGTCTGGGGAGTCGATCACGTAGCCTCGTGGGGAGAAAGCTCGGACCTAGGGGGTGCGGGTTGCCCAGAGAAGAGCAAGGGTGCAAGGCAGGGTATGGCGGGGTGGGGGGAGGAACGCGGTTTTCGGCGGACCGAGGATACCGGAGCGGGGTCACGTTCCATGGAAGTAACTTGGCCGGGCAAAGCCTTCGGGGCTATCAAACTTTCGGCTTGATACATCGAGAGACCAGGCAACTTCTCGCACCATATTCGCCCCCAACCACCGTCGCTTTCCGCCCTCGGTGGACCCGGCCCCGCGCTATCTTCCACCATTCTCGGGTCCCGGAGACTGATCAGCCCCTATTGTGATTCGTGGCCAGCGCAGACACCGCAACCTCTTCCAGAGCCGACTCTATTTGCGGTGGGCGTTAATACGGGCGACGGTGCCGGTCATCCAACCGCCTGTCTCCCTCTAACCCCATCTTCCAATGATCAGGGGGTGTACACCAAGGGAAAAAGAGAAGTCCGCGTGCTTTTATTGTGCCGCCACGGATACGTGACTCGTTCCGGGAACCACGTCCCCGGATAGATAGAACGAGATCTCGCTCGGACCGAGGTCGAATATCGATGGCCCCCGGCTGCGAGATGGATGACGATCTGCGGACAGACACGAAGAATGCGATCCTGATGTTTGCTACCATCGATCCGGGATTAGGCTTCCAATTAACTCTTCGGGGACGATATTCGATTTCTGAATACCCTCGACGATTGAGGAAGACCATTTTCACTCTTTTATATTTTCTGTATCTTCTCTTTACTTCATTTAACTTTTAATCACTCGCATATAGTACATATAATGTCAAAACCTGAAATCTAATGTTTCAAGCATAATTAAAAGTGCGGACTACGCTGGAAAATATCTATTTTGAATTAAAGTAGTTATTTTATTCAACAAAAGTTCATTTATGTTGAAGTTACTCTACGTTGTATAAATTGTTCTACGTTGTCGTTAATATCGCGTGCAAATTCAATTGCAATAAAAATCAAAGACTTGCAATTATTTTGTATATAAAAACAATTTTTGTGAACATGTAAATCCAATTTTGAGGAGATACTCCTGTAATTTGGTAGCGCCTACCGATGATGTTCCTCTGACCATCGTGCAAAGATGGTTGCAGTAGATAGGCGCTCGGAGCGTCTGGCTTCAGGCGTGTATATTCTACTTACATGTTTTCCTAATACGTAATTTCCCGGTGCGCGAATTAAGTAGAACTCGACTTGGAATTGAAGCGACACTTACCGAAAGAAGTTGATATCGAAGTGAGTAGATAGTTTATACAGGAACTCCCGCGTTTAATGTCAAGGGGAAGTGAAAAAGCACAGGTACCAGTGGCTGTGAGCAGAAAGGAGCGAGTCCAAGCACGAACAATTGTTAGGAATAAGTGGACACGGCGTTCGAGATAAAATACGAGCTTCGAAGCCGGGAACGAGGGGCGGAAACAGGAGGGCGCGCTATTAGATTATGGGTGGTCGAACAACAAGATTGCGGACGAAGGGGAAGAGGTCCATTAGTTTCGCCAGCCGTATCTTGCTCCGTGTAACTGGGTTAACAATTTGGCACTCTCGTTCTCTGTTTCCGACCTCATCTCTCTTTCAGAAGCGACAAGAAAAGAAACTGGTGAGTGGAAAATACTAAACTTTCCAAATCTTATATACTCCTTCTACGTTCAACGTAATGCGATATTTCATAAAATACTAATTATTTATTAATTGCCGATTTTTAAGTTTGCAGAGTGGTGGTAATTTTTCAGTGGAAATTTCTACTTCTCCAGGTCCCAGAGGTCCTTCAACCACGATGCTCCCCAATTTTCATTACTGGACACCTGGGTTTCATGGTACAGGCTAGGTTTCAGTCATCTAAACTTTCCCCATCCCATTGACCGGCTGGCTGGAACCCTTGTCCTGAGGACACCTTGACCCTTGGGTGTCATCAACGGCTGACAGCTAGGATTCCCATCTCTCAGCAACCCTATAGTCTTCTAGCCTAGTGATAAGTACCTCCAGTTCATGGTACAGAGTAATTCTATCTAGAAAATAGAGAGTAGAAAATTGTTGCCTAACTTAGGGGATGATTGAATCAATTTCTGGACGAGCCAGTGCTAGCAGCAGCGATCGAAACAAAGAATGCGATATTCGGGGTGAGTGCCACGAGAGTGAAAGGCCGTTTATTGCATCGAACTCAAATTTCTCGGTTCGCGGAGCGAAACGGCGAGGTGCGTCGCAGAAATCCAGCTCGTAATTCAAGGAACGGCAGGTCGAAGGAACTGGCTGGGCTCTCGCAGCAAGAAAAGAAAATATCGGGTATCAAATAACTGCATACTAGGTGAGCCCCGGACAGAATTAAATTCCGCCGAGACACTTGAGAGCGCACTGACTTCCCCCGGTAGTGGAAGGGTCGCTCGAAAGGGTAGCTCTCCGCGATTTCATTCTGGCACCGGCGACAAGGGGATGGAGAACACTATCTCCTTCTCTCTCCCTTCCACTTCCTTTCTCTTTCTCTCTCGACTCGTTCGTCTGCAAGTTTGCGGCATCCAACACCCATCCCATTGAGATGTTCGGGATCCTATCTCCCAGCTGCCTCCGAGGCCGAAGCACGCCTTCGACGTACACACGACACTCGCTCTGTTCCTCGTCGTATTCCGATGTCGAGTTAATACGCACCGACGAGCTCCCGAGACAGCTAGACACACTATTCTACGTGATGGTGGGCGGATCTGACCTTATGGGACAGGGAGACTCTGCTATGGTTTCCTGCAGCGTAGGACTGCTTGTTAGAATCGTTTAATTAAACCCTTTTTTGGGAAATTTTCTCTTAAAGCTTATCTACGTACAGTGACATATGTTGTGAAAAGAAATTGCAATTTGTCGCGATTATATAGTATATACTTTTAACCAAAAGTTGCATTTAACAACTTTTTAATGAAAATTTTTCGTCGACCGGTTTGGATGAAATTTTTAGAATATGTTTAATTGATATAAATCTACGAAACGTGTTTTCTAAAGTTGTATTAAAAATACATCTTGTATTTAAAGAATTGTATTCAATATTAAAAAGAAGTTATCGTCTTTTTAAGACTGTCCGAATATTTTTCCTAAAATATATCAAGGTACCCATTCCAGTCAAGTAGAATGTACCAGCCAAAGTAAGCCGCTGTACTCTTCAATTACAATGAGACTAATGTACCAGGGACTATGAAGAACAAGATTAATTGGCCACGCGATTTTTCTCTGGCTTTCTTCGTCGGTCCATCGACGTTCTTAAGCCGCGCGAAGGAATGGCTTCGCGAACGGTGTTCCCCCAGCGAAATATTCGCCTCGATTTTTCATTTCTCGAGCGCGCGGGCGTTCACGTTGATTAAGGCGCGCTGTATATTTTCCCCGGGTACACGTTAAATTACAATTTTACAGGGGGCGCTGCGAAACGCGGGCATCCGCTCTCCAAACTTCCCATTGCTCTTCATCTTCCGAAACTGCCCCCGCGTATCGTAGTCCCGGAAACTCCTCTCGCCCCGAGCGAACGGGTAACCCAAGTCCCGGTCTAGTCCGTGGAAATTTCAGAGCCCAAGACCACCGGCTACGAATGCAAACTTCCATTCAGGATGCGCAATTCGTCGTTCGGAATGTCTCTCGAGAATCACAGTGTTTTTAAAGATTTATCTAGGTCTCTTTGAAGGAAACGTCGATCGTCTCGTGAAAGGGGAACGAGGAAAGATCGCATGGCCAATTAATCTGTCAGGATCGCGGAAGAGTTGCGACCGCGGCTAATACGGAATCGCTTGAAAATTTCGGGGTGTATCCTCTTTGAGGATCACGGTAGCCGGACGTAGCAGCGAGCTGCAAGAAAAATATAGCCTCTGCGAAGAGGTAAAACCTTGGAACGTTCTCCTTTTTCGCAGAGCCAAGGCAACGGGTAAAAGAAGGAAGAGTGGCTTGCGTCTAGGGAGCCGGATTCGCTTAATCCGAGCCACTTCGACCAATCCGGATACTCTGAAACTAAAGAACTACCGCTCGAGAGGATACGACGAATGACCGGGGGACTAGGTAAAGGGATAACCGGGGATGCCTTTTATCGTCGGATTTCAAGGGAAACTTGCTGATTTCAATACTGTTTCTTTGGGTCCGGATGGATCTCCTTTCCTGGGCGACTCCGCATTTTCGTGCGAGTTTGTATACGCTCTCTCCATAAATGGTGCCATTTATTGTAGAATTCAAGTGTGCAATGTTTCGTTTAAATTTTCTTTTATATATTTTTTGTATAGAAATTACATCATATGCTTTAAAAGTTATCTAAAATTAAACATACAGAATAAGCAAACATATAACAATCAACAAAAACTAAAAAAAAATTTGGACGATGGTTTAGAAAATTTCTATACACAAATTGTACCCTGTGATTTAAACTATTTTTCAATTAAATGGGTGCAGAATAAGCAAATAGACATAGGTCACTTTTTATTGATTAAATGATTATAATTACCAAACAAAAGGTAAGGACACCATGTTTTAGAAAATTTCTATAAACTTCGTATTAAGTAATGCGAAGAGAATCGAACATTCTGATATAAAGCACGAGGCCCCTAAATAGCAGGCAACCGCAGCAGCAGCTCGTCGAACCGGTAGCCTTATCGCAGGCGCTCGTCCATGATACGATTCCGTTCTCACCGTCTCGCGTATCTCAGCGACAAGTACTCGGCCTTGAGCACAATAGTCGGAATCAAGATCCTCATGCACAGAACTCCTCTACTTATCCGGGTCTCTATCGATTAAACTTGTCAGAGAAGCTGCGTCCGCGTAGTTAATCCTCTCGACACAGCTCCGGTATTCTTTGCCGATTCGCGGACTCGCCTTAACAGCACTCTACATTCCTCCGATAGCAGGCTTCTTCAGGTACTACCTAAAGAGAGAGAGACAGGAGATACCGCCGTGGCCGAATTAATATTCCAGAAGTGACTTTTCCAGCGAACTAATTAATTCGACCCTAATTAAATCAACGGAGAAAAACGCGCGCGTGTCGGGCATGCCGAGCGAGGAGGTATTGATCAACGACGCACGCTGCTGGCACGGATCGTTAAAAATCCGTAAAATTACACCTGGGCATTCTTACAGGTACCATCTATGGTTTAGCCAGCTGGCAGATTGATACTGATGTACAGGAATTTTCTAGACCGGCTTGAGGAGAGGAAAAAATGTTAGTTGTTGAATTTACCGCATTTCTCCTCCTTTTACTTTTCAAGTTAAAGTATTTCTAAAATATTGTTACGACGGCACGAGATGAAGTTGTCTCCCCCTGTGATATTCTGAAGATATCGCAGAGATCGAGAGAAGTTGCCTGTCAGATCGATATTGCGGTATCCTGACAACGAGAGCCATTGAAACGAGAACACCCATCAACGATCAAACATTTATCTGTTATTAACTGTTGTATATTCAATAAATATTATTACTGTTTGTAACAATCTGTTCACCGGCAAGACAGCGCCGAAGCCTCCGCAACAATATTATAAAATTAATTAAATAAGTGACAAAAATAAGTGAACTAAGAAAATAATATCATAATAATTTTTCGCCTTAAAGATACGTTTCAGGCTACAGTGCAGTATGAACGGCCACGGGGGAACGGATGGAAAATGGCGTACGGGGAGCGTGCAACGGGGGCAGGAAAAAATAAGGAAGTGTAGGGGCAGTAAAAATGTCGTTTATGGTCCGATCGGATGAAAAGCGCAGCTCGCACGCCCCTTTATATTTCGTCCGGGAATAGTTCCGTATCTGGACGTAGGCCGAAGACGCCCCCCACGGGGCCGGAGCGCATTATAATTTCCCATGAAACGCTTTATGATGACAAAACGCCGTGAACGTCCTCCTGCGACGGCTATCGGCATCGGAGTTATAGTTTTAGGGACGATATCGCCGTCAGACTACAACCTGCCCAGGCAATTCGCATATGCGCCAGAATGTCCGCGATACATTTGTGTGTGTGTGTGTGTCGTGAAACGACTGATCATTGGCCTTTGTTTCGTCCCCCGAGCGCGCAGAGTCGATACACTTATTTGCACGCCATGAATATCTCGCTGCGAATGTAACGCGATAACATGGATGAAAAGCTGCCGTCGTATATCTTTTCGTTTATGGCGAGGCGGGGGTGGACGATGGTTTTAACACGCTCACCCCTCGACGTAAGGTCAGGGGATCCCGTGTTCCTGCGATCGCCTCGGTTTATGGGGTTTTCTGACGCGGGGGCTTCTTCTTCGGGCCTCACGTGGGCGGGATCTTTGAGTCGTTTCAGATGTCAGCGTTGGATTTAGTTGGGAGTTTATGGGTGCACGGGTGTTTGAGTGATTGTTTTAGGGCGGGCAGAACGTGTTTGATGTCCTTACTAAGACGTTTATGGGTTTTTTTTCGGGTTTTGATCCGAGCACACTGTTTTTTAACGATGTACTTTTGCTTACTTTGATGGTCTGCAGTTGCGAGCATTGAAACTTCCTCACCCACACAGTGTAGTTTGTTCATTAATTTTGTTTACAATTTCAGTAAGTTTCTTGGAATTTTACGAAGGCTTCATTGTTCATATTCTGACATTGGTTTCGAGCGACGTTATAATTATTTTACGAAGTAACAGTATCGCGAGATTCCATTGAATTTTATAATTATACCTTGAGGGAATTGTCGACGTAAATTGTAAAGTGCAACAGGTCACTTAATTCGTTTAAATTAAATTCTTAAGAAATTGTTAAATGCAAACCAACTTTACATTGTAATGTTAAGGACGCTGTGAAGTAATATAACAATTAGTAACAACCTCAACAGAAATGATTAAATTCTCCAGTGCATCTTGTCAGCTATAATTACTATTATAAAATTGAAAAATGTTGAAGTATCTGTTTTGCTTTAATAGAAAAATTCCCAAGACAAATCCTTCCGAACAGTGTCGAAAAATCAACTTGGAATAAAACGCCAATACCGTTCCATAAAGTCGCCGTTCCGGTGAATTCTCATGTAAAGATACTCACCTGGTCCCGTTCCCCAAAACCCCGTAACTCCATCCGAACCGGAAGATCGTCCTCCATGGGGGAGTTTGAAGGGATCCACGGAATAAATATAAGAAGAAGAAGAAGACGAGACAGGAGATCGTATCTCTTTTTCTCCTTTTTTTCAACAGGAACGTACGTTTATTTTGCACTGAGCAGAAATACAAGCTATTCATGAAAGATGAGGTTACAGCGGCCGCAAGCCCCCCGCTCCATTCTTCTCCGCAGCCGCCCTTCGTCAAACACGAAGAGTTACTTTTATACGCGGTCGTAGCACACACATGCAATATCCTCTCTTTCTCTCTCTCTCTCGCTCCGTCTCACTTGCACACACCTACAGTCACAAACACACTCTGTCCTTTCTCATCCTCGCCGACACTTCACCCCTTTCCCTTCTCCTCCCTCCTGCAAAAACCCTTTTATCAAACGTTGTCCCTTCTCCACTATGTTTCCATCTTTCTTGCTCGCACTCGCTACTCATCCCCTTTAGATCAGGATTAATTAATATACATGTACATATAATTACATTTTGTGCATTATCATAATCTCATATACATATAGATTGATATACATATATATTATATCTTAGAAAATAAATATATATATTTTTATATGTATATATATATTTCTTTTCAATATCGTTTTTTCGCTTCGTCTTCCTGTAATTCTTCTTAAAAAATAACGATATTTAGAGTACGCTACGGTGTTCGAAGAGCCACCAAGAGAGGAAAGAAAAGAATCAAGAGGAATATAGTGCTGCGAGGCGGGTTTCTCAGCCCCTCAACTTCTCTCTTTCTCTCTTTCTCTCTCACTCTATTCCATTCATTCTCACAAACAGAATACGCAGAACACTCAGAGCACACGCGATCACTCGAAAACTTTCTTCCTCCCTTTTTGCATACGGCCCATTCAATTCCCTCGTTCACTCTCGCTCTCACACGCACCCTCCTCTTGCCTCTTCCACCCCCGTTCTCTAGCTTTCTCTCAACCCCCCTTACGCCCTCGTCGCCCCGGTTTCCCTTTCAGTCAATCTTTCTCGCTCTCTCTTTCACTCTCTCTCTGCTCAGTCGCTCTCCTAACCATTTTTACGCGTCCCGAGGTGGCCAACGACCTTCACCCCCTTCTCGAGGGTTGTTTCCACCCACGAAAACCAACTCGAGTGACGTCGTTGCTGCTGTGACACCTTCCGAGCTTCTTTTGCGAAATTGTTGATTACTAGGCTAAATTTCGTTCAATGCAAATTTAAAGTTTCATTTTGTTAATTATTTTTTAGACAGTGCAATTATTTATTCAGCTGCAATCACTTTCTTAGTTTCCCACCACGTTTTACATTTAGAAGATTCAGAAATTCATTTTTATCGTGATATATTCGAATGGAATTTGATTAAAGTAGCAATCTTTAACATCTACTACGATCAATTTTAACTTGTCTAGTATATTAGATGTATTTTCGGAATGCAAAAAGATTCGAGTAACACTCACTGCGATGAATTTGAATTATCTAGTTTCATTGATTAAATTACTCCGATTTGGTGAGAATTTTAGACTGGATTTTTACCACTTAACGCAGTAAGGAAATTGTAACAGCGGCAGCATCCGCGAAACGAATAAAATCCAGGAAGTGATAATGTAAATCGAGCGAATCGTTCAGCTGCAAGCATAATCCTCGTGGAAACGAGCCGAGTATGATTTTTTTACGCGATACAATTTCTGACCGTCCCGAGTGGCCTGTTTTTCACTCGGCCATTCTCGCCGCTTCTCTCTTCTAGAAATTACAGCGAAGAAAGATCGTCGACCTCAGGCATCGCGTGCGTATGACCGCATAGAAACGAGAAATGACTATCGTGAAAGCTATGCAACCGTTACGAAAGATGGGCCGGCTCTGGGCGCTAATTCTTGCCTAATTATGATCCTAGGAAATTCTCGAATCGAAGGGAATGCTATCGATTCGTGTCGCTAATGATTCCGAAAGAATATAGGATCGACAAATATTAAGAAATTCACCTAGAACTCGATCGGACCTCGAGTTTCGTTTAGCATCATGATGTCTGATGGTGGAACTACATTTCTTGGTGGCTCGAGGTCGTCCACCCCTGTAGAACAAACCACCCTCTTCAATTCATATATTATATCAATTTCATCTTTATATAAAAACAAATTAGAATGGAATTATCCTAGATCCGACGAAATGTTTAATTTTGGGTTAAAATAGCTTCGAGTGCAAAGGGTTAATTCAATGATTTAGAATACTATATTTAAGAAATAAGTAGATGAAATTTAAAACGATAGAACGAATGAAAGAATACAATGAAAAGATCTGTGTCTTCAAATCAGACAATATTAATTCCTCGTAAAGATTCATTGTCGGAGACCCCGAGCAACCAATCGATCCTGAATCCATGATCGAGTTAAAGACATCTGCCGAAGGAGGACTTCAGTGTTGAAAACAAGCTCACTCAAGCACGATGAGAAATTTGTTTATTAATGAATTATTTACAAAGCGCGGCCGGCCCGGTCGCTCCGTCAGCCGAATAAGAAGCGTGCGCCAGCTCGTTAACGCAAAAAATCTCTAGGCAGACAATAAATTACGCAACCGATGGGAACGACGATCTATTCGCATACTCGGAGCAATAGTGTTCGTCGAATAAAATCAGAAAAGCAACGAGTGTTTATCGGACTGTTCTGAAAATATTATCTCCGGGAACAAAAAAGGAAACAACGATTTTCATCGGCGTTCCCATCGACCGGTCATCGATTTTTCTCGTGCACACATAATCTCGAGTAGTTCACTCACACACTCTCTCTCTCTCGCTATCTCTTTCTCTCTCTCATTTCAATAAATCCTCCGTAGAAGAACGCTCGCTCGATATACGCCGATCGATCGATCTTCGAAATTGAAACGCTTTTTACAAAACGATCCGCACTAGCTAATCACATGAATAAAATCTTCTCTGTACAATGGTCAAATGATGAACAATTAAAAACCATAGTGCGAACATAGATGGTTGTAAATGTTTTAGTAAACGACAATAGTATTTACGCAGCATGAACTAGCGGTAAAGTTAATTAAGGCTCCGACGAGGAGGAAATCAATGAAAATTCGGGGTGAGTTCTTTCTTGTCGGACGCCGTTTCATCTTTCCCTTGGATCATTTGTCGCTCTCATTTTCTTTTGGAAATGATCGATTTGATTCTCTCAGATCTGTGTACACACCTGTGCTCGACTCACTCTCACGCACCTCTGCTCCTTTGTACATCTTTGTTCGGAACGCACGTGCACGCAGTCGCGGTCTCTCTTTCTCTCATACACGAGCACTGTCCGGCCCTACGATTCGCTCGGTTTTCTTTTCCGGAAAACGCGGACGAACCGAGAGCAGCCGGGTGAAAAGTGGTAGAAGAAGTAGAAGAAGAAGAAGAAGAAAAACAAGGAAAAAAGGGAATCGGGCTGCGCTGATTGGCTCGCTCATTTTTGCCAGAGCCAACTCCTTCCGTCCACCTGGAATCTGCGATTCAATCGCCTCGAACAGATCCCTGTTCACACAGAAATTTTCATACCACCGGCGAATTTTGAATATTGAACGGAGAAACAGGGACACCTTCCCTGCATATCGATTAACCCTTCGAGATGTACTATTGAATCGGACTCTTCCCGAAGGTTTCAACCAGAATTCATTAACATGAATTTCATAGAAAAATTGGAGAAAACTGCGAGCAAACTTGACGAATAATTTTAAAAGAAGCGTTCAAGATAGCATCGTCTTGAAAATTTATATAAAATCAAACCAATTCGGTTGTTCCGGTTAAAATTCTAGCGGTGATTACTTCGTTAAATGGAAAAATATCATCATTTAGAACTACCAGGATTGCTCGATATCTTTGGAGGACTAATAACGTCAGCTTCAAGAAACAAATGGCTGCTGAGGGACCATTTTAGGATCGGCAGTGAATTTCACATGTCGAAGCTAAGTTCGCCGGATTTCCTCGCGTGAAATCGTTCGAAGAGACTGCTCTTCGAGATCGTTGTAGCCGAAAAATAATGAGAACTCGTGCTAAAAGGTTTCGAGAGGCTGATGGATCCTCGCGTCTTGTGTCGCTGCCCTATTCGTCTTCAGGATCGGCGAGTAGGCCTGCGTACGTGTACAGAACGATTAGGCGTCTTTTACGGAGCGAGAGCACGCTTCTAATATCTTCTCTCGGGTTCTATATAGTTCACGGTTTGCCGTTTTGGTTTATCTTTCTGGCGGAAGTTTCGAAGAAACGAGGCTCGATTCTCTGTTTGCCACGATCTTCCACACTTTTCCGATGTTTTCTCAGGTTTTTCTTAGTTTTCGCCTTTCGCCTAACCGCTAGCTTTTATCCTAACGGAGTACTTCTAATATACATTTACATTTAAGTAGTATACACAGAGGGTGGTGAGCTGTTGCGAGAGGAATGTTGAAGATTTTTCTCGAGAAAATTAGTTGAATTTTTTCGAGGATGTTGAAAGCTTCATTTTTTGGGAATTGATTAACGTTTGTTGTTTAAATCAGACCTCATGGTTCAGCGAGGTTCCTCATTTACTGTGAACTCAGAATTATTCTGAAATATATTTTCATTTGGTACATTTTTAATTTTTGAAGTCTGCACCTCCATAATTACATTTTATGTAACTGGAGATATTTACGCAACTTTCAATTAATAAACGCAAACGTCCAAAAGAAAATATCAGACAGGAATTCGTTATATGCAACAATAAAAGAATCCGTATCTCTTTAAAATGATATAAAAATTGCAAACAATTCAATTGTTACAGTCAGCTCACTCCAGATTGCACACAGTGCTCACCACCCTCTGCATATATTCGTATATATATATTATAATAATAGCCGATACAAATATCACATGTGATCACCTACAGACTCGTTAGACGAGCGCTCGCTACACCATTATACAAAACGTCGAGTCTCCAGAGAATTTGAAAATCGGCGGGAAGATCCTCGACCTTCGCCGAAGTAAATTAGTCCCGATAATTCTGGAAGGATGTCTGGTTGCTCGTTCCTCTCCCCGTTCGGCAATGTTCCCTGTCCACTCGTTGCCACGAAACTGAGAGAATCGTCGGAGGACAGGTTTCCCTGGTAATCGTATACAATACAACTCGATCCGCCGCCATTAAATCCGCGAACGACCGTCGAGGGTGTTCGACGATGAGAACTCTACACACTCTTTCTCTCTTTCTCTCTCTCTCTCTCTCGATACGTTCGTGCTCACTCTCCTCTCGCCTAAATTTAAAAAACATGTACTCGCTTAATCGCGCGAGCCCTCTACAGGGTGATTCAAATTTGACAAATCGCTACCCGGAAACTCTACAAAATCGTCTCTATAAAGATACTTTTAAATAGATATTCTCAATATCGTAAATATTTAGAATATTTAATAGGATACTTCTAAATACCTAGGAACCTGATTTGTTTCAACTCCACCGGAGGGATCTCTACTCTCAGAGCGAAAAACTGGGGTTACAGACAATTTGAATGTAGAAGTACTTTCTAAATAAAATCTGCACAGTTTTTCACGAGCTATTTAAATCCACAAGAACTTACCCGTGTTTTTTGGGAAATTGAAGATATCCCCGTTTTTTCGGTGAAAGACCCCGACGTACGATGAAGTTCAAGGAAAGAATTGTCTGGTTTCGTGATAGCGGTTTGCAACCGATTTAATGGAACACCCTGTATAAATCTGAGGACTTGCACGCGTGTGCGTGCACTCAATAGTGTGGGACGCGACCGGTGCGTTTATACAGCGGCCGGAAGGGCCAGAAGGGCGGACGTTTTCACGGGGTTCGGGGGGATGGCTCGACACAATCCCTGCATCAACTATCGCCGGACAGCCCCAAGAAGAGCGGTGTCGAGAATGTTTTCTCAACGAGGTGATCGATAATCCGGGGAACGAACGATCGACCCAAGGGTTGCGTTCTCTTGCCCGAAAAATCGAACCCTTCTCCCCTGGAAAATCGCGAGGACCTTCGACCTCGGTACAGTCCTGCGAATTCCAGCAATTACTGACTGCAAACTGCGCAGCACAAATTAGAACCTCTCCCTACCAAAAAAAACGAGAAAATTTTTTAATAAAAGCGTCACGATTGAATTGAGGAAAAAAAAGAAATTTTAAACCATTGACATGCAACCCATTTAGACCTACTGGTGAAAAATAATTTTCTCCGACGTTTTCGCTCAAGTAGAAGGTATAAACAACACAGCAATCCTTATATGAATTTATATTTTTTTGTATTTTTCTTATAATTTTCATAGAACAACTTCAACTATGTTTATAATGAAAATGATCGACATAAAATTGACTGACCGAACCAGTTCGAAATGGTACAGGTCGAAATGGGTTAAGGGTTGATTATGGATGCGTTTAGGTAATTTAGAGGATAAATATGGTGGGGAAAACAGGTAACCAATCTTTGGTATCACAATCCTCATCGTTCAGATGTAAACGCTTTTTTTTTGTTCACGTCGAGTCTTTCGCACAGAAACACGAGCACTGTCCACGTATAATCGTCAGAGGTAAGTCTAAGAGTCGACTGACAACGAAGACAGTGAACGTTGTAATAAATCAGACTGTATCTAAGCGTTTAGTTTACGTCAATAATACTTTCGACAATCTGAGAACCCTCAGAAAAAATAGATTACACAGTACACGAGAATCAAGAGAAGAAATTAGGAATTTCAGGACCCGTATAGTCCGAAGCGTGTTCAGTTACAAAAAACAAAGTAAACTATGGTCTTTCGCATTTTATTTTTAGCAAATACGGTGTAGAATGTCGGAGGAGAACAGAAACATAGTGTCAGACGAAGGATTCGAAATACTTTTTAGTGGAACAGAACAAATTGGGTATTATCGCAGTAAATCATCGATCGCCAGACCTAATATTAATAATTTATGGACAATCATTAGCATTACTCATTCACATACAATCACATTCCGTAGGATTGTGCGTTTCACAACAGATCCTCTCCCGTTATAATCTAAGAATTTTTCGTAGCTAACCGAACGCTTGCTAAAAAGAGAGCAAGTAAAAACGAGCAAGTAACAGCGTGATAGACTTTCGAGCAGACAAAATGGCCGCCGGAGCCTAATATTCCCGTCGCGTTTCTTTTATTTAGTCATCAATCTAATCAATTTTCGCTACACGCAATAATCATCGAATTACTAAGCAAATCGGCGTGTCGTTCACTTCGTTTCGAGAATCCGAAGGAACAACGGACGACAGCGTTTTATAAATAGAAGAATAGAATAAGTAAAAAGAAGACGAAGAAGAAGAAGAAGAAGTGACGCCGAGAGAAAGGAGCGACGGCTGCGCAAGCTCATTCCTCCATTTATTATAATTCTTTCCCCAGCGGCAAAAAAGCTGCGATTACAAGACTCCTCGCTCAATCTCTCTCTTTCACACGCTCTCTCTCTCTTTCTTTCTCAAACGTTCTCTCTAACTCTCAAAATTACATTCTCTTTCTGTCCTAAACACGCTTGTCACACAGTGGTTCGCTCTCGTTCCGCTCTCCTCTCGCGATACAAAATACTCGAAGTTTCTTCCACCGCGTGGTTCCGCGCGCAGGATCACACGTTAATAAATCACATTATCATAATACGGTAATATTCACAATTATACAAATAGAGACGTGTATACACAACGAGGTACAGAATCCCAGAAAAAATCGCATTCTCTCGAAACACGGTCTCGTACACCCGGAGGACACTCTCGCACGCCGTTGCATTCGGACAAAAAGAAAACTGATGCATCCACACACGCACAGACACTCAAACACACAGATGCACACACACTCGCTCCCCACTGCGTATAATAATTAGTAAATATACCTAGAGCACACCGTTCGTTTTTATTCACGTTTTTATTTTTCGTTTACGTACAAGAAGAAACGTCAATAATCGACATGTTAAATCGTGGGCTAAAACATAGATCGCAGTCGCATGCCTGTATAAAATCCCTAAAAATACTATATACCCTACCATGAAATCGTGTTTGGATGACAATAGTGACTATGCGGTGACTGTTGGCTGGTTTTCCATTTTTTTATTTTCGAGGTCGATCCCAGGCTCGAGCCGCGAGACGCGTTTTCTATTTTCCCGGTTCTCTGTCTGCCGTTTCTCTTTGTTGATCTCTGGTAGTGGAACCAGAAGTCCTAGAAACATTGGGAACGATCACGATCTCGCGGCAGAGACCTCGAGGATCGAGTCACGGCCGAAAATGTCTCTCGGTTCTTTCGTTTTGTTAGGCCTCGAGGCGGACCGAATACGCTACGATTCGACGAATCCTAGCGACGACGGTTCTCGCGCGCGCCTCGTGTAAAGCGAGTTTTTTACGGAATGCATTGTTTGCCTCTCCTTTTCCTCCCCTTCCCGAACCCCCACCCCCAGCATCCTCCACCCCCGAGTTCTGCTCTACCCTTGGTCGTAACGATGTTTTGTTCCTCCTTCGTTCAGTTTCCATCGCTGGTGTCCTATTCTATTATCTTCTGGGTAATTATGTAGAACAGGCTCCGTCTCGATGATTTGTGGAGGCATGTTGTCGGGTCAACGTCCTGGGTAATTTTGCGCTGGGTTATCACTGGCGGGATTCAGTTTCCAAGATATACACCCGGCGGCTGTGTCAGCGTGTTGTTTTTAATGTTTGTTGTCCGGTCTGGATTTCTACAGAAAACTTTACCGATGTCTAGCTTGATGTTTGGAAGTTGATCTAGCTGTTGTTTGTATTAGATTGTTTCTATTGGATCGTTGATCGTCTAGCTAGGATTGAAAACTGTGTTTGCCTTTTTGTGTTGAACTAAAGTATATAGATTAGGATTCAGGTCTCAACAACATACCTCAAGCTCACCGTGATCGATGGATCCTGTTCCACATAATCATCAGTTAACCACATCTCGAACCCTTTCCAAAGACGCATATATAATCAGTCCACGTTTAGTATCAGCTTGAAATTTTTCCTGGTGCGTACACCGAATCGATCATCGAAAGATATATTCAACTGTTTTCTATATCATTTTTATATCGCGTCTATCACTCTCGAACCAATTCGTTCGCGATTCTTCCTCTCTCTTTTCCGTTTGTTACGTATTGTTTTTGTGTCGGTGTACAATGTGCTGCATCGTGTAAAGATGAAATAGAGACACGGAGAAGGACGGACGCCTCTTAATAACACTGCGCCCTCGTGATTCTGCTTTTTGTTCTTTGTTTTACTTAACTCGTTGCACGATTTTTACAAGTCTTTGAATGCCAAAGGTCACTTTTTAAAAATATAGGTAATCTCTTGACTCTGTGTTTTTTTCACTGTGCTTCCCTCACACTCTCTTTCTTTCTTACTTTTCTCTCTCTCGTTTTCTCTCGTTCGCTCGCTCTCACTTTCTCTCTGTGCTCTCTCACGCGTACTTCGTTCGCCCTTCGACAATTCTTCGTTCGCCCTTTCTCGTTACCATTCGCGCTCGAGTCTCTTATCACACATAGGACCCTCCCACAGTCAGTTCCTCTCCCATTATTTAGTAAATTTCACCTAATCACGTAACTCCCTACCGAATAACCGCTAAACTACCGACACGGCCACCCTCAACAATTCTCGACCACTCTCGCTTTAATGATTTTAATATTATAAATTCAAAGGAGTACGTCGAGATTCGTGAATTCGTTCAATTCTAATCTTTTCGTTGTTTCACGTACGAAGTGCGTAAAATCGACAGTCTAGAATTTAAGTGTCGAATCATTTTTATAAGATATATATCATTTCATACAAACCAGAAAATTTCAGTACGAGAATCGCAATGCACAAATAAATGTTCGAAACGATGATTGAAGTGGCAGTGTCGATGGGTCCCGCCGTCAGAATGGAACTCTAGCCTCACACCTGTTCAACGGAGTCAATCAAGTATACAATTAAATTTACATGTACAGGGTCGAAATAATTTCGCAAACCGACTTGCACGTTCCTCGACCGTTTCCTCTCTCCCCTCCATCTATTAGAAACGCATTTTTGTTTTACTGGCCTCGAAAGTATCGCGTCGCGGGCGACGATCATCGCCCGCATTAATTTAACCGCTAATTCAATTAACACCGGCATCGGCAACGAATTTCCTCGTCGAGCTCGCAGCTCGGACGCTACTGAGAACGCGCGAACGCGACCCAACCGGCTGCTAAACGCTCACGAGAGACTCCAACTACCCCTTTCTCTTTCTCTCTCTCGCGAAACAAGGAAACTTGCACCCTCATTGCCCTCCCCCTCGACTCCCTAGCTATCTAGTTTCTTGCCGGAACTCTGTACAATTTCGCGAAATCCGCAGATGTCTCGTTTCGCATTTAGTTCCCGAAGCTATTACTCTCTCGTCACCTTCGCGATCGCTAGACTGTGGATTTTATGTGGTTATTATATTAACATTGAGAAAGAAGTTAGTGACACTGTTATATTACATGCAACTCATAGAAACGATTAACAAAGAAGGAATAAATTTCACTTATTATTTTTGCACGAAGATTCACAGTCTAGCTCTACCTCGCCTATTCATCCCCCAATTTTCTCTTCTCTTTCCCCCGATCTCTCACGCACACGACCATTCTCTCTGTCGCACGGCTTCCGCGCCTCGACTTAAAGTCCTGTAATTTACAGTTACTATACAACATGACTGAAAATATCTTAGACCACAATAATACAATTACAATCGTGCTGCGTCTCTGTGTGTCCGTGTTTTATCCACGCCACCCCCCGCGTGCTCTCGATCGTCTTCACCACCCTCCGGCACCCCCTAATCCTCTATGTATACACACTCTGGTTTCCCCTGCTATCCTCCTTTCGTTTCTCTCGTTCTCGCTTCTCTTTCTTACTAATCTTAAATCCCGTACCGCGCCAGCCGTTTTCGTTCCCGGCTTTCTTATTGTACGCGAGTATCATAAAACACTTATGTCCACTTATCGTTACCTCGTACAACGATACAGCTTCTTCTAAAAGGTTCCTTAGAGTTTCTTCTTAGGTACTTACACCTCTATCTATGTATATCCACCTATCTATATTTATAGACTTTTTTTTCTTTTATATATAATAACTCTTTTTAACACTGCCCGTCCCCCCACCCCGCCCCTCATTTTTTCGATTCATTCGCTCTTGTTTTTTCTTGTTCTTACATTCTCACGTTCTTTCACTTTCATTCATTCGTTCAGTTCGTCCTCCCCTCTCGTCCCTCCGTCGATCTATTTTGTCTGCCTATCTAACGTGTCTATCTAACGGTCTAGCTATCCATCTATCTATCTAAACTTCTAACTACCATTTATTAATTCTTAAAGTGTCCGCTCTCTTACTCTCTTTCTCTCTCGCTTCGTAACCTGCACCTTTCACGGTTTTTATTCTCTCCTAGTATTCTCATTTTTCATCCCTCTCTCTTTCTCTCTCTCCCGCTCTCTCGCGGAACACATTTAATTACACGCGCGTGCCATACTCTCTCACCTGTGCACACCTTCCACACACTTCATATCTCGCTTCGCGACTCTCGAGTTTAAAACAATGCACTCGCGTTCCTTTTCGTTCGAACGTTCGTTAAATATATATTTATGTATATTTATATATATATTTATTTATATATATTATATCTACAGGGTTTTCTCAATGGTGGCCGGGATGGAAACGCGCGGAACGGTCGCTGTCATCGCGAGTACCTCCCTCCGCCATTTCCTTTTTATTCAATTTGCGCTGGGCAATGAGTGCTTTTTACCCTGGGAGCACTGTAGATTGCCGTCGAGGGCAATGCTGGGGGCCAGATTACGTTGGAACGCACCCTAGAGGCGTGACTTCATCGTGTGACCCTTTGCTGATGATTTTTTAAATAAATTTATTTCATAAATTAAATGAGACATGAAAGTGAACGATCTGAGTTGTCAGCTGAGGTAAGACCGACAGTCACACGAAGTCACAATACCCTGAACGGGCGTGGTTTTGTTGCTCCTTCGGTCTTGACAGAGCCTGAACAATGCCCTAGAGGGCACTCATTGCTCCCAAGTCAACTAAATCGCCCAAAGATGTTTTTCAAACCTGAAAATCATCGTAACAACTACACAAAATTGTAACTTCATCATTCTGAAACAAAACATAGTAAAATTGGCGGAATAATTCGAACGGCAGGGGGTCATCGAGACGTTTCAACGAGCCTAATTTTCAGATAAGCGTTACCCCCCGCCCACCACAGACAAAGGAAAGAAAAATATAGAGAAAAAAGTGTGGTCGGGGCTGTGAGCTATTTTAGCCCACAGCGCCTCGCAATATATGGCTATCAAAAAGACATCCGACGACTCACTCACGCACGCCGCACACTCTCACCGCGGTCCATTTATCCTAGATCTTGTCTCTAAATGCTGCATATATTTATATTTATATTTATATATATATATATATTTACTTTATTCATAATTATCCGTGAACATGGTAACAAATAATGAAACACCGATAGAAATTGCACAATATACAAACTCATCAGCTCCCGCCTCGCGTCTCTCTTCTTTTCGTATATCTCCCCCACCCGGATTCCGCCCCGCTATCCTCCCTCAATCAACGACGCTATGGAACACATTTTCTCTCGAGAAGGAAACGGAAGATGGCAAAAATAGAACTCTAAAATCATAAACTAAACGGGAGAAAGAAACATGGTGATAGAAGAAGAACAACACTCTCACATGCACGCGCGACCACGCAATTTTTCTTTCATTACTCACTCACTCTCGCTCTTTCTCACACACCCTTTTAGATTCGTCGCACACACATCAGTCAGGCTTACTTACAAATAGGTACGGTATCGTTACGTTCTACGTGCGTTATCAGTTAATTTATTTGGCCACTGAACATTTAAAATTTAGTTTTTTTTCCCTTTACTCTTCGTTTTTTTTTTGTTGTTGTGTGTGTTTGTTTATTCATCTGCTCGCGCGCCCCTTCGGGCGAGGCGCTATACTTTTTTAGTCTCTGTCTGTTCGCGAGCGACTCGAGTCGCTCCGACGACGCTCGCTCGTCGGCATTTTTAATCACTAAAGAAATAATTACTACTCTACCTTGTTCACCCCCAAAAACTTTCTCTCCTGTCGCACGAGCGATCCGAGATCCTCCGATTCCCGCAAACCCCGAAATCCGTCTCTGAACAGTTTATAAATCGATGATCCGCGAGTTAGAAGTCGCGTGATCGCTTCCCGTCGCCTCCGTACCGTCGCGTGCGCCGCAGAAGGCGTGGCCGGGGCCAAAGGGGGCGGGTCCGACGCGTGGAAACGGTTCTAGAGCTTTGTGCGGAATGTTGCCCGTTTATTTTGTCCCTTATGTAATAATATATATATTGTTTCGGTGAGTAAGACGAGAATATTAAAAAATATATATATATTTATATATACTTCATTTATTTCTGTTGAGCCTCCGACGAGAATCCTGCCCCCGGTCTCCGCCTACACCTTAGCGGCGCTGGGTGTGTGTCTGTGTTCGTTATACTTGTGTGTGAAATATGATCGCAATGTCCGCGGAAACCAACAGGAGAACGTCGCCTAACAAAGCAATCGTACAAAAGTACAAAGTCAGATTCCGTATATATTTTTTGCGTATTTTCGTCGTTTTATCCGTTTAAAAACCATAGCACGCGCGCCACTACGAAACAAGCCCCGTGTTTTCCTCTTTATCTTCTCGTCTCCCTCGAGGAACGAAGAATCCAAGGAGACCCGTTGTTTTTCCCTACCTTTTTTTCATTTTTCTCGCTTCTTCCTCGAGAGGATCGCTCTAGTCTCGATGAGAACGGTCGAATCGACGCGGCGCGGGACATCTCTCCCTTTTCCTTTCGTTTAGTCGCTCGCGGATCGGAAGCGGGCCGACAGGGAGGGTCTCGCGGGAGTCGCGGGGAGGGGTCGAGAAGCGGAGGGGCTCGCGCGATATAATTCGCACGGTAAATTCGGGATTAGCGCGGTAAACTTTGCTCTCGCGGAAACTGGCCGAAATCACGTATTCAATTACAGCCTCCGCCCCTTTACCACCTCGCCCTTCGCCCGCCATTTTGCCCGGACCCTTCGCGAGAGTTTCGATTATTGGGATCGAGTTCTCGAGCCAGCCTCGATTTTTTTTCCTAGAGGGGAAAAGAAGAGGGAGAAAACGTTTGGCACCGACAGACGTTATTGTCCTCGTGAACCGGGATTCCTCGACGGTTTCGTCGGGATCCTGAAGAATGAGTTTCCCGCCCACTCGCGCCGATTCGACTGTTCCGCGGGAGGCAGACGGTTTAGGGATAGCGCGAGTCCTGATCATGCTCATCGTCTCCATCCCCGCTCGCAGCATACGCTAGACTTGTGAGAGTCGTGCAGCGTTGATCTTAGAATTTAATGAATTGGCAGTGATTAAAGTTCCGGACGAGACGTCCACAGTGTCTCTAGCCTGATGACCTCTTGGCATGTGTAACATAAAAAGTACCGTCAGCTCCTTTTCGAGATAAGAGGAGCTCGATCAGTTTAGCTGCGAGAGGGGATGGGGAGTTGTACCAGCGATTTCCCATCGCGATGTTTAGATTCGATTTCTCAGGGGGAGATAGTCGGACTCTGTGGGACGACTTCCGGTCGCCTCGCGGATCATCGATCTTTCTTTCAAATTTTGTTTAGTAGAGACGCTGAATCGTTGGACACCGACGAAACCATCAGGTCGATCGACACCGGCTGGATCGTCGGGGACCCGTGGAAGAAACGCGATCACGAGGAGCCTGTTGCTACTGTTGTTGTTGGTGGTGGTGTCGCTTCTGCTGCTGTTGCATCTGGTTTTCTTTTCTGCATTTTGTTGTTGGTCACTGTGTTCGGGTGTCCTCGGGCAGCTAGGAGCTGGACCACATCTCGCCGCGTGGATTACCGCTTACAAGACGATCGATTACACGTGTCTCTTCATGTGGAGAGCCAGATGATCGCTGCGGGAGAAGCATCGGTCGCAATGCCGGCACTTGAACGGCTTCGCGCCGGTGTGCTTGCGATAGTGGCGCGTCAGCTCGTCGGAACGCGCGAATCGCCATTCGCAACCCTCCCAGCTGCACTTGTACGGCTTCTCTCCTAAAACGAAAACGAAAGAATCTTGTTAATAATAGGGCCCGCTGCTAAGGTTGGTTCTTTAGACGGTGGGAACTCTAGTTCTAAATATTAGGTCGCTCGGAAAGTAATTTGGTTTTGGTACCATCGGATTACCATTTAAATAAAGTTAAAAATTCTTTGTTAATAAAAAACAGAAATTCTACAAGCATGTGAGTTTTAAGTTGACCGAAAAATCGCTAAAGATCATATAACAAATGTTATAAAACTTATGTAAATTTGTTAGAAAGTGTCCTTTATTTTCTCTTGAGAAAATGAAATGACTACCGAACGACCTAATAATTTCCACGATTCCTGTCTTTCAATACAATCCATTAATATTGAAATTAACTAAAAATTGGTATTAAGGTAAATCGCGTTAATGGACTGACGCACTAATCTCCCTAAGTATGCAGGTCTAAGGCATGCGCTTATCAGTCGTTCACCCCCCTTCGTCTTTCTCTTTCATCCCCTTTTCCGCTATTCCGAAGCCTCGAAACGCCACAGGTGGCGAGACCGCGTTTTCTGCTCGCGCGCCGCAGTCTCATCAACGTCAGCCACTTACCGTATTACCGAATAGATTATTTACGAGTTAATAATACTTTCCAACCTCACCCCCGTTCCCACCCCCGAAGTCGATTGTCCACGTGATAGGTATCGCACACGTGCCGGCGGAGTGTCCGAGGCTCGCCTTTAAAATGGCCACGTTTTATCGTCGGTCCCGGAGAGACTTTTATATGCACCCCTCGGTTTTAGTAATTTTAAGGGTAGACGCGCGTGTTCCGAACAATAAAACCCCTTTCGCCCGGTGCAGCGCCTGTCGGCCGCGGAATATCAGCCGGTTATGACGCCGCTAGTTCTGAAACTTTATTAGACTGCCGACGGTGATAATGTTATGCACTGCCTCCGCTGCTTTTTATTATGCTAATTAGCAGGAGACGTCGCGGGTTCGGCTTATTGCTTCTGACGATAAGCCTCGTTCCAGTGTTGCTGGATGGATTATTGGAATTTCGTGACACTTTTTTAGTAAAATATATTAAGGAAAATATAGTAAATATCCCCTACATTACGTACAATATAGTAACTATATAATTTTCTCAAAAATGAAATTAATTAGTCTTAGATAAAGGATCTCTGTTGCATTGAACTCAACGAAATGCACGAAATGCTCGAGGAAAATCGTATTGAATTTCGTTAATAGTTAAATTGTTTTGATTTTAAAACTATTGGCGCTATTTTAACAAATCTAGACTTGTCACAGAGCGCGAAGCCTGTGCTTGAAAACTATTTTTGTTGCATTACCATGTGACGTTTGGTTTCCGAGATATCGGTGTGCAAAGACAGCTAATTTTTCAATATTCATTATCTCTTTCTCTCTCAAGCGCGCCTACGGTATTGACCTATCCCTCCTCGCTGCCTGTTGAGGCAGGTCAGTTTTTACTACTACTATTAGTGTATACTGATACGTATGAATGGGCCCCCCACTCCGTTCGCCTCACGGCAAAACTTTGATAGCGATATCTCGAGAACGGATTGCGATATCGAGTTTGGACAAAATGCATTGGAAAGGGCTTCGACTCTTACATTTTCTGCACGTGTTAACAATGTTAACTTCTTTGCGTTAATACTGTACATACTGTACAAAATGCTGTACATCTCCCCTGCACTAAACCTGATGAATTAAGGAGAGGAACAAAGAGGCAGGAATGCATTCGCAGCAAGTGGCGTTTTTATTGTTGCGTGCTTGCTCGCGAGATGATACAGGAATGCCTCGCGCGTGCAAAGTGCCGCGAACAAGCATTAACAACCCTGAAAAAGGTTCGCGAGAACGGTATTAGTCTGTCACTGTGGCCAGCTGCAGTCTACTAATAACAGAATCGTCTCTACCGATCACGATTAGTGGCTCACTCTGTATATCAGGTTTAGCAATAATTAGTTCTCTACTTCCTCAAGCCCCTTTTTCCTTACCACATAAATAAAACACGTTCTAATCTTTACAACCCTTGACACGCTACAGATATTCGCAATATCGCTTTTCCACTTTCGCCCAAGAAAGTATTATTCTTCCAGCCAGATTGCACGTATTATTCCAAACCTCTAATCTGAAAGGAGTCGAACGAAGCAAATTCAACACGGAATGAAGCAATTCTTAAACACTTTAGCTATTTCTCCCAGAAAGATATACTCCTGCTACACTTGGAAAACACATTTCAATCTTTACCACCCCTAGTTCTAGCTACAAACGCTCGAAGAATATTCTCCTCTGCTCGAAGAGGAAGCTGTTAACTCCGACACGAACATCTCGCTAATTATTCGAAAAAATCACCCGTCTAACAATACGCGACTGAATGCTCAAGTATAATATACTCGGGAAACAATATCAAAACGCATTAGCAAGTAGCTCGGCAAAATATATTCGCGAGGTAAGGGAGGAAAGTTGAGTCTTCACCTTATTTCCATGCAACAAACACTCGAAGTGCACACTCTAAATTACACTGTTACATTCCATATTCCATCCCGCGCCTTTAGCAGCCCGGCAGAAGCTCGGAAAGATAATTCCTCCGGAGCCAGTCGACTTCTTGCCGCGCCCCCGTTTAGAAAACAACCGTGGAATATCGTCTCGCATAATTTCCGTGGAAATTCATTGTTCCGTCGTGGGAAGGGAAGAAGTAAAACCCGGTAACGCAACGAGACGCGGTGTAAGCAGGAGGCTTGGGAAAGTATGGCCGCGAAAAAACCGCGAGCCCTCGAGTCACGTTGCCTCGCAAATATCGCACGTACCACGTGCCACACATTCGAAACGCATCCGCGTCGTCGGAATGGCAATGAGCCGAGCAACTCGATTCTTATACGGTCGCCTAGGATGCTCGCTGCACTCACCAACAATTTCTCCTCCCGTCATTCAAGATCCCGTAATATGTTCGCACCCCGACCAACCCCCAACCCTCATCCTTCTCCTGCCACCTCGAGGGACGGGTTACCCTTATCTTTGAGAAATTCCTGCTGTTCCCAACGTCCCGCCACCATTCTACAGTGTCGCTCTCGGTTGTTTCGAAGGTGAGGGGTCGTTGCAAGAAGACTGCTCAGGACGTGCTCGCCGCATCTTACACGAATGTTGAAACGTTTTTCTAACCGGTTTTTTATTTCGTCGATATTGAAATTATAAATACGTTTTCACTATAATGGACGTACGACGCTATTCAATCTCAGTAAGTTATAAACATGTACAAAGTTTCATTGAAATTTGAATAAATATCTTTTTCAAATATTGGAAAAATATTTTTTAAGACACAAAAAAAAAGATTGATTGTAATTTTTCAAATTACATTGCCTATTCGTTTCAATGGTAAATTCATGTAATATTTGTTATCTTGAAGCACTCATATTTCATAACAATCTTGATCGATTTCGATGAAACTTTTCACATGTATATGACGTACTTAGATTTACAAAATACATGTTTTAAATTTTCATTACGAGGACAGATAAAAAATTAGCACGATGATTTTCCAAAAATGTTCAACCCTATGGTTCGCGGTGTCGTAGCAAACGAATTTTTCGTTGCGGTCCGCATGCACCCCGTGGCCAGGGTTGCAAGAGAGGTGTCGAGTACGTGTGTGCCGTATTTCCTGGAAAAGTCGCGGCTTCCGTCGACCATCCTCGTCGAACCGTGGCTGTGGGGTGTCGGAAGGGAACAGGGGGATGGATGGCAGAAGGGATTGGATTTGGTTATGCGTCGCCACGTCCGGGCTGGATTTGTCCCCGTCAGCCAGCGCGCCCGAAGACGCGAAGCCTGTTGAAAAAGACGAGCTTTCCCGGGAAGAAGAAGTTCGGGGAACGAGCCGGGTATAAATTTTTCCCAACCCCCTCGTCGCGTCGGCCTGGAAAACGTCAGTTCGCCTCCGCTTCCACAGCTCGTAACCCCGGCTGTCTTCTCGCAGGAGACTCTCTTTCTCTCTCTCTCTCTTTTCACCGCGTTCCCAGCGAATTCGTTACGAGGAATTGATCGCGTCCGACGTTGAAGAGAAGGGTGGTAACCGAATCCTACGGATTGCTTTTATTTGCCGGAGCGACGCGCGGAAACTTTCACCCGGGGATCTCCGCGCGTCAAACTAATTATTTACGATCCGGGGAACGCTGCTCTGTAACCCCCTACCCCCGGGAAATGTCTTTTTGCGATACCGGCGACATTTTTCGCCAGTGAGCTTCTCTAAACCTCTCGCTTGATATGTTCAATAGGTTGAACATAATATAAAAGTATACTTAAATTCGTCTGATGTCTTCAATGTTAAAAACTACACAGTCTTGTTGTAATCAGTAGACAGCCGATTTTATGCATTCATGAAAAAAAGGAGACGGTGCAATTTAGAACAGTGAAAAAATTAGAAGAATTTCAAAATACTGTTATATTATCGTCAGCCCAGTTTGTTACGATTCAGCCACAAAAACTTTTTATTCTACATAAAGATCCGCTGTCTAGTAATCACCATTGTAATTCGTTCCCCACTTTAAATTACGCTACACTAATTTCTGTCGCAGACAAGGCGCCAGGACAACAGACAACGGCAAACATCCGGCCGAAAGGAAAAAAACCCGATCCAGATCACGGTGGCCGTTCGAATGAAAGTAATTTCCTGGCGGAGGGGCGGTCCCGGCGATAATCGTCGTCCCCCTCAGAAAGCTCAAATTACGCGATTCCTCGAAGTGTGGGTGGCACGTGTCGGTTTCTCACGCGATCAGCCCGTGGAAGGAGATAAACAAGAGCGGCCAGTCGATATTCACCGGTAAAACAAAGGAAGGCGCCAGTGCGGGGGTGGGCGAGGGGTTGGCCGTTGTCGTTCCAGCGACGTTCGTTACGGTTTCGGGGGTTGTGAGAGCGAGTTCGGTGGCGAGAGAAGAGAGAGGGGGTCGGGTTAACACTTTAAGCCGTCCTGTTTAATATGGCTTTATTACGTAGGTGGTAACGAACCGCCGCGAGGCCATTATGCGACGATAAAATGCGCAACGCACGATGCACCAACACATCCACAGAGCCATCCACCTGGGTTATATGGCGGCGTGTGCGACACGCACGCGTTTTCCATCGGCGAAGCGCACACACACGCAACGAGAACGTTGACTCTGAGCCGCTCGTTTGACGCGTGCACACGCTCCCGACACACACCTGGTCGGCTGCGGTTGTTCGTTGTGTCACGTAGTTGCCATGGTTACTCGAAATTCAATTCGCTTTTTGCACGGGATCTGTGCACGCACATGGGACGACTAAGGGGTTCTACTCTTTCTCTCTCACTCTCTCTCACACACACACACTTCCTGTTTTACTATCTTTTCCGGTCTCTTTCTCTTTCTTCTGCTCGACCCTTTCCTTTCTTTCTCTCTTTTTCGGTTAATTGCACGTGTAACGGCCCCGCAGAATTTTCTGTAATTCCACTGACGTTCCACGCCGAATTCCAGGTATTTTTGGACCGGCTTTTTTCCCCGTATGGACCGAGAGAGGAAACTGGGCTACCACTCTTTTTCCTCGGAATGATGGCCGAGGAATGCGGGTGGCATCGCTGCCTGAACTTTTCATGCTAATGTCAAGTGGGAGTGATGATCATTATTTAATTTATTAAATTCTCAAGTACACTTCTACGCATTCTACAACCACCCCCGCGATCTATGGGTTTTCATTCGACTCATCAACGTGATATGTATATAAAAAATTTAATTAACCCTTTTCACTCGAGTGGCGATTCTGACGGCGCCACTGGAAGTTGCTGTGTCATTCATTACTAAACATTTGAATATTGTATGAGCAGTATTAGATGAATTTAAAAACACTATCACATTATTTTCAACCTATTAAACATACTAAGAAAGAAAATAAATTTCTATTTGACTCCACTCTGTCGCAAGTCAAGTAGAAAATTTTTATTTCGCCCAAAGATCGATAATTTTCTACCTGACTGGCGACAGAGTGGAGTCAAATGGAAATTCATTTTCTTCCTTAGTATGTTTAATAGGTTTGAAAATAATGTAACAGCGTTTTTAAATTCTTCTAATAGTTTTCGTACAATATTCAAGTGTTTAGTATGTACTATGGGTTGCTCCTAAACGTAATAAAGATAATTCTTCGTAAAAATATGGATACCGAACCACGGGAAAAGGCGAAGAGACCCACCCACAGGCTATGCGGGGTTGTTATTCGATTCCGCTCGGAGGAGTTAAGCATCGCAAACAGGCTGGTGCTGCGGGGAAAGGAACGCTTCGAGGACAGTCTGTGACGGTCGAAGTGGCTGGTTTCACGTATGTCCTCGAGGACGTCCATACCGTCGTGCCGGGCGAACGAACGATTTTTCTACGTCCTTCCTTCCATCTGACGTTCCTCGAGAGGTCTGAGTGGGTTGGTATTGCGTCGATATGTCAGTCCGCCCGGGCAATGTGTGTTCGTCGTCTTTGCATTTTATTAAGTCCGCCGCCGGCGACGATGTATAGGCCACCTTCCGTCATGTCGCCGAGGGATAGGACAACCGGAATTTATGGCCGTGGATTCCGCACCCTCCTGCACCCTCCCCTCTACCCGTCAGCCCCGTTCTTCGCGACCCGAAGACGTCTTTTACATCCGAAGATGTTCTCCTCTCCTCTCCGCACCCGCGAGAAACGTTTTCCAACCGGGGAAACGCGTCTAATACCGATGGGCGTGCCACAGATCCACGTGACAGATCGTCCACACCCGTCGAACCGGAAGATCGGCACTGCCAACGAGAACTAAAATCTTTTACGACCGCCGCAGAGCCTTCCAGATCCTAGCTGACCGATGGAGACGTTCTCCAGATAGCCGTGAAAAGTTTCTAGAACGGCGGGGATTGCGAGGATCTTCCAGGGCATTTTGTATTTGTCGACGGCCAGGTTTTAGACCAGCTTTTTGTCCTAATGCACGACCGCACGCTATAGTTTCAAATACAGAGTAAAAATATCTCCTCCGAAGAGGCGAGAATACTTTTTCATGCGATTATTGTAGAGGATATATTTTTTACAGGATTCCGCTCTTTTTTTGAGCTCGTTATAATGGTGGAATCGTCGAGGGACATGTCTACACGTGTAAAAAAACAAATGGAAAAGAGCCGAATACAATTTTCTCCGGCGAGTTTTCGTTTTCGAGGAAATCGATTAAAAAAATGCATGAGCCGCGAACCATCCGGCCGAATGCAATGTAATTTCAAAGTCCATTTTCTGAAAAAAGGAGTCCCGTATGGGCGAATTTTATTTCCCGCGATTTCACCCGTTTCGAAGTCTGTAAAACACCGAGGCTGTTAAAAAACAGTTAATTTTTTAACGGGATTCAACTTTTCGACGTCGTCACACTTTTATGAAAAATGAAGATAACGTTAACATGTTTTTTCCATGTAATTTTAATGGCAAACGTCATTTTCACGAATTTTATTTCGCGCTGTCTGCCGATTTAAAAATCTGCGAAAAGCTCGGACGATTAAAAAATTGTAAATCCTTAAACCACGATTGCTCTCAGTTCATTTTTCCATTATAAAATTTTTATGAAAACTAAACAGAACCGTCAAACGTTTTCGCGTGCATTTTTCATGAAACAAAAACGCCATGAACTTTATTGCACGTATTACGCTGGTTGGGAAAATCGTAAAACGTTAAGACGATTAAAAAGTTTGTAAATCCTTAAACCACAATTAATTCCAGTGCATTTTTCCAACACTAGACAATTTTTACGAAAGGTAAAAACGACGTCAAACATATTCGCATGTGATTTTAACGTCAAGCTTTCGCCCTCTACAAATTTAATCTCTCGCACATACCACTAGTTTAAAAGCTCGTAAATCGCTGAGACAATTAAAAAATTGCGAGTCCATGAACCAAATTAATACCGGTTCATTCTCCGTCATTATAAAATTTTAACAAAGAACTGGAAGAACGTCGAATATATTTCTGCATGCGATGTCAAAGAGAAACACGATTTCTAAAGATAAAATTTCGCAAAAAGCGAAACGCTTGTCGCGTAGACCAAAGCCGGAGCTCGGAACACAACGGGTTCTGTCGCAGAACGAACCGTTCACAGAAGCTTCTTAAGCGCGTTTTATCGAGAAGTTCTATCTCCAGGTTTTCAATAATATCAGAAACCGAGCGTGTTCTGAACCCCCCGCGCTTTTTACTTTTTCTTCGAGCAGTATCCCCGCGCTGAAAAGTAATTTTAACTTCGAAAAAAGTGAAGAGAGATTCGATCGACACACCGGCCAGCGAGGAATTTCAATTTCGAACCAAGCATCGGGCGCCTCGTACACATTCGGAAAAACCGTGGTCCACGTTTTCCACGAAAGACGGCCAACCGGGAACCTGGTATTCTTCCTTTGAAGAGAAATATCAACGACTATAACGCAGTAATGCTCCACTTCCACGAGGAAATTGCGCTTGAATAGGACGACTAGATCCTGGATAGCAGCTCGCGATTTCGAAGTTCCTCGTTTTTTAAAGACGATCAGGGGTCGTTAAAAAAACGAGTCGAATGGAACTGCATTTCTACCTGCATTATAATCCTGGCAAGCTCAAAGGGATACGACGATAGTCCATTTTCATGGAGGACGTTTTCGTCCTTGGAATTTCATAAATTCGGTTTTAATATTTTTAAGACATTTCTAAAGTCAATTAAAGTCGATTTTTCAAGGAAACATCATTTGATGTATAAAAATTGTGGAATGACCGAAAATGTCTACGACCCCTCAAATTCTTCCAACAACGAAAACCGCGTAAGTGTTATCTGAAAAATTCGTCCCCAAAGATTTTAAGGAAATCGGGAAGCGGAGGCAGGGACCAGGGGCGAATTCGAATAAATATTTCACGGATCCGCGGATGGATTAATAAAACGCAGCGGGCCGTGGCCCTCCGGGCTCGTATCCGAAATTGCGAGAGGCTATCTTGTAAGTCTGCGTGATGGATCGTTCCAGGTACTGCCGAATTTACGTTTCCCCGTGAAACCGAGGGTCCCCGGGATACGACTGCGTTTCCCTCGGCCAGAGATAGGGACGCGTTTTATATATATATATTTTTTTTCGCCGTTCAGCTTGAGAAACGACGCCGTCAAACCCCGACCCCTCTAATGGGCGCGAAGGAACGGGACATTCTGGAGGGGACGATGCTTTCTAGATAGTTTCTACGGGGACAAATTTTCTGTTGGATCGAACGGCCCGCGGAATGTATGCTGCTCGCGTCACGGAACGGCGGGATGAAAAATTGAAAAGGATTCTATGCAAAACGGTATCGTAAACTGGAGGTACAACGCTGCTTTAGACAAGGTCGAATATTTCATTGGATTTTCGAAGAGACTTTCCTTGGACGTGAAATAGTGAAAAAGAATGTCTATGCTGTGCAGACTTGTTTCTTAAACAAATTCTAAACCAGCAAAACGATGACTTAAACAAACATATTTCATTCAGAACAAAATCGTCGAAGAGAACACAGACAGATGCTGTGTCTGACCTAACCCGGTATACTCTACTGCAAGAGGCATACTTAACTGTGAGAATTTTCGGAGTATCATCTTGATCCAAACAATTATGATTAACAGGGTCTAATGGAAATCACCGACACAATTTCCCCGACAATATTTCACCGACTCCAGATTTGATCGACAACGAATTGAACCGATAACGATTTTGACTGACACGAATTTGACGGTTTCGTTGGCGGTCTTTGTTGTCGATCAAATTCGTTCTCGATCAAATCCGCTGTCAGCTAAAAGCGTTGTTGGTTAAATTCATCATCGGTCAAATCTGGAGTCGATAAAATGCTTTCGGTGAAAACTGTGTCGGTGATTTCCATGGGAGCCGATTAACAAGAGGTAAGCAACATCCTCGAAATGCAACTGATTGAGTTCTTGTGTAAATACAAAAATTTTCCAGAGGGAAATAAAATTGAATTTCAGTCTGAAAAGCAGAAATGGCACGCGAGGGCTCTCAATCCGTGGCAAAGATGACATCCACGAGAGCCTGGCAACTGAGCACGTATATCTCGAAAGGCCTCTTCGAGAGAGGAGCGAAGATTCAGGATTGAACAGCGGGATCATCGAAGATCGATGCCGGAGAACGCGGTTTTCTTAGCGATGTGCACAAGCGGGTAATACAGCCGATTCTCGGCTGGCTGTTTCCGTCGCGGCGGTATCGACTACGGTCGGAGATAGCACGTTCCTCGTGTTGTGAGCTGCGGTTACGCTGTCAACTGTAACGAGAACTTTGACGATGTTTCCAATTGTTTGCGGTGGAGAAGCGACACTCGGGGCTCCTCGCAGGGAGAGGCGGTCGCGAACTTCCCCGCGATCACGTGTCTTCAACAGTGCCCGAGGTGCGAATCAATATACATATGTGTGTATGTACGGGGTGTTCCAAAAGCGCGCAACAAACATTCAAATATTCCTTTAAACATTCTCAGAGATATTTATAATTGATAAAGATTTACGCTTTAACTGTTAATATCTTGACAACGGATTCTCATTTTGTAAAATGGTTCAAATCTCTTCGCTTCGTGATTGCACCGAGAACACGCCTGGATCGGTCTAATATCTTTACTACATCCGTTACGAACATCCGGCTAGTTTCTCCCGAAACATCCCACACTAATCCAAAGTCGAACGAACTTCCGTGTAAATGATACAAGCCCCGGCAAGATTATTTCGAGAATAATACACGAGCCGCTGATAACGACTTTACGTATTTACCGGTCGCCTGTGCTGGGAATACTGTGCGCGGACCCGAATAATCGAACAATGAATTAATGAGAGGAAGGATTATTATAAATGTAGATGACTTGGTCCGTTTCGTATAAAATTTCCGGATGTTTCTAGGTCCGCGTGCATGGGGTGGCTTGAGTTATGGGGCTGGTTCAATTTTTGGATGGACTCGCCTGCGAAGCCTGAATAAACGAATTCGTAGAATTTTTCTGGGGAGAGATGAATTTTATTAACATATGTATATTTATTCGGGAGGAGCGTGCACGCGGAAGGAATACGCAAACATACTTTTATGGTGTGATGGAAATTTAGAGGGTCGCTGTATTCTAATTGCCACACGATTTATTTGCGTGCAATCTCTTCCTGTTTATAATAATAACGATACGCTTTCAGAACTAATTTTTATCATGAATAAAAGAACAACGCGCAGGACAAAATTCGTATAAATTTAATTTTCAGCAAGGGTCCTGCGATAAATTCACGACTGACTAACAAGACAATAATTCATTGCGATAACATTAATAAAATATCGATGCAAATAATGTATATATTATTTTAAATCAGTCCCCCTTGTGTTCGCAATAAAATAAAATCCTTATTTGGCAGAATATTTCAATGAAATATTAATACGAATTCAATTTCACCGAATAAATCTCTTTAATTCTCTCGAGCCTCTGGCCAACTGTTTATCCAATTTAGGTTCCGATATTAATATTCCTGTCGATACTGCGAGCGTGTCATTAGACTGGTGGATGTCTATACAAAATGGAAACGTTGTAACAAATAAATCTTAAAAATTGTCGAACCTGTAATTATAACGGGTTTTGTAGTTCCAACGTTAACAGATTGAATATTATAACTATTATAACTATTGAATAAATTACTTTCGCATTACGTGCTGGTTTATCTCAGTGCACCGGGCTCTCCAAAATCCTCGCAGTCTGTTGTGCGAATCCCGATTCCGACAGCAATGTTTAAGATTTAACATCGAGACAGTGGAAGGTTGAAGGGCCAAAGGGTCGAAGGGAAAGACGGAAACGGAGATCAGCCTTGGCCATGGCCGATTGCATAGTATACGAGAGGCGAGGTTCGAGTTTGTGGTCGAGCGTAAGAATAGACGCGTTCAATCGCGCAGATGCACTCAAGTTTCTAGCCAGAAGGGCCCAGACAAGGTGCAACAAGGGACGGGAGGTACATTGAGGGCCGGGTTCACCTCCTACAGCCATTATTTACGAATCGTATTACCGCGATGCACCCCGTAATGGACTCGGCGACGAAGCAACCCTTGGAATCCATGCGTCCTCGAATTTTTCCACCCTTGCCGAAATGAATAATAAATCAACAAGGGGAAAAGCAGTCGGTAGCATCATTACCTTCGTCGAAAGGCTATGGAAGTTCGTAATTATTTATTGACCCTTTGCTCGGATCAAAACCGTTTCCATTGATCTTTTTACATATACACAGGTCCTTAATTTCTTATTACAAAAATTGAAACAGAAACGCGCGGGTATTAAGCATTACGCAGATTGCTACATGTGAAATATCTGGTATTTCTAGTTTTCTATGTGTGAATAGTTTATAAAGCCACAATATACGACTCGAGTCATCTAAAATGATTACCAGCCCGGCGACCCAGTTTCCGCGAAACGCGTGCAAGTACGTAATCGGTCGCACGAGGTGTTCGGTTCGTACAAGAGCCACGTTCTGTCCGCGTCGATCGCTTTGAACGGTGGACCTCCCACTCCGGGACCCTTTTCATCGCGCTAGAAGAAAAGCCGGAGCGCGTCCTCGATCGCGCTAAGCTTTTCTACGAAGTTGCAATTAAAAGCTTGGCAATCAACACTCTCTCGATGACCGGGACGCGACGGATTATTGCTTTCAACCGGATAAAAGCGAGCACTCCCGGCACGAGAGCGATCTCTCGCGATCATTCGATTGCATGCGACGCGATGCAAGATGCAACGAGGGAACGAAAGCATCAACGTGGAAATTCTTCGACGATATTTTCGTCCGAACAATTGTCGAAATTTATTGAAAGCAGGGAACGGTGCAACGAAGCACGATTGAGAGAGGAGGATTCTAACATTCCTGGATCTTTGATCTTAATACTCAGCTGACTATTAAAAGTGTGTTGCTTAACCCTTTCAGACAGTTTTTAAATTATTCAATTGTTCTACGAACTTGGACTATTAAAGATTTGCAATCCAAACTTTGAAGGGTGTTTCCAAGCAACGATTTTCGAGAACGATTTTTTTTCTCGGACAGTTCGAGTGGATCGTTCGTGGACAAATCCACGGGATAACGTGGCTGTCACACCTTAATTCCCCAAATATATTGACATTCCATCAACCGGGTAGACTAAGGGACGGACGATTACGAAAAGTTTCCGGGCGAAACGATTGGACTCTGTCGAAGGATCAAAGTCCTGTCCACAGCTCGGTCCGCGAGAACAATGGGGTTTGGAATGGAATTCCGGAACAGAGAGTCCCTGTAATTGGAAATCTCTCTCTTTTTCTTCAAGCCCCGTCGTGCCCCATTGGCAGTCGTCCCGGCTCCTTCCGTTCCTTTCCTTCCTTCCTTCTTTTCCCTTCCTTTCAGAACTCGCCCTATACACGGGTATAGTTGCCACGAAGAGAGACAGAGAGGAAGAGAGGGAAAGACTGTTGGACCAGCGGATCGATAGTTCCTTGATTCCCACGAGGAAATCGTATAGAAAGCCTTTTCGTCGTGGTAAAAACGGGAGAAATCACTGAAACGTGATATTGACGGGCAAAGTGGATAAACAAGGAACAAATCCCGTTGTCCCCGAGAAATGTTTAACACTTTCAGCGTCTGAAGAAATGAGAAATTCTACGATCGCCTTCGCAAACTTTCAAAATCGATTTATCCTTCCTAGAAATCGGTGAAATTCTATAAGAATGACTGAAATGACGAGACTTACAGGCGAGGAATCCTCGAGAATGAAAATACAATAGGGTACCTCGAAGTTCGAGTTCGAGAGAAGAGAATCGACCCGACGCGACGCGTCCTCGAAACAGCAAACCGGATCGGTCAGGGCCGGCTCGGAAACTCGCGGTCGTACTCATCAGAAACGCTATTTAGAGTGAACATCTTATCAGCTCGTTCGAAGTGGATTAGCGGGGTCAGACGGCGGGTTTGACTGTTAAATCGTCTAATCGGATCACATCGATTCGCCGTTAAGACGCCGCGCACCGTTCGCTGGTTCTCGAGACTCTGCTTTGCCTCAAGAGGGGGAGCTAGGACGATGAAGGATCTCTCTCCGAGAGGGAGAGCTGGGTCAGGGAGGAACGACCTCCACGGTTCGTTCGTCGGGTATCTGCATGCCGAAAGATCCTCGAAAGGAAACTTCGCCGATGGAATTCGTAACGAGCCGACGACGAGAGTCGTGTTGACTCGGCCACACGATCGCCGGGACTCGACTCGCAGATTCGACGATTCGCCTCGTTTCATGTTCCGGGGCCCGCGAACAGCTCGCCTCTCTTCCACGAGGAAACCCGGCAGTAATTAGATTCGTCGACCGAGATCAAAGTATACCGGCATTTCCATCTCTGTAAGAAACTTCCACCGGAGTTTTCTCCGTGCCCACCCTGAACGACGACGACGTTCCCGACAACTTTTTCGTCCGTCGTGTCTCGGAGGCCCTCTCCCTCTCATCCTCCGGCAACCGTCTTCGAGGAGCTGCAACGTCGAATCTGCTCGAGGGTGATCGGTAAATATGCCCCGGTGCTCGGAACTTTGGGTACACGCGTTAACGAGACACGAATCTCGAAATTTATCCGTGATCTCCGCGACGCGATCATGGAAAACGATTTCCCTTTATTTTCGATGAATCACCGACGCGGGTTTACTTCCGGAATACTTCCACAGCGACGAGCTAACAGCTCTTCGAAAGAAATCGAGAAAACCTTCCTCGAAGAAAAATCCACTTTCCAATTGTGAACATCAGAAGATAGAATGAACCTTGCCGTATGTCCGAAGACTACCCTTACCTAACCCAACGTCTCGGAACGCCCTACAAAATATTTCTAGGCGGCGAAGAGCGGACAGCTATGCGAAAGAAATCTGAAAACAGTATCTGGCTTGGGTAAAATCCATTTTCGACGGGGCAATCTTGAAAATCCGATGATCGGACAATATCGAACCGGTTACCGGGAACGAGATTGGAGAAAGGCGGAAGCCCTCTGGACGGCGGCTTGTCACACGAGGCCGCGGACGAGCGATTAACCCCGGCGGGGGTGGAAATCCCGGGGATCCGTCACACGGCGGAACCAATTACGAGAAAAGTAATAGGTTTGCGGGGGCGGAGAGAGGCGAGCACGTGTGACGAGGGGAGAGGGGGTACGTTTTCCAGCCGAAATAAAGGTTTTCGGTCCCCGAAATACGTGACACGGACACGTCGTCGTCGTCGTCGTCGTCTGGCGTCGGAGCCTTTTCCGGGCGCGGCACGGGATATCCTTGTGTCAGGACGAATTCATAACAGAGTCATAATTGCGGGACGGGCCTCGCAGTATGCATAATCCCGTAGTTAGCAGTTCTGCTTAACGATCCGCGAGAAGCAATCCCGACGTACCTGCCACGCTGCACGATGGAGGCGTCCCAGCCAACCTCTCTCTTATTGCCTGCCATCCCCCTTTTGCCACCTCCGACTCTACATTCAACCCCGTCGTGTGCTCCTTTCTTTATCGCTCCTGCTATCCTCGTACACGGTTTTACGGTTCCCACACGCTCCGTCGTTGGATGGTTCTAGATTTTTGGGAGACGTAATTTGTGGAGGATGCAATAAAAGAGATGAGAAACAGAAATTAATTAAGTCCACGTTTCTTCGCATTAGTAGAGGTCGTTTCAAAATTATATTAGAATTGATGAATTCAGACCTGAGAATTAGTTCCTCGAAGACTTTTGTTCGTCGCGATGTGTACTATAGGACGCAATAATATAGACACAATTTTAATATTGAGATTCAATGTTAATGACGCTATGAATTTATTTTAGCAGCGCAAAGTTCGATCAGTTTCTACAACAATTCTAGCAAAGTTTGAAGCATGCCCAAACGTGTCGATTCGGTGGAATCTTATTGCTCGAGGCCACATTTTGCTATTCAAATGTTTAAATAGTTCTCGGGAAAAGAAAGGTAGTGTTTCGTCCTAGTTAATGACACTGTCGTGATATAATTTTGAACCATCCTGCATATCTTGGCTCTCGTTGAGACTTCGTTTGGACATGCTCTTAATATTTCTAATGCAAAGCATAAATCACACGGGGTGGAAAACATCTGAAGAGTTGTGGGGTAGACGAGATGACGACGTTGAGTCAGAGCTCGTCAAAAAATGAATCAGGAAAATTGCACTTTTATCAGCGAGGTGGCTTTTCCACGATCTCTTCTAAATTCGCTCGGGATACGCTCAGCATCATTACATCGAGTCCCGGGTGCGTGTCACTCACGCATTCGACACGTCCGCACACACGTCCCGCCATACGGTACATCGACACGTCCCCGTAATATCGTACGTACAGGTGATTAAGCGTGTATACGTGTCCACATATATTTGCTCACGTGAATAGCTACACGTGCGCGGGTCTTCATATGTGTTTATTTACCTATCCGCGTGTGCTCATCTGCATCCATAGAGCGACGGCGCGATGTGTGCATCGCGGCGTGCCTATAGTAAAGCGCACAGATGTGTAATTTCAGTCTCAGGCATTATGGAGGCCGATGTAACGGGGATATCACCGAGGAATGGGAAGCCGGAGAGCAGAGCTGAATTGTTTGCGAAGAAAAGAAGACGGGCAGGATCCGCGTTTTTGATATAAAATATATCTGGCGCATCAGCGCCGTGAAATGCAGTTTACACGCTGACTTCTGCATCGCAGAATCCTTACACGAGTTTACTGCGATTTCTTCATCGCTGAAGATTTTTAATACTCTTCAAAGATTTTAAACGAGTACGTTGTATACTTTGTTATATTAACTGTGGATGAATCTTATTTCAAACTAATTCTAGTCTCATTTTAGGCTTCCCTTAGCATGAAAGTAATTTACAAAGGTAATTACTTCATTTTTCCCCATTCCGTTAATTTAACGTCAAGGGGCGAATTCAGTTTGGTAAAGAAAGGACGATGGAAAAATTAAAAATTATTTTTCAGGACTGAATGAATGCGAACGGAGAGAAATAATGTGACGTTAAAAATATTTGTGAACATATTAAAAACTGTATAAATTCGCGTTTTTCAAGAGATTACCATCCACTTATACGAAACCGAATGCAGAGATAATTGTGGGAATTAAAAGGGATATCTGAGCGATATTTATCGGCCCAAGCAATGCGATAAACTTGCATAGTGTGAGCGCGCTTTTCCAACGATTTATGCATCACGTTGCGCGAGGATTACGTGTGCAGAATCTGGGGAAAACTCTCTCCGAAGAATAGGTGGAACTGTTTAAAATTGTACCGAATATTAAAGTCGGAGGCGGTGAGAGGCGATATATACTGTCGCCCATAAAATTTGCAATACCGCGAAACCGAGTAATAATTAAAGGTGAGACGGGCGTACTTAGTTGTCAGGTGCAAAGTCGCTGATGAATATTTCGTGCGCGATGCTGGTTTCATTCAGCGGCTCTCGAAAATATTTAATCCGGTCAGAAACTAAAAAAATTTTGTAGGCCTTCGAAAAATTTAATGAACTCATTAGTCAACTGCAAATTTCATGAATTTATAACAAACATGAGTAGGTGTAATTTCAAACAGTGAAGCCATTGGAAGAATTAAGAAAGAAGAAATATTCTATTTCACTCCAGTTTACAATTCAGGTAGAAAATTTCGATTTCGCATAAAGTTCCGTAGTCTTCCTTTCGGGTTGAGTTCGGCATGACTCATTAGTTACAGATCGAAGAGGTAGATTTACGGCTACTCCGTTTACTATCGTCGCATAAGTCTCCGTTGGCCGCAATGCATTGAATCAAGAGGAAGATTACTGTACTTTGCGGTGAAGATCGACATTGTTCGAACTTCGCACGTTTAATTGCCTCTCCCTGGCTGGCAGCCTGTAATTCTTTCGCGTATCTCGTTAGGGGGCTGCCTTAGCTTCAGGTGTACACAGATTACAGATTAGAATTTCACGAAGTGTATACGCTCTCTCGCTCTCTTGATCTCTCTTTCTCTGGTGCTGTTCAGTAGGCTACCTTGCCGGAAGAAGTAAATTAGATCGGCCGCGAGATTTCTTCGCAGAAGCTACGAGGAAATTGGAGTTCAATTGGGTACTGAAGTCGAGTAGCGTTGAGTACGGTCTGTATTCAAGTTATCGACCATTACTTGGGTACATAAAACCGTTAGGCAACGTAGACTCCGTCTGAGGATGCTCTAGTAATCACTATTCCCGCCGATCGTTTTTTTCTGCTGGTTATCGAACAGGCTGCGGAAAAATTTACTGTTACGGACGGCGAGGAACGAAATCAACTAGCGAACCCTGCAGATTGAAACATCCGAGATATTTCCGTTCAAGTTCGGAAGCAGCTCCAATGATTCTAGACAGTTCGATTGAGTGGTATGGAAAATAATTATTACAGCGAAAAAATTTTTGTTCGTAACAACTTGGTTTTTCGTGTAGAGATGGCATTACTTCCATTTGTTGTTACTTCGAAAAAGGTGGTTGAAATCGAACCGATGGAAATAGCATGCGAAAGAAAACCGCGAGAATAGCGTGTCCCCTGTCGTCACTTCCGCAAGCTGCGTCACTTTGAGCGAAGAACTGACCGAGCACGTTATTACCGTTCCTCCTTCATCGTCCTACAGCTTTTCGCGGTCGGCCGCCGCCGAGAACCGTAATTAACAAGGGACTCTATCCCTCTCTATCCTCCTTCTTCATCCTTCTTCGCCTTCCTCGCTCTTTGTCCAAGGATTTCGTCGCGTCACGCTTCGAACCCTTTCACCGAAGTCTCTCGGCCTCTCGCTGCGTTGTATACTCTGCTTCGTTGATCCTCCTGCGCGTGGGGAATATATGGCTTCACTTTCTCTCTCTCTCTCTTTGCAGACTTGTGGAATAATGTTAGTCGCGTTGTCGCCTGTATATTCGGAAAAGGTGAAACACATGACCTCTGTTCATTCTAGGAGACTAGACGAGAGCTTTTTTTAAACGATAATAATATCGCCACGTTTACTAGAAAGAAAATCCTACCGACGTTACGTATTTCGTCACAGTTCGCGCATTAGCTTGAATATTTCAGGCCGAAGAAAATATCGGAAGCTCACCGTCAAAGAGGAGAGATTAGGGAACTCCTGAAACCGCTTCCCAGTGGCTGGGGGTTACGGAAAAAGCCGGTTTTAAGCCGAAACAGCGACAAAGGCCGATTAGGAGCGTCGATCGATGGAAGAAAACAGGCAGGCCCGAGTATTTTGCCGGCATTAAACATGCATCTTCCGGTATCGCGCACGTGGGCTCTCCGCATTCATCTCGTTGTGCGCGCGGCTACCCGTACAAGCCGAACAGGCTCCCTTAATTCAGCCCCGTAATTAATTATGCATTGTTGTTTACCGCGATAACCGGCGTAGACGGGGGAAACGCGTCGGGGAATTTGTCCCGGTGCACCTCCGCGGGATATATCCAGCTTGGGTAACCGGCGCGACAGACGCCACGGGATAATCGCGTGACTAACGGTTAACTAAATCGCGAAGAACGCCCCTGCGGAATTATCTGAAGAGGACACGTCGTCGCGACGCCAGACGTGCCATTTATTAACGCCGATGTCGCAGTCTATCAATAATTGGCCAGAGCGCAAGCTGAAGTGTCGAAAAATTGGTGAATGTCGATTTCTTGGTATAATTCAAACTTATTTCTGTGTTGCGCGTCTAAGATGTCAATTTATGGCGTTTGAAATAACCGAGAAATTTTATAGAAATTGTGTTATTTTGTAACTTATATTTTTACATTTGATTTTAAATTCATGAAAATAATTAGACTTCAGATCTCCCAGTGTGGAAAATGAGAAGTCCAAATATTAATTAAATTAAATATGAATGTATGAACAGCTTCAGACAGGTAAGTTCCGCCTCGAAAATATGAAATGTAAAAGCTAGGAGTACTAATCGGAGCAATATCGCGCGAGACTTCATCCAGATATACGTACAATGTTCATTATCAGCTCCCCACGATCCCTTCGTTATATGTATATATTTTTTACATTATTTGCAGCGTAACGAGAGCTTTCGCCGATTCCATTGTAAAAATAATTATTTCCAGCAGGAAGATTCTCTTTTCATTCGAATCATTGTGCAGTTCACGCATGAAGTGGTAACTCATTAGTAGATTGCGGACGTTTATGCAATTTAAAGCGCGTGTGAATGGAGCAACCACGATGAGGTCGCGGGGTACTTCGGTATTCGCGGCTATTCGGTACAATTTTTTTCTTTTATCCTTAACCTTTCGCAACGGGATTAAATTGCTCTTTATAGAAATTACTTTGCGCGAGCGTGAACGCGTTAGCAATTTACTGTATTAACTTCTGTACTGTTATTCCGAGAACAATGTGCATACACAGCATAATTTTCCAATTCTTCGTGCGTGTATACATGTGTATTACAGGAAAGATTTTCTGAAATTACGCGTATGAATTTCCGTATGAATTTAGCAGCGTGTCCAATATAGTCAAGTTCAAATTCAATTCGATTAAAATACGCGATCATGATTAAACTTAATTACAATTTTAATCGATGTAACAATGCAGCAACAGCAATTTATTCAATATTAAAGTAAGTAATTATAGTGTGTAATTTATTCGATATTTTATCATCTGGCTTAGCGAACGCGTTGAAATTAATTAAGAACAAAATATTGCGAAGTATTTTCTTAAGTCTGTCATTTTATTAGTTCAGACATTAATCCTCTCCGACGTGTATGTCGAGAGTTAACGTGCTTCAGATTTTTGTTTTGCGAAGGGGGACGCGATTTGATTCGGGGGTAATGATAGTTTTAATTATATTAGAAGAAAAATTGTGTGTTCGCTCACCCGTGTGCGTCCTCTGGTGAGCCTTCAGGTGCGAGCTCTTGGTGTAAACCTTCTTGCATCCCGGAAATTGGCATTTGTGTATCCTGCGCTTCGTGTCAGACGGACTGTGCTCTTGGCTCCTCGCGTGCTGCCTATTGGCCACGGTGCTCGCAGCTGCAGTAGCTCCTGCATGTGCGTTTTGCGTGCTTGCAACGGCGGGGAACCCATTCGCTGTGACGGAGATCAGTCTGTAAAAACATACAAGACCAACGTGTATCATTCTCCTGTCCTTTCGTCTCGGTGTTTCGCAATTAACTGGTTGGATGAATTGCGGGTGCACGTCTAATTTCTTCCCGCAGTGCAACGTTCCAGTACCGTGTAATACAATTTCTAGACTCGAACTAAGCCACAAATATTTTATGTATACCTAGTGTTCAAAATACAGTTATTTTTACGTTTTTATTAGCTCGCTTTGTGATTTGTTTCAAAGTATAACATTTCTTCTGTACGGCGCCGGTGAGGAATAAGACCGATCGCGCACAGTAGTTTTTGCCGCGTCAACAATCAGCTGTTCGCGTATGAGAATACACAGCGAGGTGATCGACCTACGATGTGAACCTCGCCGCGTCGAAAAATACATCGAAACTTGTCAAATTGTTGCGCGGGCCATCCCCAAGTCTTTCGCAAATATCTCGAAAACTAAAAGCACCCCCCCTATATTGGAAAGGGAAAAAGTTGTTCAAAATGTCGAAATCTATAACATATTAAAATTTCATCAAAATCGGAGTACGCAGACCTTTTCTATATAATTACCGAAAATTCTGTCAACGGATATATTCTGGTATTTTTGAAAATTTTAGGAAGCCATAAATGCTTGCTTCATTGTTGATAAGAATTTCATTGAATGCTGAATAGAACCGGAAGAATGGCTGATCGGCTGGCAAAGGAGTCGAGTAACAGGAAAAAGAGCTACTGACCTTGCGACACACTGCGCGTTGTTGGTGGTGACCCTGACGATGGCGCTCCTGCCGCCGGTCCCGTGAAGGTTGAGGTTCTGCACATCGAGCGTCGGACTCCCGCTCGACGAGTTACTGGAGTTGGAATGACCTTGACCTGAACCTGGGCTCGACGGTGGCGTCAGGATCGCTTCTTCGCTTTCGCATCCGCTGTCGTCCACCTCCTCCTCGGTCTCCTATAGAATCAGTGAACGCAATTCGTTACGCAACGGGATTACGGATGTAACAACGACGCGAGAGCGAGGAGAGGCCTCTTCGATTAAAGTGCAAGCAACTGGTTAAAAGCGGGTATATATCGGACATCGATATATGCAATGCGCCGATGTAACGCGACAACGTAATGCAACCGGCGGTCAGCACGGCGTGTGCAACACAGGAGAGCCTGCAGCCTCGATGTGCGAATCGATCAATGGCAAATGACCTCGTAAACGGATTACACGGGCCTGCAACGTGCGTGTGCAGAAACGCGTTAAATTACATCGCGGGACGCACACGTAACCCGACGAAAATTGGGAAGAATCGTTATTTGTGTAACCGGCCGTTCGTCCGGTAATTGAAATTTGACGGGCATTGTCACCCCCCACTATACTGGCCGATCTCGCGATTCGCAAACGGAACCGGAGGACCGGAAGCCGCGTTACGACTCCAACACACACACACATACGTGGAAATAGAGCCATTCTTTACACCACGCTCGCTATCTACACGCGAACGATGCTCTCCGATCGACATTAGATAACTCCAATGAACTTGCTTGTTGACCAGTCAAGTTTCCTGCTGTTCTACTATCCGAAGATCACGATTATGTGTCAAAATATGTAGAGTGCGACTATTTCATTTTTCAACTCGAGGACATCAGAGCCAATTTAGAAAATGTTTGTATTGAAAGTTTTTCCGGGGTTGTTGTAATATTACTGTTTGAATGCATCGCAAATTGCCAACGTGCTTCGTGGTGGCTTCAATAGTGACGGTTTCCAATTTTGACTAGCTTGCACAAGTACGTGGAAGTTTAACTTTCGCAAACAAATTGAAATAAAAATAAACGTTGTACTCTAGTGTCCGCGAATGGAGAATCAATAGGAGCAATATTAAATTTCAATCCCTCTGTGTGTTTCATCAGGATTTTTAATATTTCGTTACGCTACAAATGAATGAAAAATCTATAGCTCCATTACTATCTACCTGTGCATGAAGGTCTTCTGTAATCTGCCACATATACATGTATTTCTTAATTCTCGGAATATTTTCACTATTGTAATTCTAATCTACGCTACTCATCACCAACCCAAAAGCCTCCATTAATCGTCCTCCAATCCCAACACCGTTCCAAAATCCAAACTAAAACCTCGCTCGGTCAGCAGGGGGACGATCTGTTCCCACAACTGTGATTTCCACAATCGCAAGTAAGCATTCGCATGCAGAGCAATCAGATGCATGCAGTATATCGGAAAGAAACGAAGGAGCGCTCGGACGGGGCTGGTGGTCGGAACAAAAATAAACGTACCGAAAGAAAGAAATAAATACAGAGAAAAAAGAAAGACCAAGACGTGGAAAGAAAGAAACGAGACAAACCGAAGTGAGGTGGAAAGGGAACGTTCGCGCGATAAGTGTCAGATGTAAATCCGGCTTGAACGCACCTCTTGCTCTTCATCCTCTTCGAGATCCTCGCTGGGCTCTTTCTTGAGGATGAACGCTGTGTAGGAGAAGGAGGGCGAGCTGTCCCAGGACAGCGCCGAGCACGCCGAACTCGACGAGGACATCGACAACGAGTCGAGGTGTCGGTCCAGGAGATCCCCATCGCGGCCGTTGTGGTTCAGATCGCCGGGACTGAATTTGATGTCGTCGAAACAGAGCGTTTCCGTGTCCTCCGACGACGTCGTCACCTTCTCAGGTGGCAAAGAACAAGAAGAAAACCGCTTTTGACACTCCCGACGCTTCTCGTCAAACCACAACACGCTCTCTCTCTGCTCTTCTACGGACGCTACAAGAGCGAGGGAGACTACGAGGGATGGGGATCGACGGAAAGATTCCCTGAAGTGTCCCGGTGGGAGCACCCGAGCGAATACGCGTCGTTACTCACCTCCATTTTGATTGGCGAATCGAATTGTGCGTTGGCGGTGCCCGTGGACGCTGTCCACGAGATTGGCGGCGCCCTGAAGAGGTTCCACGGCGCCGTGTCCAATTCTGTGGACAACTTTTTGTACGACTGCAGCTTCGGCTCGTCCTTCAGGTATCTCTCCATTTCGTAGCATGTCTGGAACAGAGTGGGACACCCTTTGTTAGCGAGTTTTGTTCGAGAACTTCTTCAGACGCGAAATAAGAAATTCTAGTTTCCAGGTGAGAGGTTCAGATGTTTTTATCGTATACGTCAGAGATATTAAATGGACGGCGATTGCGAATGCAATCAGGAGTCAACTCGGGATTCGTTTAATTGTTTGAAAACTATAGAGACAAGAGGAGAGACGATACGGCGTGGACCCTTCAACAGCTTTTCCATTTAAACAAGCCTGGCCGTTACAAGATCATTACCGCTACAAAAGACTCCATCTTGTCAAAGTAAATCGCGCGAAAGGGGGAGAAGAAGAAGGAGGAGGGAAGATCTTTGAGCCGATGCAACGGGGAATAAAATACTCCCGCGTCGCGTCGCGTCTTTGTTACCGCTATCGGGCAGCCTTAAAGTGGCCTTATAGAAAAGAGAAATTATTGCACGGCGGCGACGGTGGCGGAGATAAGTGGTTTCATCCGTGAAACCGCCGGACAAAACCGTCGCCAGCGTTGGTAACCGTTAGCGGCGATAATAAATTGGCGGCGAATGCCCGAAGCAAGGAGTAGGTACTATCTCTCGTGGATGCAGCGTGTTCTAAAACTGTAATTCTCATTGCGAAAAACCGTTTCGCGACCGCTACCACGTGGAACGTTCGCGATAAATTCGATCGTTCATAATCATGCTGTTTTAGACGCGATCGGTACTTGAGATTTGAATATATGTATAATTATTGCCTTGAGCAGACTGGAGAAAAAGTACAGGAATAATAAAAGACGACTTTCGAAAGCATCAAAAGTTCACGAAGCAATAACGGCTCACCTCGACCGTTCAAAAGTTCCTTGGAAGAACACGAAGGCTAATAAACATTTCAAGATAGGAATCAAGAAGACTTCTCAAAGAGCTATGAAGAAGAAGAAGATTGTTGGACGATGTTCAAAGGGCTGACTAAAGCGATCGCGCACAGGGGACTAATATATTACACATAATTCCCGAATCTGTACAAGTCGGTCGCATCCATTCTACCGTGAATTATCCCCGGCGAAAAGAATAACGAAGATGACAGAAGCGTAATGAGAAATCGCCTCTCGTCGTGAGAGAGAAAGAGACCGAAAGAGCCGCAGGCGAAAGAAGATCAGAGACCTCTTTCTCCCTCTCACTCCGAGCGAAAACTTTTATTAAAGCCACCGTCCTTTAATATACAAAGCGCATTTATCTTGAACGCCGTCGCAGGGGCTTCGTTCTACTCTTGATCGTCCCGGTTCCCGCGTATTATACCGTTCAAGATGAACGACACCGTTTCTATTTAAATTTCCCGGGTCCGGGGCGTAGCATAAATTTCCTATCGCTCGACCGAGCGGCGAAATATTAAAAGGTCCTGCTCTCCATTAACCGTTTCGTCGCCGCCGGCCATTTTCCCGAAAATTCCGTCGAAAAACACCCCGGTCAACATTGAATTACTCCCTGCAACATCCACTGTTCCCTCTGGCGAACATTTCGTACATTTTTTCGTGCTCGTGTTTATCGTTGATCACCTGTTTCGATCGGCTGCACGAACTTCTCGAATCTTGCAGATTTTCGTGCCATTTATGACATTAGTAAATAACTGTACACGGCGAATGTGTATGAAATGTTCGTTTTGAAATACAGAGGATTAAGCTGGGAAGTTCGAGTGGTCACGCGATTGATAAGGAGCGCGAGTTGTGCCTTTAGGCTGCGGAACGATGAAACATTATGGTCGCGTGGGAGTTGAATGGTTCGAAGTAGGGTTCCAGGGGTCCTGTAGGTAGGTCCGAGGAGAGGATGTCCTGTGGAAGGACTCGCGAAGGATGCCACCAGGCAGCTCGGTAATCTGATTTTGCGGCATGGTTGCCGCACAATTTCTCGCGCGCGCGCCAGCCAGCATAACTTTGCACTCCGTCTCGGAGGAACTGTACCGAACTGGCACGGCCTACGGGAAGTTTCGGTAAACTCGAGTGCGCGAGTGGCTGTGTTGGCGAAAACGACGTCGATGTGTTTCGCGTGTGCACGCGCGGATGCTGCAGATAATTTCGCCGCTCTGCTGTCTCGGGAAGTTGCCGTCGCCGCCGGTGTCTGTCGCCATACTGGATCGAAACCTTCCGCCAGCCTTTCCGATATACCGAAAGACACGCTTACCACCCTCTCGCTCCCTCTTTCCATTCTAACACAGTCATTCTTACTGGTACTGGATCATTGGGATCATCCACTAACCCTGCAGGAGCCGCAGCTTCAGTTTTCACCCCAATTTAACTTTTAATATATAATCGATGTTGTGGATCCGGCGCACAGTTCGATCAATTATATTTTTTAGACGCAAAAAAACATCTGGTTGTTTGAAATTCTTCTCGATCGAAAATGAAATATATGTATAATAAATTCTGTGATCGAATATAATGTGATCGAACTGTGCGTCGAAACCACAAAATTTATTATATATTTCATTTTCGATCAAGAAGAATTTTACTTTTATATCAAAATATTATATTTAGTGTTTTAATTTTTTGCATTGAAGTAGTTATTTTATCCAATAAAAATTCATTTATGTTCGAGTTATACAATGATCCATACAAACAATTTCGTAGAAAATAGAGTGCGAGTAACTGAAAATTAAACAATAGATTTTCTTTTGCATCAGATTAGAAAAATCCGTGCTCGAATAAGCGTTGGAACTGTGAAACGCATCGTTGAATAAAAAATTTTCATATTTCCGAGCAACGACAGACGATTCTTCCAGAAAATCCTTATCACGAACGCTTGATTGCAATTCATCATTACGATATTCAATCGCAAAAACGCACCGCTGCGGACACGAATGGCAGGGTTTATTGGTATCGCAGGTGGTATTAATAATTCGGCGGGATCTCGTATCGGCAACAATTTCGCCGGGGCATTGGATAATAATTGTCGCGGGCGGTACTATTTGTAATGCACCGGTTAGCCACGTCAAATTTTACAATGCCGGCCCTCATTATATTTACAGCGATGCGGCCGGCGTTGCTTACCTGTCAATGGGAGCCCGGGGAAACAATTTATGTCGTCGGTGACCGGGGCTATGCAGATTCATCGAACGATTGTTGCCGGTTGTGTACCGGCCATCAAAATTCAACGACGATGTTGCACCCCGACGCTGCGTGCCGTCTCTCCGGTTTAATTAGCGTTACAATGATCGGGAAATCCCCGGTATCATAGTCATTGCCGGTGTCACGCGGATAATTACTGTACCAGTCGACCCCCTCCCCCCGACACCCTCGCGTGTCGGGAATTTCGAAATCTCCTCCGACAATGAGCGAAGACAATGCAACTGCCGCTCGTAATTATGCTTCCTTTATCTCTCTCTAATTCACTGCTTCTTTCTTCCATCATTTTTCCATATTGTTAGATATCGCCACACTAGATCGCCCTTTCGACGGCGTTACCGAAAAGACGTAACGAAATAGTAAATATAAAGACGAGCACATTTAATGTGAAATGTAACTCAGTTTGTTCCATAAGTGAATAAGTGTCTTGTTTCGATACATGACACATACGTCCGTTCCACTGTGTGTTTCCGATGATGATTATTGAATACCAACGAAACATTAATAAAAAGATGATAACGTAGTCCGAAACTTTTTGGATTACCTACAATACATTCCTAATTTTGCACGATCGAGCAACACAACTTGTTGAACCAGTTCCGTGGGAATCGTTCGAAAATCCCGTTTCGTATCCGGAGTTTTCCTGCCGGCCAAGAGCAGCTTCGCCTATTTTCTGAATAGCAATTGGCCTCACCTTTCCGTGTCCTAATGGCCGCCGGTTAATCACCGCTCGGGCGTGTTTTCGGCCAATAAATAGGAACGGTAACGGTCCAGTGGCGTGCGTCCGGTAAATCCAGCTTCGTCGGGTTCATCGGTAAAAGCGTAATGGAGGATTCCGTGACCGTGGATGGGGAAAATAGCAGTAGCAACAGAAGCAACGGCCCTTCGTTTGTGATCGGGCCACCATCATCGTGAACTTCTAAATTATTACGCGGTTCCGGATTTAATGGAGCTGATGGTAAAAGGACGTCCACGCGAGCCTCGTAAAGCTTAATCTCGGCTCAGGCTGTGCTTCGTCCTCCCTACTACTGTTTACCCTGGCTCTCTTCAACCTCTCCCCACCCCGATCCCCAACAAAAGACAAAAAGTGGCCCGTTTACACGCGGAAAATAAAAGAACCCGAGAATACCTTCCGCGAACGTAATTCGCTTCGCGGAACAATCCGGGAAGCGCTAAAAGGACGACCGCTTCGCCGGAATGCGGATTCCTTCGTAACTATACCGCGTCTATGACTATTGTTCTCGGCGAAAGAAACATCGTTCTTCGAGCTACCATCGCATCGGTTTGCTGAATTCTTTTCTAAAGTTTCCTCCAGGAAGTTTATGAAATTTCTGTCTCTACGCCGCCAGGGGAATTGCGTTTGAGGAAGTGGCGAGGTTAAGGCTGCATTTATCGGCTGTTTACTATTCTTATCAGAACACAGTATAGTTGCATAAGTGTGGCTGATCGATTCTCTCCACAGGAAAAGTCAAAATATAATTCTTTAACCCTCTTTAATCCGTCCTTTATATCAATTTGACGCGATTTTTCTATTCTTTGTGTTCCTCAGAAATTCTTAAGAAACTTTGTGTCTTTTATTTTTTTAATGCGGAAAACCTAAAATGTAATAAGGGATCGATGAATTTTAGAAGCATGTGTAGGTACGCTTGGAACATTTTCTAGTATAAATAACTGGCGTTTCGATTCCAGCAGAAATTTTCCGTAGCACTGACGTCTGCTCTATTCCCTGGTGAAGCAACTTTCGAACTCGTTTCTCGTGTTTCGTAGACACGTACAGCTGATTGTCTGGCTGCAAACCTCAGCGACACGTGTAGGTATCTAGCCAACAGCCGTGTCCCGAATCGACACTGTCGCGATCCAGTTGAACAAAGTCGATGGAATCTCAGTGTTAAATCTGCTTTCGAGTTTCTCAATTTACTCGACCGTTCGAGCATTCTTTTACATCCTTACATCTGAAATCTGCCGGCATTAATTTACCGTTTCCCTCTGAGACCCGGAAGCGCATCAGACTATTTAAATTGCTCCAGTGATTTCTCATCAGTCTGCTGATCAAAGTCGATGACGATTAGCGAAAGTTCAACGGCGGGGGATGGGTCACGATGAAATTCCGTCTTCAAGTTATATTAACGCCGTTCCCGCGGGCTCTCCTCGGACGAACTTTAATCGTGAATAATGAAGGAGTCCGTGGACGATTATTTTTCTTAGCCGAGAGGACGATATTGCACGGAGAAACGTAATTTCGTCCAGATGCGATTTTTCGCGCCCGACCCGAAAATCCCGCCGTGCCCGAGATTCGCCGGAAAATTGCGGAAGGATTGCGCGCTGAAACAAAAATTATTTGCGGTGCGAAATTCCAGGTCCGAGCAGAGATAGCAATTACATGTACGGTGAAATATTTTATACCGTGGTAACTGCAACGAAATTATTTCTTCTCGCTGTTAATATGCAGTCCGCATTGAGATAGTTAAAAACATTCGTTGTTTTCCCAGGGTTTATTACTGTGTTTAAACGCGCGTTGGGAAATCATGGAGAAAAAATTACCGACACAGCTATTATTCATCTTATATATTAATCCTTCAAAAGTTTTATAACGCAATTTCTTCCAAAATCAGTTTTTGCTTCAACAAGAAATAGAAGGAACGAGGGAAGTAACAAAAATATGTCAAGCTACACATCTTCCTCCTGGAGATAAATAAATAAAAATGAGATACGATAAAATGGATCCAACTTCTACGTATCGTGCCATCGATATAAAACGTCAACGGTGATCGAAACACAGAACAAAGCCTCGAATGATCTAGAATAATCTAGATTTATCCGCGAACTTTCGGAAGTTTTACGGCGGGACCACAGCCGATAATCTCGTGGCGACCGATTCGCGACTCCGTTATCAGAAAGCAAAAAATAAGATGTTATATCGAAATGTCCGTCGATCTTTCGGCGAGAGGGGTTCGGCAGAACAACGAAAACCGTTTCCGTTGACGAAACGCACAAGTTCGATCGATCCACGCTCGTAAACGGTACGGGCATCATTGTCACGGGTATAACCTGGAAATAGAGAGCTGCCATAAATTTGTGTTTCAGACAATCCGATTGGACGCGGTTTAAGGCTCCCTTCGGTTATGGCTGCGCGGCGATTCGCGGCGTCTTCCGATTTTCTTGATACATTGTAGTAAAACGAGTCCGAGATTCCCAACTCTTCGAGATCCAATTCTTCGGGGACGATGTTAACCCGAATCTCTGAGACAATTGCGGAGCTTCGAGTCGAGTTAATACCTCGTAAAACGCGTGATCTGGATCCTGGTGGATGATCGGTGTGACGATAATTCAAATCACTGTTCTGAACCTCGTTGAATTAATTTTTTAAGTCCGGGAGAAGGAGAATTATATATATCTCGTTGATTTAGAATTTTGTTCAATCCATTTCAATAAAACGAAACCGTGAACGTTTGTCTTTCTGTTATCGTTTCCAAGCGATTCCAAGAAGTCAGGTCGAGAGGAGGAGGACATAGAACACCCAGAAACTCGGCGGCAAACAAATATCTCCGACACACAGTGGGCTCCAACGACAGTAAACTATTTATGCTAAAATTCGCGGCTCGCTTCCGCGAAAGCCACTGTTTTATATCGGCGATGTTTCCCGATCTAGCGCGGCATTTTCACAGCTCAGAGAAATTTGGCGAAGGATTGGCCGAGAGCAAAAGTAGAGCGATCGTCGCTTTCGGAAAAATTTATGGTCGTCTTCCTGGTGTTTGGACTCGGGCAGGAGGCGTGTATAATAAAGTCATTCTCGCGGAGAGAGCTACCCGCGCGGCATATAAAACACGGGCCCGTTCCGCTTCTTCTCTGTTTCAGATTTAGTGCGACGAATCTCGAGAACCAAAATAGAAGAAAACGTTTCTGCAATTCGAGAGTATACCGCCTTCCACCAATAATTTATTGGGTGGTCCACTTAAATGTAGCCACCTAAATATATCATACATTTATATAAATATTAAAAATATTTAAGGACATCAATCTATTAGCTTCAGCTTAATAGGATGATTGAAAGAAGAATACAATTTCTATTTTGCATGAAGATCCACAGTGTAGTCACAAATAGAGCGTGTATAGCGACAATTTAATACCGACTGCGTTAGAGTATCTACAGCGGAGTCTACGGCAGTAGTCCCAAGCTGAAAACACGTTTAATCGGATCGCGCAGTGTAATCGCGTCTACATCGGCATCGAACGGAAAAGTTGTTCCGTTCGGTGTTGGCGCGACGAGTCGAGGGTGTAACAGTGCAAAGATCCCGATCGAAAATCAGAGTCGGAGGATGCGGCAGACAGAGAGATGGTAGACACAGAAGGCGGGATGACAAAGGAGAACGGATTCGAATCCGCGGAGCCGCGAGCAGAGCTGCGGAATAACCGGGAAACGAGCTTGGAGCATTGGCGCGAACGAGCCATCGCGTGCTCTCGCCGAGATTCGCCTATACGCGGCCAAGTTTTCCTCTTGTTATGAATGAACCGGGGGGGGTTTGTCTTTGTACCCCGGCCGCCCTTCCCACCCAGCTCGTTACGCTGGGAGAATCGCGTCACATACACCCACTTGTTTACATACCTCTTCAGGGACGCGCCCTGGAACGATGCGAAACGACGACGCCGTGACGCGCGACGCCACGAAGAGCAGATCTTTCCTCGTTTCTCCGACGCTTTGTATTACCTCCTCGTGATCCGACGCAGCCCAGGATATTGCCAGATTTCCAACCGTCGCGTTTCAGAATGCCAATCGTATTTTTCTTGACTTTTTTCCTAGCTTAGCCATTGCTCAAAATATTTGTTGCATTATCAAATTTATATTCAACTAGCTTTTGCGTGCGTGCTGAACGTGTTTGTGTTAATCTATTTCGTTCAATCTGTAATAAATTTTTCAATACGAAAAAGTAGTATTTGGTGGAATTTCATGTTTTACTAAACTACTGCAAGTATTGTACGAGATATTCCATCAGTCTCATATCATTAAATTTAAGAAAATCATATAAAATGAAAGTATTTCAGGCCTTACGACGAAATGATAAAGATGCTTTCGCGAGAAATGATTCTTACGATAAAAACAGCTCGATATTTGAGCAAGAGCGAACTGTTACAAAACCCAATTCCAGCAGGGAGAAGCAATCGAATCCCGGACTGTCGTCAACAGAGAACAATGGAGGAGTCAGTTCTGGAATCTCGTTGCGTTTTCACCCCGTGCAGCATCTTCCAGGATCGCCGTGAGCAGCGTAAGTGTGTGTGTGTGTGTGAGAGAGAGAGAGAGTGGAGGTTTTGCCAGGGATCAGCGATCCCGTAGGACGTTCAATTTGCCAGAGATAATGGTCGACCGATAGAATCGAGCTCGGCGATAACCGTATCAGCTCGAGAATCCACGTAACAAAGCGGCCAATTCGCTGCCAGGAAAAAGAGACAGAGGATAGACATAGTTAGATTAGACGGTGGTTGCGAACCAGGGGCGAGAGCGCGGAAAAGACATCGCTGGAACGATTCGCGTATCCAGAACTCTCTTATCGAGGCCCAACCAGAATCCATCCAACAGCTTCCCTATCCAACGTGAAACACATACGTGGGCAGGACCAGAAATCCTTTCCAGAAACCAGAATTTCGCGTTACTCAGCCCGCAAAGACGCTTTGACGGTAACGATTCGGATGGTAGTAACAGTAAAATAAACCACTGCGCGCTTTCCACTGAAATTCGAGCCACGAGTAGTTGAAAATTGGGTGGGGACGATAAAGAGGGAGATCGAACGTGCTGCGCCCTAAATCTGCCTTTTCAGGGCGAGTGTCCAACTTGGGAATGCCTTTTATAATTTTTACATGGCTGTAGTACCTCGATTCAGGTGCTTCTGTTAATCTGACACCGAATGTTCGATTCTCGCGGATTTGCGCGGGCAAAGGAACGGCCAAGTTCTTTCCACGTTGCCAGGAAGTTTTGCAGTAATTCCGCGGCGCTGTCATTAACAGAGGCCGCGCGCGCGCGGGCTACCGCCGGGAAATGAATGATAACCGGAGCAGGTTTCGCGCGCAGAACCGTCAATGCATTTCAGCCCTCCTGCGGAGGCGAGCCGCGGTGGCAGGCTGCCAGGTCGTTAAAGAGATTCCCGCAACTTTAAAGGTGCCGTAAACCCGCGAATTTATCTCGTCCTTTCCTCCTACTTTCTCGTAGCAACGAGCAGGCAGCTCGGTCCTCCCACCGTGGAGCTGTTCGACCAACAAAATTTCGAGGGAAACGGCGCCGGTTTTTCGTACTCGTCTCTCTCTATCTCTCTCTCGCTCTCTGCACTGTCACAGGCATCCTAGGATTCGCCGGGGGTATGAGTCAGGTGCATTCCACGGATATCAGGATTTCGGTCGGTGGAACTGATTAAATGGAATATATCGTGTCCCCGGTTCGAAGCCGTGTGCACGTACTATACCGTACAATCGGAGGAGATACGAAACCACACGGCGACACTTTGTCGCACGGCCAGACAGGATTTACGAGAGCGGGTCCTTTAGGCGTTTGAATTACTATCTCGATTTTACGAAATCGAGAGGAGTGTCGAACCATCCAGACGCGGTGCCAAGTTCCCACTTTTCCGAGGAACTTGTGTATGAATGTAGAGAACTGTGTATGTATGGGGGGGATCGCTATGTCCCGGATTTATCGTACCGGAACCGCTCCCGGATCGAAGGCTTCAACGATTAACGATCGCCACGGTTTGCTACCACTGCTTCTGCTTTTGCTGGTTCCATCGTTGCACCGTTGCTCTCGAGACAGTGAGATGTAATATATTTTCACGATTTCTTGGACGGTGCTCCGGGAGGAACGTTTAGCAGAATGGATATTTCCCTCTTGGAATTCTATTGGAAGTAAAATATCCTCCGCTATGAATTCCAAGCACCTGATTTATAGATCAAGCACGGCGAAAAATAGAAATTCCCCGTGCCGTGAATCTGCTGCTTGGATATTCGGTTAATATCCCACCCGGTGATAAACAATGCACTTAATCTCAATGCTGGACGCGAGGATAATCTTTTCGAAGATGGAACTGTTCTTCTACCTGCTGGTTAGGAAATTACAAAATCTGCAATTTCCATGTCGAATGAAATGTTCGTCTTTTCTTGCCAAAAAAGATTCGAAATTTTCGTTCGTGGACAACACGAAGAGGTTGAACGAGGTAGTGGAAGTGGTCGAAACCGATCGCATTTTTGGCAGCAGTTTCCAGGTGGTCGAACGATAAACGGCGGATGTAAAACGCAGATAGCCTCGTTCGACGGTTACCGGAGAAGTTTCGGAACCGCTCATTACATGCGACGCGTGTTCTCGAATAGGATGTCACGTCACGGCGGAACGTGCAGTGCCAGTCACTCTGTTCCACTCTGTCCCACTCTGTCTCCCTCTCTCTCTCTCTATCCACATGGCCCCCTTCAGCCCTTCAACCCCCTTCTTTTGCCGTGTTTATCCGTCCCTCTCTGTCGCACGATGGGGGCCCGCGTCGAAACGTACGCGAAACGTACATACATACGTTCCCATACGCCGGCTGTCCCTCTCCCGGCACTCCTGCTTCCGTATGACATCCATAATGTCTATCTATTCAGTCGACCGAGCGCTGCCTCTGACAGCGTATGAATTCCAACTTGAATATGTATTGTCGGCAGCAAATTAATATATACAGCCGCGAGCGAACGCCGGCCCTCTTTGTCCCTACTCCGCCACTTTTCCTCCTCCTCGTCGACGACGCCTTCTCCTCCTTCACCACCTTCCCTTCTATAACCATCCACCCACGCCGACGCGAACTTCTAAATGTAATTTAATAATGTCTACCGGCGCCGACGCTGCCGACTTTGCCATTCAGCCGCGCGGAAAAGAAGATTTTTAAAGGGGAGCTACCTTTTTTCCGCCGCGAGAAAAGTTCACTTCTTCTTTTGGATGATCCTATACCTTCACAAAATTCTAGCTCGCGCTACAGCAGTCTTCAGACCTTCAGGAACACCACGATACACCGGACTGGCGAAATTATTGGGCACCATACAGTTTGCTGTTGCTTCAAATGATATCAAGAACCTCCAACTTCCGGATGTTGAAGGAATTTTGAGACACCCTGTAGAATGGAGTTATTATGGTCACGCGGAAGAAATGTTTAATTTTTGAGAAGCTCCGAGTGTAAAGGATTAACAAATACATATCACCGAGAAGAACAATCGAGTCGACTGACTTTGTGCATTGACAGGGTAATAATGATCCGAGTTCCAAACCAGCAAGCTAAGGGACAGTTGACATTATTCTTCCTATAGAGGCAATAACAACTTCCTGGCCGGTCCTGGTCGCATAAAAAGTTCGCGTGAAAGGCTCCTCGGATCGGTCACAGTTGGTCTTTCAGACGGTGCTATTAAATTAGCGATGCACAAACGCTCGCGCAACGAAGTTCCCATTGATACAGTGTGCTGCTGGCCGCGGGCTAATGAAAATTCCACGCCGGGTCTTAGACGGGAAGACCTCTGAATAATTGTAGGAATAACGAGAGGAAAGAGGGTGGCGAGAGTGGGGGATAGTTGAAGAAGGACATTGAAAGAATCTTCGGTTGAATGTCGGGAGCCCATGAAAGAGCCAGTACCAATCGTCAGACGGTGGCATTATAGTTCGTCAGGTAAGCCGCCTTTCGACACGCCTCATTACGCAGATTTACGAGTCGAGACCGAGATAGAGAGAGAACGGAGGAGAGCTGGTCCCGTACGCGAATACTCTCGCGATCGAAGGATCGCCAAGAAACTGGATAATGAGTGAGGAAGGGGAGGCCATTGGGTTTTCAATGGTTCACCCTTGAAGCTTGTAGCCGACGAGGTTTGTCCTCAATTTTCTGACGTGTTTGTTTATTATATATATATTTGAAACAAGGAAATGTACATTTTGTACGTTCTGTGTATTGTTTACCATCTCTACAGCGAGTATACCAAGAGGTGAGTTTGTGGAATACACAGCAGAGAGTGGAGAGAACGCAATGTAAACACGATCTACCTTGGGTTGGACAAAAGCATAACACACCATGCTTCTTCTCAACTGTTACGATTTCTGTTGGTAGTTATTCGTCAGAAAAAAGACAGAAAAGTGACAATGTGTCAATTCAGTCTAAAAACGACACGCTACACATGGAACGTACAAAATGCACAGCAATTATTTACATTAGGGGCTTCCTCACCCATTTTGATGATCTTGAAATATGTTGTCAAGGTTATCATTGTGAAAAACTTTCTCCTAATGTAAATAATTACCAAATGCACATTTGCTTGTTTCAAATACACGCAATATACGAACATGCACAGTGTTTTATCTTTTTGTCCAGCACTGCATTCAAAGAATCCTCGCAGTAAAGGATAGGAGCGCTCCTAAAAATGCAGCGCAACCTCAAAATAGATTGTAGACTCGGTGCAGCGGTCTCCGTTGGTGCAACAGCGTGCAACAGCCGTATTGCAATTTACACGGAGACCCGTCTCCCGGCTCTGTATATCATAGCAGCCCGCTAAACCTAGACGCCTGGTCGTCTCGGGTTTCCCAGCCCCGACGTGGAATCATCCTCGCGCGTCCGGGCGTATCAGCGTCGCACGTAAACCAATTAGGTTTACGATAGACGACGGCGCGTAGAGCGACAGTTGCCCCGCGATTTATTACGCAATTTATATCGCGCTCGTGAATACAGATAAGGCTAATATTGCAGCGTGCGCGCGCGCGCCCGACGAATATCGGTCGGGAACGGACCGGAGGAATTTCTGTGAGCCACTACCGGAATTATTGTAATTGGAGCTGTGTGTGTACATATATGCAGAGGTGAACATTCGTATGTGTGTGGCTTTTAAAATTTTCACGTACCATTACCTCCGGGGTCTTAGCTTGATTTTTACTGCCGTCGGTCTTTATTGCCGAAACTTTTATTACCCGTTTGCTCGTTATGCTATCGGCCACCGAGATCGTTATCTCCTACTTTTTATACCGGGACGAGTCTCGTTTCCACGGCAAAATGGCTAGGGATTGACGGGGCTGCTGATTCTACGTGGCGACGCGTGGAACAACCGTGGATGCAGTGCTCCGCTGAAGCGCGTACAAATTTCTCGGATTTACACGATTTATTCTGGCTTACATTATGTTACTTATTTCATTCGGAACAATTAAAAACTAATTACAATCTACACGCGTAACCGTTCCACCCGTGATCTCCAGGCCACACGACACGGATCAACGCGACAGGCCTCTTCAAGGTATCCGGAGACCGGGTAATAGCGTTGGCTAAGCAAACAGCCGATTTTTATTAGCCTGCGAGGTCTCTTTGTGAACGGAGAAGCTTATCGTCAAGAAGGAATCCTCTTGCTCCGGCGTTCTCTGCCGATCTTCTTCTCATTGTCTCGTCCCCTGTCCCCTAAAGGAACATTCAAAGCGCGGCATCAAACCCCCACCAAGGATTCAGGACACGAGTAGGGATCAGTGCCAAGGATCATAGGCTTCGGATTCTCAGAAGAACCGCAAACTAACTGGCTTTTTCGTTGTACACTCGAGATCAAACAGATTTTTCGTCGCCACCGGAGGGCGCGTATTCGTATCATAGCATCTCCGCCTCTTCTTCTTATTCTTCTCTACTCCCTCCTCTCTAGCCGTTGGTGTACGTATCAGCAATCCGAACATGGCTTCCCATGCCGCTACTCGTTCCTGAAGAGCCGCCGTTACCGCCGTAGGTCGCAATTTTCCACGCTCCGAAGCAAATCGAGCAAAAACTCCTGCCCCGTCAACGACGGAGCCGTACTCGCGAATGCTCAAGAGATCGCTCCCGCATTCCTTAGACTCTTCTACGAGAGTCCGGGTCTCATCCTTGTCCTACACCCCCACAAACGACCGCCATCTTGCTGGATACGCACGTGGAATTTCCTTTCTTCTCCCGAGTTTTCCGACTGATCACCGGAAGGCAATTCATTGTTTTCGGGGAAAATAAGGCAAATTCATAATTTTTTGAAGCGATTATTTTTCGTTCCTAATATATTTTGTGTTAAAGAAGTACGTTTTACGAAGCTGTGGATTTTGATGGGATTATGTTGGAATGCAACGATAATATTATACTATATACAGAAACAGAATCCAGCCGGAGTCGCAGAGATTTCGTTGTTTGACCCAAGTGGTTTAAGGCACCCCCACTTGAGAAAAGGGACCGGAGGTTTTTCCAGGGACGAATCAGCCCAATCGTCGTCAGTTTGTCCCTTTTTCTTCATTCACATTAGGATCACCGTTTTAATCCACTTTGTAACGTTGTTTGCTTTAAATAAATAAAGTAATCTTGCTTAAGTCAATAAAGTTTTTCAACAGACTTGGATTTTTGTACGACGGGAATGTCTATGGTCTCCCACCGAATTATGGGAATTGAGAACGATGGCACGGAGGCGAGAAAATCGGTCGACGGGCGGGAACATTCCAGCTTGTTCATCGAATTCGACAGAAGGGACCGGAAGCCGGGTGGAGAAACTGGGCGTAAAACGTATCGACGGTGCATTCGTCGTGAAATATGTTTCCGTCATGTCCGTTGGTTAGTCTGCCGTGCTTCAAGACTCCGTAATAAATGGCTAGGACGAGCGAACCGAGGTGTCGATACGTCACGGTTCGCTATCCTGTTTAATATAGAGATACTTCGTTCCGAAGATGCAGCCAGGATGTCATACGGCTGCTCGGAAAGATTTCGCAGTAAAATGCAGCTGCGAACCTGGAGATCGTATCGTTGGGACTCTAGAATACCTCTGTAAGCCTGATTCTAATATTAGAACTGTCATACTTGTCTTACGGTCGGTTTCAGATATATAATTTTATTATTGGTCAAAGTCCACAAGCTGCTTCAATGGGAAATTAGCGAATGAATTTTCTTAAGAAAATTCTGAAAAAATTCCACGATGTAACACAAACTTGAAGCTGTCATCTGCCATTTATTTTGTTCGACTGCCTTGCACGTCACCGGAGAAAAGTGCTCTCAAAGTCGGAGGTCTTTGAAAATCCCTCGAGCCAGACTTCCAGGAGCATTCCTACACTAAAACAGAGCGTTAGTATGCGAACACGGACACGCCACACTGATTAAACGGAGCCCATTGACCCAGATCAACAAGGTTCCCGGCCTCGTCATTATCAATTTACCCGACGAAGTGATCCGAGGCGAAGGAATCCGCGTAGATTCGCATCGCGATTGTACGCGATCCAGTCGCATTCCTCTCGGAGAATTTCCCGCGTTACCCGATCGGCGGTCTCCTCTCGCAGGGGGTTACAAATGATCGGCTAACGAGAGTGGACGAGAGCGAGCGCCCTTAACGAGGTGACGTCACAACAATAACAAACAATTACAGCGTCTCGTCGGCGGACTGGACCGCGCCCTAACGAGACTAGCCCGGGCCCCGACATTGTTCGTGGACTATCGCGGCTCGAGGAGGGTGAAAAGGGGAGCCGGGGGGTTGGTCGGACGGTGAATTAGTCGTAAGTCACTCAGCCACGGCTTGTTAGCGTCGTTAACCCTGACCCCGGCAGCGCGTTGCTCGGTCGACGGCTTTCTGCTCTATTTTCGAGCGAAAACCGTCGACCATGAATTTCGACGACGACGCCTCTCTCCTCTCTCTCTCCATTTCCTTCTCTCTGTCTCTAAGTTCGATTGTTTCACCTAGGGCGACCAATCGGAACGGAGCCCGCGCGGAAACGCTTCTGAAGACGTGCGATTGCGCTCGAAACAGGGGCCGCGACGATGCTCGCTCAGGTGTTTGTAATCGAATCAACCGGCTCCGAGTCGCAGGACGATGCTCTGTGGAGCTGCACCAAGCTTCCTCAAGAGCAACTTTGCTAGCTGAGATGTGTAAGCCGATGGGCGAGCGCGTGGTCCCTGTTGCTGGCGAACTGTGTTGATTGTTAAACACAGGAGATAAATATTCCGTTTTGTCGATCGTACGAATTAATAGAAATTAGTTTATGATATCGGCGCACAGCTTCGATCAAAGAACCTGTCAAATTTTGAAAATTCTCATGAAAAGGATCCACAATCGAGTCGAAACGTTGAGAAAAATTTTAAAAATTGTAAAATAGAAGAAACATGAAAATGTCTTCCCTAAATGATACGTCCATTTTTCTGAATTCTTTTATACCAGCACTTCCTCGATCACTAGCCAAGCGGATTTTAAGCATTTATTAGAACAATTTCAAAATACTGTTATATTATTTTCAACCAATTAAACGCAGTAGCAAAGAACAAATATTTTTATTTCACTCCGGTTGATTACAAATCAAGTAAAAAAATTTTATTTTGCACAAAGATTGTCTACCAATCCTTATCGACAGAGGGAGAAGGTAACGCGAGCGGCAACAGGGCCTCCAGCAGCCGATCTTTCCATCCAATTAAGTAAACCCCGACGGTAAAAGGAGCCCCGGATCCCGGGGCGAGTTGCAAACACCTTTGGAATTTCGAGCAGCAGGCCGCTGACGCGAGGATTACACGGGTTCGGGTGTGAATTTCAATTTCGATTTGAATTAAGATAAGACTCGTCCGCGGGCTTCTGTATTCCTTTTTTTACCCCCTCTGCCGATGGCAGCTTGCAGATGTTATCAAATAACAAGCAAAATGTAATTACGTCGGAAACACGAAGCGATCGTTTTCCCGCAATAACTCTAACAATTCGATCGGTAGCAGTAATTATCGACGAAACGATGCAAGAGGTAAAACTGAGGTCGTAGAACGAGAGAGTTTGTTCCGGAGCATGATGCGCGGAATCCGTGCCGCGTGAAGCGGGTCCATCGGCGCGGAAGAAAAGATGCCGCGATGGGCCCGCGGCCAAGGTATATAGAGCGAACCCATCCGCGGATGTACGGCTGCGTAAATCACTTGGTGGAACCAAGGGAAACTTCGGGTCCTCCGTTCCGTTCGCCGACGAGCCCGGAGGCCATAACTTTAAGCCGGTCGACTTGCTCGACGACGACAACCACGACGACGACGACGACGACGACGGAGCTAGCAGCGAGCTAGAGACGCGCTCGAGACTTTCCACGGGTTCCGGTGTTCCATTTACGGGAAACCCGCGCAAAGCGGACAACTGCTACGTCACGGCTCGTGCCAGAAGAACTCGCTCCACCACCGAACGAGACAAGACAGATTTACGGGACACCGTTCCTGCTTTCTGTCGAGAAACCCGGAAAATCCTACGATGAGGAATTTACCGATTACACGGTTTATCTGGTTACCGGTGGCTCGGATAAGATCGGAATTTTGCGGGATTCTCTCTATCCTTCGCACACAGTATCTGGAAGTTAACTTTCCACATAATCCATTTATATTCAATAAAATAACTACTTCAATGAAAGATAAATATTTTTTAGGGTGTGATGAAAATATACCGATGTAATGAAATGCAACTGTATATATGTAGAATTAAGTCGTTGATAGAATAATACGTCAGTAAACACAAACAATTCAACATTTAATTTTATAAATATAACAGATACAATTAATAAAATTGACATAAAGTAGACGTTACCTCTGTTCACGTTTAAAACACTGAATTTAATGTTTCCAGATTGCAAGTATAATATGTCAGTAATTAAAAGTTAAAATTCGATTGTTTTCCCAAAATCGCAAAGGCAAGACATTTTATTCGAGGAACGGTGATAGCGTGTCGTTCGTGTAATAGGAATAAATGTGGAGTTATTTTCGCCGTCTGAAACGTAATTAACAAGGTTTTTCATAAACGAGGAACGCCAGGCTCCCACCTGTAATTAGTAATTACGGACGCTGGGAGGAGATACACGAAACGCGCGTGCACCGACCATATTTCAATTAAAATTACCCGACTCAGTTTCAGCAGGTACCGCGCGCGCGCACATGGCGATTCATGGAAATCCGGCGCGACGCGCTGCGCGCCGACTCGGCACCGCGGTTCTCATTAATTGCTCTGTTTTCGGAGCGAGACGGGCTCCTTTCATCTCCCTCTAGAAATGGTCCTGAGCCTCGGCGTTCTGACCGTTTTTGGAACCGCGTCGGCGAAGATCGATTCCTTCGCCAAGGTTCAACAAACCCCGGTGTTTTCAACCGGTTCGTTGCGTAACCTCGAATTATATGACAGGGTTCCCGGAGTAAACTTTCCTCGCCAAGCTTGGAAAAGCTTTGAGCCAAAGATTAATTTCTTCTGGCTCTGACACTTCCACCGTAAAAAATGCACTTGATACAAGCTCCGTAGATTAATTTATAGAGATTAGAATTAATTGGAAATTTATTTCGCCACCTCAAGAGTCCTGGCAAACTGTGTTACACCTTTTTGGAGTCTCAGTCTAGTTACCATAAACCTAATTTACGTTGCAAACGAGGAATAAAATTCACGGTGAATACTGCGGCCGCAAAACGTTGCCAGTTAACGCGATACTTTAAGACCGTGTGCTTAACTCGTTTTTACTGGCAAATATTCTCACGTTTCATTATGGTATTAGCAATCTGGAAATTAACAGTTTTCTGTGTTCTTCTAAAAGTATACAAATTTTCTGAACAATCCATTTATGGCTGCTGCGGATCTATATGCGAAATAAATATTGTTTAACGTTCTTGTTAGAAGCAGGAGCGCCGTTGCCATTATTCGAAGAACGACGCATAACCGACAACATCCTTTTTTCTTGTGTGTGTTATGCGAGAAAGGCAGCGGTCGAATTCGGCCATTATCCGCAGAAATATGATCTCGAGCCGACGCTAAGAAAACATAACTTTCCTTTTCACGAGGAATAGCCATTGTTGAGGGGTAGGGCCGATAGCCATGAAGCTGGGTGCCGCGGGCCATTGTGTTCCACGCTGTAGAATTCTACCTGGCCCCCATTATATCACCGTCGAAAGTGGCAAGGTTTCGCGCTCGCTCGCACGTGCGTGCACCGATTCGAACAGGACCCGAAACCCGGCCCGGGGAACAATGAACACCAAGCCACGATGAAAGTCTTCGGTTACACCGAGGAATAATCGACTGGGGGGTCGATATAATCGGTGGCGTCCACTTCCAACGACGTTCCCCGTCTTCTTCACGTAACTTTCACGCTCGATTCAAGTCGCCGTAAATGGCCCTGCTCCGAAAGAGCTCGCCAACATGTTTTAACCCTTTCTCTGTTGACTAACACGACGATATTCCGTGGCAAACATGCGAATTCCTCTTTCGTTCGAACGCGTTATTCCACTGACGATTATTTCGCAACTAACGTAATACCTGACCTCTCAATTTCTATGACAGAGAGTACGCATATTTAAAACAAAATATTCATATTTATTTATAACAAAACATTCTTTAGTACCGGCATAGAAACAACATCAGATTATATATCTCATTTTCGTTTTTAAAATTTTCAGACGCAGTCTTCTTCTTTCTTGAGAAAGATTCATATTAGGATTGAAACGTTGAAAGTTTAATCAAACTAGCAAAATTGCTTTAATGCGTTTTCTTGATCAAACCGTTCGCGGAGAACATTAATACATCTTTTGTTTTTAACAATCTCACGATCGATAACTGGAATAACATTTAAAACAGTATATTATTTAAGGACCCTAAGTGACACTAATTTAATTTTAGGACTGGGTCCTGGAGGATTTCCGGGATAAAAACTTGTTGGTGCATCTCTTTGGGGCTAGTTACCTGTGTGCCAAACTTCAGCTACGTCTTCTTTGTTCCGAGATTCTTTTACAATTACGGAGGACAGAGTTCTCTTATTTTTAGAGGCTCGTTGTAGCGAGTAAGCTTTCCCAAAGCGTGATAGCGAAATTCGCGAGGATAAAAGCAAACTATGTAGCAAAGGAGTAGCATCGACGTCGACTTGTTAACGTCTCGATTAGCGTGTGTGCCCAGCAATTGGCCAGCCCTCCTTTCCTTCGTATTCCTCTTTAGCAGCCGATGCATAATTCAAGCGCTATACTGCTCGCCGCGAGGCAAAGACTCCGCGATCAATTGCTATAGCCGCGGCACGAAGCCGGATGGCCGGCATGGTCCTTTGGAAACTGTTCCCAACACTTGGCATCGCTTGTTAATGGTTATTTACGGTCAGTGAGACCGAGCTTTTGCCATCGTGGAGCCGGCGATTAAACGGACTACGTTGAAATCGGTTGCAAAGTTTCTCTCTCTCCTTCTCCAACGACACCGATTCCCGTTTCTTTGCGCGCGCACGGAAACTTCAGGCTTCTGATTTATGTCGCCCGTGTAAATTAATATTACGCCGGTTTTAATGCCGTCCGGTTGCGCCGCGGTGAAAAACGCAACGGGGAGAGAGATCGTTAACGAGATACCATTCGTCTTTAGCAGCGATTCGTTCGCCTTCGGTTTCTTATCGTGCCACATTTGGTAGACCGATGATTAGACACAAAACCTGCTCTCAGCGTCCAGCTAGCTCTAATTAGGGTATTTAGGATACGCAAATACGCTACTTTGATTTATCGCACGACCGAGCATCGGTTGCGACACCGTTCCGCGACTCGATCATATCTGCGAAGAAAATAAACGTTCAACTATTGATAAACCAATTACCAAAAGGAAAAATCGTCCGACGCTACGAATTCCCAAGGTCTTCGGCAACAGAACGAAATAGTGAAAAGAGTATATACTCCGTGTTACGATGGTCCAATCTTCCACGAAACGCTCCAATCGGTCAGAAAAATTCGCATGTTCCCCGAAGAAGGCGGACCCCGAAGGTTCCTTCGAAACTCTGGCGTCCACTGGCAATTTTATTGGCAACGTGTAAAGGGACCGTTTCCAAGGACTCTACGTGCGCGAGCCTCGTCTTGGATAGGTCCTCGTTTCCTGGTTTTCATTCCGAACAGGTTTCAGACGTTGACGAAGAGAGGCGAAGAGAGTGAGAGGAGAAATGAGGAGGAGAACGAGCGAAGGATCAGAGAACGACTTGGAGGGGAGAATCGACTTTGTTGCTCGAAGGTTTACACGGCCAATCTCGCTTTGATGTACCCCTGGACTTGCTGCCATCCCTACCAGCCACGACAACCCTTACCATCAGGAACACATACGCCAGATTACGTTTGTCGTGCGCCGGCCCGCGTGCACACAAGACCGAACGGCCACGCACGCATATTTATACGACGATATAAGTGTGCTCTCACGTGTGTTTGTACCGGTCTAAAGCCTCCGGTTTCCTGGACCGTACATCGCATCGGAGCACTCATGTGTTAACCTCCGTGCTCTTTGCTGCACCGAGCTGATTCTTCGACCGGAGACATGCGGGATCGAGGGCGTGGAAAATTTAGAAGACTTGTTTCGTAGATCTATATCGATTAAACATATTCTGAAAGTTTCAACAAATTCGGTCGACGTTGCAATGAGCTACAAACGGTAATTATATAGAAAAGGTCTGCATACTGCGATTTTGATGAAATTTTAATATGTTCTAATTGTTCAAAGATGATAAAAATTGCAGCTTTTGCATGATTTCCATGATTCCCAAATAAGTTGTATGTTAAAAAAATTATCGTTTTTGTTAGAGCGTCCGAATGTTAATATATTCATCCAGTGCAATTAATCCGCCCAAAGCAAAATCCTACCAGCATTTCCGCGAAACTACCTGGCCATCAATTCCTCTATAGAAGCTTTTCTGAAATGCAATATCAGAGAGCCTCGGCAAAAATAGTTAACTGCACGGCTAGCGTGATTATTTCCCTGAACCCGGAAATTTCCCCGTCGACCGAGCACACCGGTTCTCTTTGACGCTAAGCAGCGACTGGCTGGACCAGCTTGATCGCGATTGTAAAAACAACGACCGGCCCGTTCGTGTGCAAAAAAAAAAACAGTAAAAAACATTATGCAGTCTCTCTCTTTCTTGTTCGTAGCCGTGTTACGAGCCCGGGTCACGAGACGGTAATTTTCGCACGCGCGAAATGGAAATTCTTTGACGCAACGCAACGGAGCGGAGGTATCCGTTGTGTAGAATCGCTAACAAGATGACGACCGCAGAGCAGCGGGAAATTAAAGTACCGGTTCGCGGACCTAGACCGGGATCCCGGGAACGAGAGCTCCGCGATACAATTCGACGCTGGCAATTAATTCGCGTTCCGAGAACGTCCGACTCGAACGACTTCCTCGTACTCGCGCGACGAGCGCAACAAGTGAAAGGGGAGACTGGAAACGACACGCGTGCGAGACCCTGTTTGTTTCGCTTTTTTACCCTTCTGCACCGAGAAATTCACTCGCAGACATTCCACTGTCGAATACAAATTCGGGCGGCTTCAAAAATCCAATTTATTTTGGGTCAGATACGTTTCTGTGGAATCATTCTTGGATGTACATGCAATTTTTCCAGGCAAAATTGTTGCTTCGAAAATGCGAGACCAATTTATATAATTAAAAGGAATGAACTTCTGGATCCTGACAGGACCCACCACCCCCACTTTCTACCCAAAACCGGTCTTCCCCGATTCCTCATAAATTTCTACAGTATTCCCTACACGCTCCCACGGCCCTTCCAAGTTTAAAACAGTCCCATAAACGAAAATCAGGGGCCCAGTTGATCCCAACGCTCTCCGAGCTGCCTATCTAAACTCGTTTTCACGATCTCCCATAAAATTCGCGAGCCAACGAGCATCCCATACGATCACCTTTATCGAGAGATCGATTCTGTCCGGATGCACGAGCGGACATTGGACTAATGAAATTAACTGCACATTTACGGATCCTCCCGTGGATCAAGTTTGCTCAACGGCCGTAAACTCTCGGGCGAAATTGATCATTTTCATACGAATCGAGTATCAAATCCGATAAGAAGCATCTTCGAGGAAATTTGCGACTTTCCAGAGACAGTTCGAGGGGCAGAGGTGTTTCCAGGAACACGAATAATAACTCGAAGTCGGGAGAGAAGAGAGGCAGAGACACTACCATCTGTTTGCATATGTCCGGGACCGGTCCATGAACGGTCGCAGGTGTTCAAACGAGGAACACGCAAACTGCAAGGCAGTCCCGAAGAAATTACCTTTATTCCTCCTTGTCCTCTTACAGGACTCTAACGAAATTTGTGGACCAGACCGGTGACCGCGATTGAAGCAACCGATTCGATTGTCTGCGAGGGATAAACGTTTTCGAAGGCTGAGACTGGGGGACAGGTGTTCCTTCGACCGGCGAAAGTGCGTCGTTAGACGGCTAGGCTAGATGGAGATTATGGCTACACGAAAGACGCCTTTTTCTTCGAGCGATCCGGACGCGTTAGGGGATCGCCTATTGATTAGTTGCGAGGACGTGCGGGCTCCAGATGCTTGCCAGATCTTAGCCACACCTGTGGTCGCGTTATTTCTACACTTGTATGCGATTTCAGTCCGTCCGGAGCCGGCATCGCAAATGGTTCTTTTAAATATTCCTTGCGAAACGAGTTTGAGCCGTTGTTGCTAGGTTTCTTGGATTCAAACGAGCCCCTACAAAGCCTAAGAGGATTGTAACAAGTAGCGAGTTTACGGCGCACAGGTTAGATCTTAGGTTACACAACACTATATATCTATTTTGTAGGAATTATCCTACCGTGTCGATTCGGATTTGAATCATCTTGGTTCGAGACCACGTTTGTTCTTAAAAGTTTTAATAGTGGAGAAAGGACTCTTCAGTAAGAGGATCGCATTGAAAAATGTGTCGTTACAGTATAAACAAAAATATCTGTTCTCTGCGAGAGACAATCGAAGAATATCCACAGGATCGTGTATCGAGAAAGTGCAACGCGTCGGCGAAGTGCATCCAACAAATTGAAACGTTCTGTGGGAACAATGCGCGATTTTTCCCGTGGGGATAAAGCACTGCGGCAGAAAGAGCAGTTTAACGATGGTCGGATTGGATCCGAACGACTAGGTCAGAACAAACCATCGTTTGTCAATGATTTATGCCTTTCGACGGGCCATTCGAGGGATTGAAGTGGTCATTAATGACCGGCATTCCGAGGTATCCGGCGATCTCGTTACTTTCATTACCGTTCGAACCGCGCGAGGCCCGGTCCGCCGCCATATACGCAGCTCAGCTATGTATACGTTCACCGCAACTCGTGAACAGGGATCTCTTTGGCCCATAAACTTTTTTTATGGACACGTCTTAGCCGCACCGGTCAGACCCTGTCACTCTATCTCGCTGCTTCTCTCCCTCTCTCTCTTATTGCGTGTTTGCACGACGTCCCTGACCGCAACGTCGCGTATCACATGGTAACGCGACCGAAGATCGTAATCGCTCGTAAACCAGGATACACACGACGACGCGACGTTGCGTCGAAGAAACCTGAAGGAACCACGAGAATGACGAATAAAGCTGCTCGATTTACCCCTTCCTCTCCGCGAGTCCCTTGGATCAACTGAATCTCCGCTTTCCCGGCTGCTCTTAATGAAATGCCGGACCCCTTGTCCGGTAAAATGCAATGTGGGGGCTGGGGAACAGGAGTTTATGGTGTGTAGTGATTCTATTGGGTTGGCAAGAAAGTAATTTCGGTATTTTAAAGTGAAATGATGTTTTTGATCGATAAGGACCGGAAGTTGTATGAGCGCGGAATTGTGAAGCAAACGATCATCGAACAAAATGGAAAATACAAAATGTATTAATAGGAAAGTATTCCCAACTTAATGAAATTTTGACACGTCATTTAGGAGTACTCTGGAGTGTCGAATTTTATTACCTTATTTTGCTTTTTCGCCTATTGTTCAACAACTATGGGTCGTAAGAAGTTTTGTTTTTCATTTTTGGAAATTAAATGTGGATCGATTAGCTCCAACATTTTTGAAGAAAAAAGAAAAAAAGAAAAAGAGAGAGGAAAAGAGAGAGAACTCTAATATCAGTGTCAAAAACCTATAGGCATCAATGTAGAAATTAATAATGATAGACTATAATGTCCATTGCTTGGATAAAAAAATTGGGTTCTTTTTCACCTAGAAAAACCGAAATTATTTTCTTACCAAGCCAATATTTCTTCATTAGAGTTCATAGTTTAACAATTTTGAAGAAATTGTAACTCAGCGCGGTTGATGCTGTGGCTTATGGAACGTCATGGGTCATCACACGGGTTTCCTACGAGCTTGAGTTGCATCGAGTTCCAGCGACCAGGTGCACCGTGTGTGCGAAGCGGACGTGAAAAGACGTCGGGGTCGTAAGTCGGTCGACAGGAAGTTAAATTCATTACCGGATAATTCCATTAACCGGCGGAGGAATTGAAACGCGTCCGGCGATGCGAGCGGGAACGCGACCGGTTAATTATCGTCGCTCGCGGGCCGACAATGACGCCCCGCGGAGTTAAGTGCGCGAACAATACAAACCCTCTCCCCTCTCCTTCGAACGGTGAAACGTTAATTATCCGCGGAAATTCTCGGATTTATCGGTGCGCGTCGTCGTTAAAACGTGCATGTGTCCGATCGATATGAGACTCGATTAAAAACCGTACGCTCAAACGACTCTCCCGATATAAATGAGAGTCGAATTGTATACGTGTACGTGTCTCCGTGTGCGTGCGTGTATGCTCGGTGTAATTTGAACGTAGACACGCGATTTGATGAGCAATTAATGACGTACGATATTAGTAATATCAGTCGCGGCGGTCGCGTGCCCACGCGCGCGAGAGAGCACACGCATTACCAAATCCACCGTTTAATCTACTTACTTAATTACGAAACTTCATTATCTACACACGCGATGCATCGTTATCGCGCGCCCACCTACGCGTCTACGTAACCGAGTTTATGCGAACCGGTGTCCAACGGCCTCGTAATTGTAACCGGTAATTCGACAGTATCTGTAATTAACCGGCCCACTTTGGTGTACGTTCTTCGATTCGACGCGAAGAGTTATGGTTGCTGCTGTTTCTGATGGTCTACTGGCAGCCGTCACGGTAGAGGTAAGATAAATTGTTACGAAATTTCTAATTTTCTTTTTTTACGATTGAGAAAATGGTTTCTTGAATAAAGTTTTTCGTTTACGTTGAATAAATTCAATCTCGTCATTTCGATAAAGTAGTTCAAGCACGAAAAACAGTTCAACCATTCTTATTTTTGCGAAACCAATAAACGTCGCGACACTTATCGTCCGAAGTGTACGTTTCTAGGAAATTAGAAGCTCCCGGTGATTGATCGTCCAATTACGTAATTACACGTTGTACCCGCCCCGTCGTTAACCAAACCCCCCACCGCTGTCACGAACCACCGCGAAACAAACAAGGGGAAGAGTGAGAGACTTGACTAAAAAGAACGAATAAAATATGAAACTAATAAATCTTGTCGCGGCGGTGTTGCTTATAATCGCTCACGCGAGACACGCTGAAACTCTCGTCTTGCGTAACGAGGTAAAGTCGACGTCGCTTCGCGGCTACGGTGTCCGCTAAAGTTCTGCCATAAAGAGGAAACTTGGAATCACGACTAATCTAGCGCGTTGCCTCAGAAATAGAGAGTAAGGGAGAGAGGAAGAGAGAGAGATACGGTTCGTGCCGCGTGTCGTCGAGCTGTTTAACGGGCGCCGGTTAATTAAATTGAATAAATGCGCGTAAATGTCAGCCGGTATTGGGTGACGATGTTCGAGCTCGTCGACGACCACGTTCCCATCCCATTCCACTCCTCTCAACCCCCATTCCTACCCCGTTACACCCCTTCCAACCTCGTCACCGACGTTTGCGAGCCGCACGTCGCACGCTTTACGACCGGCCCGCGATTCCGCGAGTCTATTGCCGCGTTAGACACCGGGCTGCGGTCAAGTTTGATGGCGAACGAGCAACCGAACGACCCACCTCGAAACCGTGATTTGTTATCGTTACACCGTTTATGGGACAAACGAGCTGTCCCCGACAGATCCGCCACCATAGACTCTCTCCCTCGATCCGATTTTTACATCCTCGTCTGACCGAAGGTTTTCCATTGCTCCGGACCCTCGCGAATAAATCGATTTTTTGAATTGTTAGTAAATTTGAAACCACAGAGATACTGCGTCCACACGTTAAAAAAATTTGGAAATTTCCATTTGCTCCCAGCATCTACATAACGTTGAACACAAAAGTGTTTCTAAAGTTTGACACTGAATCCCAAAGTGTTTGACGATTTTAATAAAATTTTGCTATGATATAGAACTCAAAAGAATATCTGACACGCACTGTTTTTTAGTTGCCGACATTTCTGGAGGATAAAATAGTCCAAAAAGGTTGGAGTGAAAAATTAATTCACCGGTTTTTTCCATCTAAGCGCGTGCATGAAAATTGTCATTGAAATGTTATTATGATCGCGACGGGACAGGTACAGTAGTCGAACAAAATCCGCAACAGTGGTGGGCGGGCAATTAAATCGGAAGATCGAATCGCAAACAGCAGGGCGGAGATAACGCTCTATGATCTACAGGCACACAGGAACGGTCTCGTACAAGCGACTACAAGTTAAGTAACTGCAGCGCCGTAGCTTATCGCGGCTAATACCCAAATAAACTGTCCATCGTGTACCGAGGGCTGGCGTCCAATACGAGCCGGCGTATTATCCCTGGAATTCCCACTTGCAAACGGACAGTCGTCGTTGTCGGTGTTTCCTAAATCCCGCCGTGGACATTGTCTAGCATGTCGAGGATCGAACCCGTAGGAATCGTGTCGTTGAGGCACACGATCAACGATAGAACAGAGAGAAGGATATTCAACGAGAAGAATTACGATAGAGAGTGAGAGAGGGGGAGAGAAGTAGAGAGAATGAGGATTTCCAGGAACAGCCGGTACGCCGATATCGAGGAATCGGCGATTCGGAATCCCGTAACTCGTCGAAGGTGATTCGTAGGTCGAGGGGAAATGAAGTCGCGTATTAAAATCGGCATAAAACGTTATTATCCGCCGGCGTAATTCCGCGGTACCGATAGTAAGCCGGGGGCTGGAACACCAGCCTCCCTTTCGGCCGGTGGCTGGATTCCGTTCAACTTCCAGATAATGCACTCTCTCTCTCTCTCCTCTCAACTCTTCATTTCTCTTTCTTCCCTGATTTTTCTATCTTCCTCTAGCCAAGCCCTCGGTATCTTTCGCCCTCTTCCTCGGCCTTCCGGTCCTGGAGGGAAGAATTCGATATCAAATTCTTTTAAGGACATCCCGCGGCGTTTCTGCCGCGGGAAAATAAGAGGGAGGAACACTGGGTCCGGGCGATAGGGGAGAGACTCCACGGTCCAAGAAGATATTGCTGCATTCCTATGGTGCATAATGAGCTGTGAAATTTGGAAGAGGTCATCCCGCGAGGAATTCCGAGCGGTAACGGCAGTCATCCTCCATGGGATTATGATTTTCCGATGCCGAGGGCTCCTTTCGGGAACCTTCTTTCTTGGACCTTGTGAGATTATCATCCCGGTCCGTTTAATTTCTGCTTTCTCTACGGATCAACGTTAATGTAACAATATTCTTACTAATGTTTGTCTCGATTAGCCAACAGTTGCTCGTATACTTCGCGAATATACACGCGGTACAAACGCATAACAGTCCGCACGGTAATCGCGACTTTAACATCTCGCGCTCCATAAAAGGTTAATGGGCGAACCTTAACGTATCTGAACCTGCGCAGCGTTTCCGCGATCGATAAATCACTAAAACGCAAAATTGTATCACTATTCTGGCTCGGTGGCTTACATTATCATAAAGAACAGAGTGTGCCAATACTTTCGCAATCCAGCCCCGGATAGAGGAATAGAGATAGAGAGAAGAGAAGAGGAGGCCGGGTCTTAAAGATGCCTCGCCGGAACAGAGGAGTGGTTTACGGTATTTTCAGTAAGCGCCGAGGAGATAGTAGCTATCCCGGTGGTAGCGGTTTCTGTTCCGGAAGACGGTTTACGGCCCCGCCAGCTGGGAAGCTCTTTACGTGCCAGGTGTTAGACCGTGCCCAGCGAACCAACGGCCGAGTAAAACGCGTATGATTTACGATCGAGTCTCGCGGCTTCGATTAATTTCGCCCCTGAAACAGGAAGGCGAAAGAGAGACCTCTATCCCCCGAGTTCAAGGTCGGTGGTGCTCTGTACATGTTACCAACGCGCTCTTATTAAAAACGCCATCCGCAATCTTCTCTGAAAAAAGTTTCCGTAGTAACACCGATACGCGTTGCCCTTGAAAAATTACAGTATTTCATTTATTTAGTGTTGAACACGAAGTTCACAGAGTTCAGTGTAATTTGTAATTCATAATGACTTGAGTATGAGGGATGCAACGTTCTTTGACATTTGCTGCATTTTACAGAGCCCTTATTTGATTCCGCCTTACTCGGCACTCAAGTGCTTCCTATTTGCACCACTCTTCCATTAAATAATTCATTTAACCGATCCTCTGTACCCCGGTCGTTTGCACATTTTCCGTGTAAACAGTTTCTGCCTCCGGAAACAATTTCGCCGGAGACTTTAAGGCTTTTAACATCCACATCCGCTCTTGCCATGAATTAATAAACAAACAATGAACCAAAAATGTAGAACCAAATGTTTTCATACGGTGCTTTGCGAAAAAACCGGGCATCTAAGTTCGTCGATCGGTCGCGCGGTATATGAAGTAGAATGGGTGCGCCATGGTCAGACGCGTTCAGCTGTCATCATCAATATTTTTTCTCTTATAAATGAAGGTCGGGTTATTCGTGTGTCTGAATGGGTTTAAATACCAACTGGAATATGTAAGGAAGAAGAATTTTATACGTATGATTTATGATCAAGACTTCAATTAATTTCGCATACAGGAAGGCGAAAGAGAGGTATATTCCTGGCTTCAAGGTCGTTTCCAGCGTTTTACTTTTACTGCGACGCGGCCGTGTATCGAACTGTTTATAATGCAACCGTAAACGAACCCCGGCTATTTGTTTGTTTACAACCGGACGGTCAGATTGGACGTCTTCGGGTCATGCCCAGAGGTTATCTCCGTGGACCGATGTACCGTGGCGTAAAGATGTCGTGCCGTGTCGTTACTAGTCCCATAAAAATCTGTTACTGTCCCTCGTCGGCGCTCTTTTCGATTTTAGTCGACCGTTTCTTTGTATAGTGCAGAGACTTGGGTGTTCTTCCCTTCGTAACCTTAATATCGGCGCCATTTGCCAGGCACTGGGTAGGAACATTATTGTAAATAGTGTGACTCCTATTATCCATCTAAATTATAATGCAAGGAATGACTAAATAAAACAAAATTTCTGCTGCTTCCGGCGCAGTTGCTATACAAATGAGCATTGTGCCAATACTTTCCTGATCCAGAGTCTCTCTCTTTCCCTCTGGCTTTTCCATAGCTCGGGGATTTGCGAGGTATCCGTGAGCCGGCTGGAAAGTTTGCAGCTCGCCGGGACGCGGTCAGAATTCGAACGAGAGATCGCGTTTTAATTAACCGCGGGTCAACGCACTCTCTCCTTCGAGAACCGCGCCGCACGACAACATTGTTGCGGTGGACTTGGTTTCCCCCGAATCTCGGAAAATTGCGGATGAAACGCTGCTACCGCTGCCGCTTTTCCAGCAGCAGTTGAGAAGCTTGGAAAAGTCTGTATGAAAGTTTTCCGCGCGAAGAATGCTGGAAAAGTAGCCCGGGAATACGAGAGATTAAAGCATCGGTCTGGAATCTCGAGTTCTTCGGATAGCGTTACTGAGTTTCGTTAACAAGAACGTTTCGAAGTCTGCGAAGGTGAGGGAGGTTTAGGGTAGTTGCGGCAGGTGCTGCCATCTTAACGGCTACGGAGAGGAACTAGAATACTCTGTGACGTTACTCACGATTCTACACCTGGAATTTCCGGTTTTACAGACTCTGGGAGCTTTACCTGAAACAGACAAATTGTTCTTGTTAGTCAATATTTAGTAGCTAAAGAAACAGTTTGAAGTACATGGATCACTGTAGAATATAATTAATAAATTCGTAACAGTGTTTTCAAAACCGTAATGTATCAAAGTATGTACCTTCCAATACAAACAAAAACAATAAAATATCTAGAATGATTGTTATTTTATACTAGATAAATTTTAGGAGAATGGCGAAAGTGTTCACCTCCGAGACGAAAGAATAATAGCTCCAGACGCACAATTATCCTGTTTGTACGTTCCCGTAAAATATTCTCGTTTCGTTCGAACCGGTTTCGTTTCCATCCCCTGTTCGCGTTTCACCCCATCCTCCATTCCGCGACACTTATTTTCTCCAGTATCTTGTGCCTAGCTTCGCATCCCTTCCATCGTTCTCGTCCCCTGCTTCGGTTCTTACGTTCATTTCAACCATCCCCCGACCACCCTTTTGCCGTCGACGTCAACAAACATCTTGATTATACCGTAAAAGCCGCCTCTACAATCCCGACTGGAAGCTCGACTCCGCTCTCCTACCCCTGGGGAAGCTTCTGTCTCCGTGTTTCTTAACCCTGCCCCATTCCATCCCCTTATCAACGCATCCTTCTTGGTCTTCTATTTTCCAGCATAACCTCTTTCTTGCAGCTTTACACCTTTATTCTATTTTTCTTGGTTATTTTCTTGAACCTTTCATGCTTAGTTTCCGTCTTCTTCATCCCTCTTTTCACCCTAATCTTTTTTACACCACTTATCAGCGTGTGGTTCTCCTGGATTCTTCTCTTTCCGAGTTGAGATCACTTCTCGCAATTTTACACGATCCTCCCATTTTCCTTCGTTGTCCGGTTCAATCTTTTTTGTTTAGTTTCAATGTCCTTCAACCCCTCTTTTCACCCCGTCTCCTGCAATTCTATCATGTTACAATTCTTTCCAACCCGCTACCTATTTCTCCTTCTCTTTTTACCACCATTTCTCTGTGATCCACCCTTGGCAACGTCCTCCAGCCCCCCTCTCCCAACCCCCTGGCACAGACGCCAGGTCCCCCGCAATTTGCATGCGAAATTAATGCCTTTCTATTTCGCCCCGAATTAAACGCAAGTTTGCATAAAGAAACGCCGATTTATTCGTTTATTCTTCGCGTTAGAAAGGAGGACCGAGAAGGAAGGGGTAGAGGACTCTCGTTGTATCAATTGCAACTCTCCCCCTCCACAGTCCTTCTTCTTTTCTCGAGCCTCTTTTATCTCTTGGAAATAGAGAAAGGGGATGGGAAAGAGAAGGGGGAAACAGAGGAAATTCCAGGGCAACTGCCGATGGTTTTTGTCGTTCTAACGCTGCCGATCAACCGACACAACTTCGTAAACGACGTTTTTCCCTGCGTTTCTTCCTACATCAACGCCTCTCCACGATTTTTCGCTTGACCCTCCGGTGTCGGCGTCGTTTTTACGAGTCGATCGAAGACCATCAACGTTGATGTACCGACACGTAGAATTCCCGCGATCTACCCTGCGATAATCGAATTTCCCTCGGAAAACAGCCTCCCCTTCCACGTGTCCTGAAAATTACGGCACCGCGTGTTTCATTTAGAATTATAGCAGTAAGCGAAAACATCCATCGTTATCGATAAGGGGCCGGAAATCAGAGAATTTCAGGACAGATAATGGCTGCTGATTGCGGCGTATCGAGGACCTAACTCAGGATCGGACCGGATCGAAAGGAGTTCTGGGAAAGTCGAGGGAGCGAAAAACGAGGGCCAGTAATGCGGACGCCTCGTCTGAATGAGTTCGTTAAAAACGCACGTCGAACGGAATCTGAATGACCAATCAGGCGACGCGAGGCTTGATCGGCCGATTAACCATCGAGCTTTCAAAAGTTTCGCGAGTCGGAAAGCTGCCAGAAAGATCGAGTGCGTGCGACGGACCAGAAGTATGGAAGACCGTAATGGACCTCCAAATTAGCATCACCGGTTCAGTCATTTTTCTTCGGTAAAACTAAAAAGATTTGCACGTTGACAACGATGTTTGTTGTTTTTTCATTATGTATGTGACATACGTAGATCATTTAGTCTTTTTTTGAAAATTTTCAGAAGCAATGCAATCTCCACATTAAAAACGAAATTATTTCCCGGACGATTTAATAGGTATGTAAAAACGAATTCGGAGCCAACGATGATTCAAAATATATAATTATCGTCAAATGGACGCCAGTTTCAAAAAGCGGTTTGCGCGCAAAAGGGCGGATCAGAGGGTGGGAAAATTGAAATTTCGACGAGATTTGCGGACGAGTGTGGTTTGACCTAAAAACAAGCGGGGGGTGTCGCCGGAAACAATTAACCACCGAGATTTTCGCCCCCTTTTGACCAATGTCCCGTCGTTAAAGCTTGTAAACATCGTGCCTCGCAGTCGGTCAAAAGCTTTGGTCCATCTCCGCTCGATCGCGGAATCCCTGTAGCTTCGCGAAAGAAACAACCGCAACGGGACAAAGAATCTCGTTACGCGTTTCAATTAATCCGTATACCTTCCGTAACCGGGGGACCCATTTATCTTCATTTGATGGGGCGAATTTCCGGCGTAACGCCCACTGCATCCCCTCCCATGGTGCGGCGATAGCAATCACGCGATTAATCTGACACACAAATCTGGGCCAATTAAAACGGCGTGTCCGATAAAAGATTAATTCGCGGACCGGCTGGCCAAATCACTCGGCGATAACGGCACGCGAGCCATTATTAATAGCGGATGATAATTTACCCGCGCGGCCGAGCAAACATCGATGAAAAACTTCCTCGGACGCTCGTTTCCTTCGGCCGCACACGAGCGATCATGGTTTTCCGCGGCGGCCATTTAAATATTAATTTTAATGATCCTGATGACGCTCGTTATTTATCCGCGCCGATAACTCGCCGCGGTTGATCGTCCCCGCCTGTAAGCCGCTTAAACCGCGTGCGGAATAACGGTTATCGTGCAACCCGAAATCTTTTGGTTTTTGCTGATACCGAAATTGTAACATGTTGCAATCAATTTTCCAATCGCAACGGTTTTCCGATCGCCGCGCTCCGCACAACATTTCTTTGCTCAGAATGTTATTTATTTAAACAGAGAAGAAACTTTTTAGGTAACTGCTTTTCTCATTAACCGCTTATAACTGCATCAACTACAACGATTAGAAACTAAATTGAATGTTATTTTTGCCCTTAATAATTTTAATACAGGGGAACAATTTTCAATTTCGTCCGCAGTCTACTTGTAACGAACTCAATTGTGATTTCTGCTGGATCAGAAAATTCGCAAAATTCCTGGAGTCTCCGGTTGTTTGAAAAGGTCTAAAGGACGGTGGAGCACGTCGACTCGGAACCATAATTCGGTGTCCGTACAATTTTTCAAGCGGTGCGCTCGAGATAGTGGCCGGGAGGTAGATAAAAAATAAATCGAAAGGAAGAGAGCGGAAAATCGCGTCGTAATTCGCTGGTTTCGCAGTCGGCGGCGAGAGGTGAAAATCGGGAAGAACAAACTCCGATAAGACTCTCTCTCATCCCACTTGCGGTGGGAACATTTCCCGAAGGGGCAGAGGCCGAAAGAGAGAGAGAGAAACTACAACCACCCATAGCTTCGTTCCCCCCTTCCCTCCGTAAAGTCCACCTACAGCACTCACGGATCCGCTTCGGAAATCTCGACGTGACCTATCTCCGCGCGTAATACCGTTACTGTTACTCGTCTCGTATCGGACGCTTTGCGTACACGAAGGAAAGGATGAAAAAATGGCGATCGGAGAACATTCTTTTCTTACCCTCTCTACTCTCGGGGATCAAGAACCTTTGAACTCGCCTACTCTCGCCCCTCTGTTGCGAGCAGATAAGAGAACGCCGGGAGCACGAACAATTCCACCTCAATTTACCTTCTCTTTACCTTGCAATTTTTATAATACTATTGATATCCGCTCCTGCCTACTCGGTGGCCTCTGCTTCCCGAAAGGATTTCGTGTACTTGTGGCAACGACGAGCTTTTGGCGTCAGTGAAATATTTTGTCTGGAAGAGCTTGAGGTTAGATAGTGTTTTCTGAAGGTATAGAATTGTTTTTGGGAACAGTAAAATTCCTGTAGAACATCAGGTACCTTCTCCGTATTAGAAGCGACAAATTCGAAGAACCAAATGGATGCGCTCACAGATAAGTTGCAGCCCGGTTCCCACAGCGATCAGTGTGGCGGTAGAATGATAAATCAATCGTTTCTGTGATGCTGAAGCAAGGACGAGCGTCGATCGCGCGACGAGGGTGACATAGTGCGGTCGAAGGAGTGCAATTTTTACTGGAGACGCGTTTTATCTGGCAAATTTACGGGATCCAGCAGACGTTCCACGGATCCCGATAAATCCGAATCAGGGCAACGAGCGAGACCGTTAGCGAAGGTAAACGGAAATCGAAGAAAAAAATTCACAAGCACGCTCATCTTCACTAACCTCCATGTAATAATGTCGTTCTAGGTTCGAGTATAATTTTCATGAAAATATTCAATTTTTACACATTAAAATCGAACGAGAAGATCACGCAGGTCCAGCAGAACTGCAGCCTAAAACGCATCGAAATGCACTCGGTGATAACGGCGATATCCCTGGCGGCTAGTTGTAATATATATCGGCCGGTGAAAAAATTCAAGACAACGCCGACGTGTGCAGAAGCGTCCGGGCTCGTAACGCACCGCCGTTATCGTTGCAGTTACGTGTACGCTGCACACACGCTGTGTAACGTAACGAGGGATTTTTACGAGCGCACGTGCACCGACGTTGCGCAATAATGCACCGGCCCCGGGCCGAGGAAAATCTGCCGTGGAGCCGAGCCAACCCGGCTCGCTGATTTTTTATTAATTGCAGCAAGATCGCGGGGAGTGATGAGTTGCTGTCGCGAAACGGGGAATGGGCTCGTTCCACCCGGCTCGAAATTGCACCGGGGATACGAAAAAACTTTTCTATTACCTGGCGAGAATGCGTTTTCCTAATTTGGGAGCCGCGCTGCTGTTCCGTGGCGCGAAATTGCGCGAACCTTTAGTTCTGTGTTTAAAATGTACAAATACGGAAATAACGTATTTTATCTGTGTGCTTTATTTTAATTTTTTATATGCTTGCAATATTTATGCACTTTAAACATAGATCCAGTCGTGGAATCGTGTAGTGCAGCTATGTTATATTTGGACTGTGGATCTTTATGCATTTTTAACAAAAGTGTACATATTCTACAATTAATCCAAACAATTTTTATTCTGCATAAAGATCCGCAGTCTAGTTACGTCTGTGGAATTTTTAAAAGCTTTTCTGTGAAAGAGTACAGCGCGATTTTGTACCGATATATCGAAGCTGATTTAAGAGTTCGGTGCTCCAAATGGCAAATTCAAGCGTTCGTGAGTTAAGTGCGACTGATCTATCGCAGCAAACGCGATTCGGAAACATTGCAGCCAAATAGAACCTGGAAGAGGTCCAATACACCGTCCTTGTGTATCGTCCTTCGCCACTTCGGCTATAATTTCCTCAGTGATTCTCTGTACTCTTTGTCCACACGCATCGTCCTTCGACGTTCCTGCGACGAGGTTTTCGCATTCCATGAACACGAGCAATCTTGGCACAGACTTAGACATTTAGCAACCATGATCGTACGAGCGATCCTTCGTTCTTGAATTTAAACGAACTCTATAAAAAAACACTCTAGCTGATCCTTCAACCTATTCGTACTGACTACTACTCGTGGCTGCATCTCAAACTTACAACCGGTCTTAAAAATGAATTTCTCAATTTCAGAATTTCAATTGATTCTTGAATTTCAATGATACTCTGCTTAAACTATGACGACTCTGTGCACATGTCTGCATGTGCACACATACGAGTCTGTCCATCGATTCCCAATATCTCCATTCGGATCTGTTGGTCGCCGACGACGGTAAAGGCTATCGCGATTAAGAATCTGCGTCGAAGAAGATCGATCAGTATTGCGTCCGACTTGAAGCGTGTGCGCGTCGTAGCTCGTCACCGTTTTGCTCAAGGATACTGCGGGTGATCAATGTGGGTCGATCGCGGCATCAGGATCACCCTGACCCGTGTCGCATCTCGGTTGTTCTTCTGCGGGCTGCCCGCGTACAAATTGCGAATCTCGTCTATCACGGATTCTTCCCCGGTGAAGCGCGCGACGACGCATTTGCATGAATTGGAACGCTGGGATCTCGGACACCGATCGCATCGATGATCTACCGGCGATCGGCGACTTTTCGTTAGTTGATTATGTGCTCGCGAAAGGCGAATTTATGGCTTTGTTGACTTGGCTCGATGCTTGGCACCGAACTGCTCTTGCTTTTAACAATTCCAATCTTGGTCGAATGCAACGCTAATTCATTTACAGAACTTAATTTCCCATTTGCGTTTTTAGCTGTCCTGATTTTTTTTCAATTTGAAAAAGAAATATGTAAAAATTTTGCTGCTTCAAAAATATTTTGCACGAGTCTACTGATAAGTGCTGTTTTGTGAATATTTATAATATTGTAATAGATGTTTGGAGAATTCGGTAATTTCGATAATTGCGAAATGCAAAAGCCAGCCATTTAATCGAGAGCAATGTAGTGTTAATTGAGTTTGTCGAAATTTGAGGGGGACAGAAATTGTCCGGGAAAACTGAATCGAAATGGCCTGTAAAAATAGTTGGAAATTGGAAGTTGTTAATGAATAAACGTTGGCGCAGCATTGCGCAGGACGTGTAGCAGAAATGTTCAACTATTTCTACGTTCGTTATGGACTCGCTTAATTTATAGGGCTCTCGAGACTACACGGCTCGAAGACAGCGCCGCGTTTTGACGCGCACCCTTGAGAGCAACCGACCCGCAACGCAATGAACTTATTTCACTCAGACTTTGACTCTGCCTGTTGGTGTCCCACCGTGAATAGTAACCTAATTTTCCAAGTTGCTGGCCTACAAAATTAACTCGCATTCGTATTCCCTGGATTTACGTTCGCGCTCTCTTTTACGTCAACTTTGTTCATACTTTAAACCAACTGCGCGCGCCAATCTACTCTGCATTCGTATATAGAAACGCGTTCACAATTCTGTCTTCGAAATGTACATATGTATAAATTTAATTATTGATTTTCCAGCATCGTGTCAATTGGACGTCAAAAGACAAATTAAAGGAAATTGCGAGCAGAATAATGAAATACAACGCGCAGAAAGAAAATTGCAATTCGGTGGAAACGTGGATCCAAAGCGCAAACAATTTGTTTTAAACATCCGTGCGTGGATCTCCGTTAATTTCACACTTTTGCGAACTCCAATATACTGTACAACACAGCGTAATAAGCATTTCTTCATTCCCGCTCGTTTCGCTTTTGCAGAATATACGCGATACTCTTCAAAGGAAATAGTTTTCTCGATAAAATCAAATTGATGTTAATTCGCCGAGAATTTCTGGATTGAATATACAAAAATTTCATATGACCCCGATGACAGGGGTGCAAATACCGTGCACGTTTCAGCCTTGTATTCGCAAGCGTATTCACCGCTTTCACAGTGCCTCGTACAACGGCGAGGATATTCGCTCTTTCTCGCGAGAATACCTAACAAAAGGTAAAACATTATCGTTGAATTCAATTTGCCACGTCACTGATACATCTCGCATAAAACACACCGATGCAATTCCCTCAAGTCGCATGACGGATGCGCCTTGCTCTTCTGGCTGCTTCGTCTTCAATCTTCGCGACCAGAAGTTTCATGAAAGCCAGCTTACGGTAAACTAGAAACATTAACACGCCCGAGAATGGCCGCGATGATGCCATAACGCAAAAGATTAATGCTCGACTTCCCGCGACCGCGAGCGGTGACTATCTTTGCCATAATCCTCGACCTCGGGTTTGCAACATATCCTTTTCGAGTAAGTTACAACTTCACGAACTTAAAGAAAAAAAATTGAAATAAATGATTTTGGAGAAATTTTGTATAAATGATTTTTCTTCTTGCTTGTTTCGGTTCAAGGACGTCTCGACTATTCCATTCTCCAGAATTCCAAGCAACCCTTTGTCATTCTCCAAGACACACTGTTATCTTCGCGAGAGCGTGACCGCCTCCACGTCAAAAGCCCCGTCCAGAAAAACAATTTATTATCCATCACGTTCCCGAGCAACCAAGGAAGGATCCCCGTGTGTTCCGGAGAACTGAAAGTCACGCAGTTTTTTTCGAGAGAGGGTTTCCGCGCGTGCGGAGCGCCGTGGAATTCGAAAAAAGGGCAGCGAATGTGAGAGAAAGCGAGAGAAGTGACTAGTATGCATCTAGGTGCATACAGTCCGTCGCAGAAATGCACGAACCACAAAGGTGAAGAGAAATTTGAAACATTTTATGTTCGTCGATCACTGTATCAAGTTGCGGCAAAAATAAATTGAATGAATTCATCATTGACAATTCTTGTGACAAGGAATCACAAGATGAAGGAAACACCACGGTATGATGGTTGCACAGCTTCAGCTTCCAGAATGGACTGTACCCTATCCTCTGCATACGGTTCCGGGTCGGAATTAGTCGGTGGTCGATCCACGAAGAACTATTTTCGGTATTTCTAATTCCGAGCGATCGAACGAGGGGGTTGCAAAGGGGGTTGAGAGAAAAAAGAGAGAGGGGGGGTGCGGTAGAAAGAGTGAGCGGCCGGTCAGGAGAGAACTTTTAAATTGGAGTTTTGACTGGACGCATTGAGACGGACTTAATGTGATTTCGAATTGGCCGGAGGCGCGCGCGGAAGGGAACAGAAATCGACGGGGGTGTGGGTGGACCCGGGGTGAATTCGACATCCGCCGACGCTGACGTCGGGCTTGCCAGAGAGCCTGTCCGACCTTCCAACACCGTTCCACCCTTCGATCCACCCTTGGTTGTCTCTCTTTCTCTGCCCTCCGACCAACCCTCTGGACCCCAGCCCCCTATCTCCTCCAGGCAAAAACGGGGATCCGTTGAATGAGACCGATTGACTTCGCCGCCCCGACAAAAGGTCCGTCGAATCGCGCCCGGGAAATTCTGCCGTCGCGTTTTTCCTCCCTTTCCTCCTTTTCCTCCCTGTTGGGACCCTGCGCCACCCCACGGAATGCCGACGGCTCTAAGAAGCAACCCCTCCGGTCGGAGTTTCCCTGGATTCTGCTCTCGCCGCTTTAATTTGGAAACTTTGGAATTTTTGCCGAGATATCATATGGTACGTTCGTTTATCTGAGGCTAAGATAGCAGTTGCAAATTTGATCGAGTTCGACGAGTAAAAAATTGCAGTTACATGTCGCATCCTACATTATTTATCTCCGCTTATATTGAACATTTGAAACATCCGTTCAGTAGACTTAATTTCAAACCAGCTAGCCTGTTCGCACACAAACAATTTTCAGCTTTTGCAGATAAACCTTAAAAAGTGTTATTCTCAATATTAGCAGACATTGCAGTTCTAAAATAAAGAAAAATTGTGCTAAATTCTGTGAAATCTTACATTCTACGATTTTATGAAAATTTTCTACTGATTCAGCATGGCGAATGACGCCGGAGGGACGAAAAAAATTTAATCATCCGAATGGGGCGCGTTCCAATGCATATGCCACAGCATTCCTCGAAATATCTCTGTGGACTGGCCTGCGCAACGTGCACGTTCGTAAAAGAAGTTCGCACGCGTGCATGCTCGCGATGCACCGACCCCTCCGGCGTTGTCCCTCGCTCTAGCATCTTGAGCATCCGTCGTGCTCATGAAGCATGTGTGGGTGGCGCGCGTTTCATGGTGCACCGTGGTGCGGGGTCGCGTGTTGCACGTACGTGAGCCTGCTATATGGGCGCATAGCGGGCATCGCGGGCGTTCTATAAGTAGCTCGGGCGTGCGCGCGATCGCATAGGTGCGCGCGCTATGCTCCCGAGCCCCAGACGCTCGTAGCGGCCCATAAACTTCCGATGGAATTGGAATACAATGCCACCCCCCATCACCCTAACCACCCTCCCAATTCCACCTGATGCCACCCCCGCTGTCGCCGGGGGATCCCGCGCGAGAACAACTTCATTAAAGTGTCCCGCGGAACGCGACCGCGCCGCAAAACCGAGCCGATTCGAGCGGAGCCTGTCACCTGAGTTTCAGAACTCTTTCCCTTGACGGGTCGCTACTCTGATAACTAGACTGCGGGTCTTTATGCATTTCTAGTAACATTGAGAAGAGGAAATAAAAAAATTTTGCAAAATTTTAAAAAATTCAAAATGTCAATATATGATTTCTCCTGCACTAGAATCATTAAGGGATGGAATAACATTTTTATTTTACATAAAGATCCGCAGTGTAGTGATAACTGTCCTGCGGAAGGTTTTGCAATTTGCAAATTTTGTAGACGAATTTTAAGTTTTCGGTTTTCACCCTTTGTAGATCTGAAATAAATGAAGATGCTTCTTTATTCCGCGTTAGCAATTTCAATACAAGTAACGTAAAAATTGTTATACATAATTCTGATTCTTAGCGCCGCCTCAGAGTAACCATTCGAGAGGTTAAATTCGAATGGTCGATGTCACGGGACCCGATACGTCGAGTCCAGATCGAGATAAAAGGTTGAAGGGACGGTGCCAGAGCTAGGTAGATCAGCCGGAGTGGCATGATCGAAAAGGGGTGAACGATCGCAACGCAAACAACGCGCCCGAAACGTACCGGTTCACCTGTACTTTCGAACGGCGACTCCATTCATCCTGAAACTCCCGACCGCCGCCGTCACACCGCTATTAACCCCCGCGCACCCCCTTGCCCAGCAATTAACCCAAGTGCGGGATTCGCAAAAACGGATTTCCCGAAAGCGTGGCGTTAAATTAACGTTTGCCGGCTCTGATTGTCGGCCGGTGGCTGCGTTCGACCGGAAATCACAGCTCGAAAGGGTCGATTAAACGACCGCTCGTTGATGACGCCGACCGTCTCGCTTTGTGCCCGGTTATTCTTACCGCGTGGACGTTCCATGAGAGGGAAATCCTCCCTGAATCGATCGCGATTCATCGACCGTGATCAACACAGCCGGGCTACTGGCTTGTCTTAGTAGATTCTCGATCAAAAACTTCGATCACCGAATTTTCCTTTGGACTGGTTATTTGGTAAATGTTCAATGCTTTCAATTAATCCACAAGGAATTTGCCGTACTAAGTGAAACAAAATTATAATCCAACTATAAACAGAATGATTCAAAGGGCTCCAAGGGCCGCAATTACAAGCAATTTTCCCAGGCCACTTAATCTCGCCCCAATTTAAAAATCTTCTAAATAATACAGGGAAAATTTGCTTAACTCGCTCGAAGGGCCTAATCTCGGGGGACGTCACGGATCTCTGTGGCACAACGAAAAGCCCTAAAGGGATGGGGGATATCGGGGAAGGGATGGTTGAATAAAAAGGATTTATTTTCGACGGGCGCGTTCCTGTACCTTTATGTAACGGCGCGATTCCAAATCCTTCTCTTTCTTCGTGCAAATCCCCCACCCTTCCAGTCCTTTTACAATTCACCCTTGATGTATATACGTACACATACATATTTCTTTTGTTCATGGTATTCGAGGTTGGTCCTATTCCGAAACAAATCCAACCAATTCGGACGCGAGACGAAGGAGCTCGTTATCGAATCAACTATTATGGCCCTTCGGCCCTTTCCACGTTGACGCACGTGCGTGACCGACCGCATACACTCAAGAGCATCGCGAACCCTCGAGATGAAGATTGTTCCATCCCTCGATGCTCGATTCTCGAAACGAAGTCCGAGTTTTAGTCGAGAGAGCTCTTGTCTGACCGTCCCTGCCCTTTTTCGCCCTTCGTTCGTCCTACTGGGTTCATCCTTAGTCTTGAGTGTGTATGTCGCTACGAGGATCAGTGTTTTAATGGTCGACACAAATGTAGAACGAGAACAGAAACCAATTTTGCAAGCGAGCATAAGGAGTTGCATAACTCAGAAAATTCCGGTACAGAAAATCTCGTTTTCCTCCGAAGAGAACAGCTTTTCTCGATGCTTTTTCTCGTCCCTCCTGGCAACATCTCCGATAATTAATTTCCACGGTGTGACGCAATCACGGGGCGGCTTCTTATGGAGATCAGCGAGCCGTGCAGGCGTGCAGCGTGCAGCCAGCAATAAACAGAACCCGGTGCAATTTAGATCGTTACCGTTAATCGCGTGACACCGTGAAGTAAGACTGATAAGGCGGTCGTTGCGTAAGCGAGAGCCGAACAGCGACGCGCTAGATCGCCGTGTAATCGAACAGCTGTCGCTTAAATGAATTTTCATCGTGATAAACCTCTCTCTCTCTCTCCCTCCCCTCTCTGACTACCAGTCACAAAGAGGAAGATCGATAACACAATCAAGAGAAAGAGACAGGCACATAGCGTTCGAGATCGCACGATAACGCTTAACGACAGTTCGTTAAAGACTGCCGCGCGTATCGGGACCATGGATCTCGGGCTAATCCATAGATCGGACGTCGATCGACCTCTTCGATCGTTGGACAGGCCTTCGATGTGCCTGTCGGGCCGCGTAATTCGCGGAAGGTCTACTGCGAACAGAACGATTCCTTCGCGTCGTGATAATTGGTCTGAAATTAGCGAGCGGATCAATTCGAGACAGATTACGAGGAGATTCGAATGCTGATCGGTGTGAAAGTACCTCGCGATCTTTGGAAAAAGCGACGGAGCCTGGGAAATATATATTTCGTTATGTAAGACGTTGTTACATCTTCATTTTCTACAGACACAATGGAAAACACTGTCGAATATAAAAAAAATCATGAACGAAATATAACAAATGTACCGAAAGCCTATCCCCGCTGAAAGATTTCTCGTGATCCCCGGAGACGAACAAAGACGAACGGAACAGCCGCGAGAAAAACGACGGGACCGAAAAAAGAAAAAAGCAGAGTTGAGCCGTGGAGACGGTAGGGGAGGGGGTCGAGACGATAAATCAGAGAATTCTGATCCTCGCGGCGAGACACTAATGCCCGGTTAATCCCGGAGAGGCTGGTGGAAGGGTAACGAGACCGCGCGGAATATAAAATATGTAAGAACTTCTCGTTCGCCGAGAAGGTCGCCGAGAATGACAAAGAGGAGTGGAGCCGGGAAGAAAAAGAGAAAAAGTAAGATTGCGAGAGAAACGTAGGGAGCTCGAAGCCCGTTGTTTTTCGAGCGAGCATAAATCCCACGTCGAAGTTAGTTTGAAATTGCGAGTAATACATGTGCAGGAGCTGTTCGAGTCAGCTGCGCTTGAATTCGCCCTCTATTACCCTTTGCAGAATAAAAAAAGAGGATGTTAGAGCACAGATTGTACCGTGGAGCGCTATAACAACGATTCTAAGATCGCAGGAGATGGGGCAACTAAGCCACGCCACCTGAGGCACGCCCACTGGAAATTTCTGTTTAATTTTTGTTGGGAGATTGAAAATATGTTTCAATGCTGAATATTTATTCTAATAGCACACAGCACAATGAAACAAACCTTGTTCATAAATAATGTTTTCATACAGCACTTAGAAAAAGAAACTCAGTCGGAATTCTAAAGAACCACATTCTACTCTTCAGAACGAGAAGCTTGCAGAGGGTGTTCTCCCTGAAGAAATCAAAATCTTGCCAATGAATTCAGTGCGCGGTTGCAGAGAAAATTCGAGTAAATTCGTGAAACTGATAATAGTTGATGGAATTCGCCGGAGGTATCTCAATCGAGTATAAGCTAACGAACCGCACCTAATTTGAACTTGCTCGACGACAAGAACATTTTGGGATTAATTTTAGCAATTTTATGGAAATGGCCCACCGTGCGGCGGCGTCCCGAATATTTTTCCTGGGAGAAGGAATCTCATTAATTCACCGAGCGGGACAGCGGACGTCAAAACTTTCCGGGACGTCCTTGCGAGGAAACTTCGGATCGTCTCTCCGCTCTGCCGTCGCGTCGAGAAGAGAAAGAGAGAGAGAGAGAGGGGGAGGGGGTAAAGGCGTGCAAATGCATTCTTTCTGCTAATTTTCTTCCGGCGGTAATTGAATCCCGGTTATAGGGAGGCGTAATGAGCGAGAATCTCGGCCGGCGACGACGATGCCTTTGCCGCGCGAGTCGATCGCGGAACGGAACAACATTATTGCCTCCATTCTCGATATTTCCGTGTAACTCGTTTACTTTTGTATCGGCGATGTAATTTGCCAGGCCGAGCAAGATGGCAGAGGCTCGATTCGTTCGCCGTTCGATTGAAATATCGGAGTTTTAATAGGGTTTTAATGCCCGCCGAACGCGAGACGGAGTCGGCTTTGTTCCGGGGTGTGTTCGTGATTGCGTGCGCGTACAAGATGGAAATCGAAGTGGGCAAGGCTGGCTCTATGGGCGCGAAACAGTACAGAAATTGCTCGTACCAGTGCGATTATGGTCGGCGAAGCTGTGCCGCCTGATTCAAACGAAGCGATGTCGTGATTCGGGGTCTGGGTTCAGCCGAAGGATTGATTGTCCAGTCCCCGTACTGTTTAACAGCTAAGATTTCCGAGCCGATACAGCACAATGAATTAATCAAACGACCCAAGAAGATTCATCGAAGAGAGTATTCGACAACCGAGATCACGGCTCACGATTAAATTCTGCACGGGGTAGATATTCTTCTCGGGAAGATGCAGAGCTCCAAGTATCGGAGCCGACGCGAGATGATATTCAATTTTGACACAAAGCTGACTACGGCGACCGGGTAACAACCGCGGCAAATTAAATCCGTCGAACACGACCGCGAATTCCTCCACGGATGCAGCGATGCATTGAATACAGTTATCTAAGCGGAGAAGATAGAATCGGCGCGGCGGCCGCGCTCGAGAGAGATCAACGATCTCGCGGAACGACCGAGGCGTGGTTGATGGATAATGAAGACGAAGGTGCAAAGGTCTGCCACGGCCAACCGTGCAATTACATTATCGATGTATTAAACGCCGATCACGCGAACGAATAGCTCTTTCGCCTGATCCGTGAAACGCCTTCACGACCCCGAACCAAATGAAGACGCGAGAACGCTTCGAACGTCATCTACTGGGTGTCATCTGGCAATCGTATCCCAGAAGAATCTGTCTAACAATCAGATAATTTAACTCTGCCGTCACAGTAACCTAATGAATAAAAGCGTGACACTTTATAAACGTCATCGGATAATTTTTATTTATGATAACGTAAACTTCATCTCGGGACACACAGACCCGAGGAATACAGCAGGGTTAATAATAAATGGTGGCAGCTGAAGATCGCAAAGTAAGATCCAAGGAATTCCAGGAGACGGGGATCGAATTTCGAAAATTCCGGAAGTGCGCCGAGCAGAATCGGCCGCATCATCATCCGAGTCATCCTTAGCACAGTGGACTCATTGTTCTCGGTTGCTCGTTCGATCCGAGCAATGCGCACAGCCGTCCATTGTTTTTCCGCTGCTAATCGACGAATCGCTCGTCCTCGTGCTGCATAATTCAACGGGACGCATTGGATTTATTCGGCCGTAGATCCCGATAGCGACTTGCACGCGACGCTGCCACGATGCACAAGGCCAATTAACCATCATTACGACCATAACAGCTTCTCGAACAACCTCTCCGAAGCGAGACCTTTCGATTATCGGTTTAATCGTCTTATTTCGGTTATCCAGGAAGTTGAACAGCTGACAATAAGCTATAAAATGATCGGAACGGTCGAGAACGTGCAACCGGTTGCACCTTGAACGCTGGTACCAGGTAGCTGCAGGTAGAGGTTGTCGATCCCGTATCGAGCATAGTCATCGTTGATCTTTGAACCGGTCTGTATATCCTTCTCGCTTGTCATACTCGAAACTTTCCCGCTGCGTCCGATCGAATGCCGTTCAATGGTTCATTGTAGGAACCGGGGAATAAAGGCGGGAGTGAAATCGGTCACGCAATCGGCCTGCGAGGAATAATAAAAATCGATTTTTTCACATTACGCACCGCTTATCCAGCACACAATCATCGACAGAAATCGGTTTCTCTTCCTGTTGACATAACGTCCACGGAATCGTTCCACTGCGGAGTAGTCCGGCTGTCTCTACAGGCTGTTTCAAAGGTGAATTCGCTCGGAAGAATCATCTGATGGACGTACAATAATATTTTCCATCGATGGGTTTTTTGCTCGTGTTGAACGTTGAAACCGATTTCTATCGTTCCTCCGACTCCCTTCAGCCAGCTGTGCATCAATTTTTTAAATAAACTTTTCATAGAATTTTTTTATTCCAACTCGTTGGTGTTCTTATTATAAATTGCTCGCCCGACTGCATAAGTAACTTGCAATTGAATTTTCATCAGCAGGAGCTGAATAGTTCGCCGATGAATATTAAATATGATTTAATCGAGTCATTGCATTTTTAAGGTACATTTCGGCGGTCCAGTTAGCGGTTAAACAGCTACAAATTAAATGACGAATACACGCGATTGAAATACAGTCAATTGAATACAAGGAAGCAGGTAGTAAACGATAGACAGAGTGAGACAAATTGGAGAGTACATAGGTCTCGGAAAATGGTGGACGGGGGATGGTAGGAAACGTGTCAGCCGGTCGTCAGCCGTTATCTTTAGAAATTGTTTAATTGCTGTCCCCGTTTACGTTTCTTGAAACGAGAGGTGAATTACGAAGTAAACTGGACCGTGTCTTTGCGAACGTAGTTGAAACGTAGACGACGTCGACGACGTTCCAGTAGTCGTAGGTACTGATGGAGAGTCGGGTCTTGTGAAAACCGACTGCGAATGAAACACGTCGTCACCGACCCCATCTCCACCCTCTTGGCCCTCTAACAAGCGAATTAAAATAAGCTCGCGCATAACGTACGGGACGGGCGAGCATTCATCGGGCAGCTCGTGCTTTTCATGCCTCGTATCCCTTTTCGCACAGTTTTTCTCTCCTTTTTCGTTCCTTCGCCCGGCTCGCTTTTGCTATCTTTCTCCGCTGCGAAGCTTCTTCTCCTTCGTCTTCTTATTTTCCACCTACGGGCTGCGCAAAGCCAGCAACCGCCGCCGCCGGTTCGCCGACCGCGTATCTACAGCGTTTCCTTGAGAAATGTGGCGCGTCCTTCATCTTTACGGTACCCGAGGCTCAACGGCGTATTCAGTTTGACGGGACTCGCTCTTCTCCCGCGAGTTTGTTCTATTTAAGCCGCCTAAATTATTTTCGTACCCGCGAATCTGGGGTTCGCGCCCGCGGATCCTCTTCTCCGAGCTCTCCCTATTTCTCTTTTAGACTTTCTTTCGCGGCCAGGCTTGATGCTCGAGCAGAGACTTTGAAGACGGAATGGCTATTTTCTTGCGTGACGAGCCAACGGGTCGTTGCTGGTGCTGGAGGACGCCTACGGCGAGATATTATGGCACGCGGGTTTTCTTTCCAACGACGGCTATTATGGTACAGTCGTACGTTTTTGCAGGTGTACTGCTTGATATAGTGGCCACGTATCTGGGCCATTATAAATACGCTCTTGATAAAACTGCGCGATACTCTGTCCTTAATTTCTTCTCTGGTTAGGCACGTCGAGCGTAGAACAATGTATAGAACTATCGAGTAGACTATTCTTTCTTAAAGTCAGTTTTATCTTTATCCAACAGTGAATGCTTTACGATAGACTTCAACTGGTCCCTCGCTGGTTCATTGAATGATAAATTTTTAGTTTGAATTGGTTTTTTGAATTGGTTACCATTGTTCGTCGCTCTCCGATTTTGTACCAGCCTGTAGAGTACCGACAGAAGAGTCAGTTCGAACTCCCCGGACTTTACGTAGAAATCAAAAGAGGTAAAATGGATAGGCGTGTCCCAGCGATGGCAAGGTTTAACTTAACGACAGCGAGCGTCGTTAAAGCTTAAAGTCACCAATAAGGAAGCTATTCGAGGCGGGTAACAAAACTAGAAGTAATAATGAGGCTATTAAACAGTGGATACGTTCTCTAGGTGGTCATGAACTATCCATTTGGATAGATACCTACGTACTGGCTAGATATCTTCAGGATCTCAAGGATCTCGAGGATCCTTAGCACTTGAGAACTGTTTACGCGAGAATTCTTGAATGTCCATAGTATATGTATATAAAGACTGAGGGTCTTTATGCATTCACAGCAAAATTGAGTAGATGAATCTATATATGATTTCTCCTCTATTAAAATACAGACAATTTTTTGTCTAATTATAACAAACTCTCTTAGCCTCTACATGAGAATCACCACCAGATTGCTAATCGTCGTGCAACAATTTTCTTCATGAACTAATAATTACGGAAAGAGTGGCAAGTTACCATAAAAAAAATTGCAAATTAATCCAAAGAGCAGCTTCAATGTATAAATCTGCTTGGTACCCGCGGATTTGCCAGCGATTTCTGGAATATTCCAACAAACTTCCAAGGACCCACCCACGCGGCCAACGTTAACGAACGAAGGAGTAAAGCTTCCTGTTGCAACAGAGGCGAACCACACGAATTTCTTTCGGCGGATAGCGGGTCTGTACCTCGGCTAACAATAAGTAAATGGTTCAGGCCGCAGGGCTGTTGGTAACGGCGTGGCCGTAATTTCGCGTATTTCCTGCCGCTGGCAACGACATGAAAATGCAAACATGCCCTCTCACCTAGCCCGCCGTTTGTTCTCGTTTATCCTCATTGTGCGGGATGACAACGCGCCGTGCCCGGCATCACATCCAGCTTCCGGCGTGCACAGTCACTGAATTAGATGTGTCACCTGCGAATATCATTAACAGCCCTTAGGACGCAGCTGCGTTCCTCTGCTCTGGCCACCACCGACTTCCTGCTTTCATCCTGGACTGGGTAGACGTGTTCATCTCATGCTCGAACACGGGGATCATCGGTCCGTGCTAATCACTGTGTTCAGATTTTTGGCGGTGTGGCAGCAGTCGCCACGCTTTCCACTATGTTAGAGTTCATTCGATTTTATGCTAATCGTCCTATTCAATTTAAACCCTGTTGCAGTGACGTAGAAATCCCATTATACTTCATGCACATTACAGCGATTTCTTTTAATATTTATTTATTTGCGTGGTCGTATTTATTTATTTTAATGTGGTCGTATTAACAGCAAGGTCATTAATGACCACATAATTTACAACCAAAAGTGTTTCATACAAAGGTGAATTTATAATAGTTTATATAAATCGATGGATTTAAAAAAGAGGAGGACGTTTCTAATGTTATCTTCACCTAGATTTGACTTGAGGTCATCTATGATGGCAAAAGTGGTGTATTACTCCTTTACACTCGAATTTTAGACTCAGACTTTGAATGATTAAATTCTCCTGTATTTTATAAATTGTTCAAAATTGAAATATGGTATGAGAATACTAAATTTTTTTCAGAAAGATTCAGTGTGAAGATTGAACGACTTGGAGACCAACAGGAACGGTAAATAATTTTCTCTCTTAGATTAAAAAATATTTTGTAGTCTAAATTCGAAGGGGTTGTAGAACCAACCCCATTTTCCCTGCAGCTCAAGCAATCGTCCCGCGCTTTCAGAAATGTTTATGCGTTTCCGGGAAAAATCGCCATAGATTGTCGCGTCGTTCGCGTATCGACGTTCACCGATGCCGAAGAGATGGCAAGAAAAAGTTGCGCAGGGGTGGGCTTTGTCACTCGGGTGTCGTTAAGGCGCTATCGCGTGATTAATCTCCCGCGCCATCAGTAATTCTCGCTCGTGCGAGACAGACATCGACAACGTTACTTGGAAGCGTCATAAATGCGAGGTCGAAACAAAGCAACCCGCGGCGAACCAACCGACTCTGACATCGCGTACGATCGACCAGAACCGCGACCGCCGGATGACAAAGACGACGCCGACGACGCTCTGGCGCCGTGACGCGCGTGACAGACGTGCGTGCAGTCGCGACAATCGCTGAAATCCCAACCAAAATTAATTCACATTGACCACAGTAAATATTTAAACAATCATGGTAATACGGCCACTTTTCGAAAATCTGATTGGACAGTTTCGATTTTTTTAAATGGATGTTTATGTTGTTTTACATCATCGTTAGTGTTAAAACACTTTTACTATAATTCTTATTGGAAAAATTTAATTAAGCTAGTGGAATCAACCTTTTTCGATTTTAACTTTCTGCCAGGTTTTTCTACGCACGTCTCCTACGCCTATGCGCCACTGTCTAGCCGCAGGAAATTGCAGCGTGTATTACCGACCACTGTCGCCTCGTTTTCATCGTTAAAACATTACTCGCGCGACGATATCGATTCCGGTGCGACGCTTTCTTTCGAGCCGTCTCGGTGCACAACTCGGTCACACTGGTTTTTATTGTTGCCTCGGATTTATTACTTAGGGAAGTAGTTTTGCACGGAAACCTCGGGGTGGGGACGTTGTAGCGCATTTCGAAGATGCACTCCGAGGTTCTTCGAGGTCTATAAACCATTTTCCTTTATTATCCCCAGATCTTTCCAAATAAATGTTCCAAAAACATAAAAGTCTCGCAATTTTCATTTATTATCCTGAAACGACAAAATAAAATACAACTCTTTCGCGATTACCAATAAAAAGCAGATGTTCGCAGGCAAAAATGAGAGACAGCATCCTTCGAGGATCACATGAAAAAGTTCTGATCGACCTCTCCGAAGAAAATCGTCTCTCAGCTGTCCAGGAAATTCCGAGCGAGTCGATCCAAGGAAAAAAGGACGCCGGTGCGTTATCTCTTGAGTTATCAGCCAGCGGAGAGGCCGTCTGCCGGTTAAGGTAGAAGCGTTATCTAGAAATCGAGCAACAGGAGGCTGCATTCCGGGCGTGTTCGGCGGATAAGGCTTGTCTGGGTCTCACGCTCGAAGACACGCATGACGACGATGATCAGCCTTCTCTGCGTCGACCTCTCGCGATCCCTCTCGATCCCGTTAGCCGGCCCTGCCACCGATAATAGTTTTACGCGGCATCCCCGATTAAATCATAGCGACGGTAATGCAACCATAGCGGTAACCCAGGCAAGGGGAAGTTCGCGTGCAATTACGTTTGTTTGCTCGGACGAGTGGAACACCCTGCTGCCCCGTGTAGAACCGAGCTGCTAATCTGCCAGCTCCATTAAGATTCCTGGGGACCCGGATCGACCTCTGCCCGGGATACGCTTGTAACGTGGACCTTCTTAAGACGTTCACGCTCTTCTTGATTTTCGTCGAAGATTTACACTCTCGTCCGTAAATCACCGGACACTCCAGCTTCATTTCATTGTTTCATTTTGATGACACATAGATTACATATATACGATAATGGCTTCACAGATATGCTAATTTTCTTGTAACGAAGTTCCACTTTCCAGTTAGCCTGCCTGATCAAGACCGTCCTTTTCTACTTGTATTTCAGCAATACTGGATCTGAATGATCGAGCGATCCTTCGTTGGCGTTGTTGTCCAATATCGGTGGATTAATATCACGAAGTAAATTGAAATTGATGAATGTTGGACCACGATGTCAAATATTGATAGATTCTGCTAATACATCCTGTAATTCGATACCTAACGGTGAGTTTAATGGGCTGACCGGAGATTATGTTTCATAGTCTAACCAACATTGTATTTTAAACCTGAGGTTTACTCAGCCATAATTACAGAGTAGAAAATCCACCGCCTGCCGAACGATCCACTGAAAAATATAAATCACAATAACACGGTTTCGCCGTGCTATTCGATAGTCGAGCTGTGGATGGGTGTATTTCAAAGCTGAGGTTTGTTCAACCATAATTACAGAACAATTAATTCACAAATCTACCATATTCTACGTTTACTAAATTTTGATTTATATTAATAATTTATGCATTGATTTCTTCAGCTAGATCTCGTTATTTTTATAAGCGTTAAGGATCGCAGAAGATCTACTACGCAGCTAGAATCGAAATAATGGCAGGTTTACCATCAGTTTCAAGGATCCCGGTTCGCGTCGGTGACACTCGATTATCGAACAAACGCAGCGCTCCGCGTGCGTGTCGATCATTACTGTCATTACTGTCAGCGACGAGGCAACAGGACGACGCGACGCGCGTCGGCGGACACACGACGCGGGAAGGGGGGGAGGCGCCGCGATTTAACACTTCATTTTGCCCGGGCCAGGAGCATACGAGTGCCATCCCGAGCACAGAACGCCCTCCTTTTTCGCCGGCTGGCGGGATAATGGAACAGCGCGGTAGAAATTAACTCACGGATTTTCGCATTCGATTTGATCCGTCGATCGGCCGAGAGCCTGTGCACGACACTTCCGAGCCGGGATAATTAGTTCACGACTAATAATACGCGCGAAAAATTCACGAGTACGACTACACGCTCCGCTCTATAATTACTTCTTGCGTGCACAGTGTTTCTACTCGAAGTTGGTACCCCGTGGTTAATTATAAGGAGGCTGTGCCGAGAACAAAATGTAACATTCGGTAAAATCGTAACAGTCAGTATCGGATCAATTACTAAACATTGATAAAGTGAAATTCTTCTCGACCGAAAATGTAATATATAATAAATTTTGATCATTAATAAAATGTCTTTCAAAAATGTCTTTCTTGAAAATGATCCATATAGTGATCGAATCGTTGAGATGAATTAAATTGCAAATTTGCTGTTGTCTATTAATGATTGAACCGTGCGCCGAAAACACAAAATTTATTATATTAAACATTGATATAATGCATTAAATTTAAAAAATCATGGGTAAAAGAAATATTCTAATTCGGTAGAAATGCATAATTTTGCGAGTTAAAATTATGTCTGAGCGGAATCCCCGAAAATTCCGGCTGATCAATAAGAGCAGCCAGCAAGACGATGCGATTCATTATCTTCTGTCTGGAGTGGCGATGAAGAAGAGGGAGGATGAGTAGGTGTCTACGTGGCCAAGGATGATGTGCACGGGGCGCAACAAGCCGTTCTTTCTTCGCCTAATCAAAGTAGGCTGGCGCGCATTCACGGCCTAATTCGAGAAAACACGCGGCCCCTTTCAAGCCCCTTTGATCGCGCGTTGCCATCGCGTTAGGTGCGTGGTACACGGCCAGGCCGGCGGGACTCTGCTTTTCACGGGCCGCCTTTTCACAGGGCACTCGTTATTTCTCGTGAAAGAAGTCCCGGTGCCTCGGCAGCCAAAGGAAAAAAAAGAGAGAGACAGAGGAGAGGAGAACGCTGGAAAATTATTCTCGCTTTTTAAGCGCGGCAACGATCAGCGCAGTCCTCTATGACGACGACCCGGCGATTAATAGACGCCACTGAAACCCCCTCGGAACGCCCACCCCTCGTGATACCCGTGCGAGCGAAACGTTAATTAATAATTAGAGCAGCCTCAGACATGATTACGCCGGAAAGACTAATAGAAGCTACCTGCCCGTTGGCTTCTAGCCGCCTCGTCTCAGTGTGCTCAGAAGTACCCTGGACCAGCTGAGAATACGTCTATGGAACGTGCATTGATTAACATCGTCGGCGAGAGCGAAACGTAATGCACTTATCTGCAGTTTTTTCTCGGGGCAATTTTCAAGCGAAAATTATCTACGTGGTAGGGAAGAAAGAGGAGAATGGTTGTTCGACGTATGCAAAATGCGGTACAAACGCGAATAAAACTCGAGAGGAGCTCGTCCCGCGGAAAATCCCGCCGTAAAAGACAGACAAGATAGCGATTTCCAGGTTGACGATCATTCCACAACCATAAACCGTCGCGGAACTTTCGGTCCCGTTATCCACGAAGCAGCCGTGAAATTTGCACGGATAGCGACAGAATCCCGCGCGATGCGTCCATTGCGATGATTCTAACAGCGGATACTAACAGAAAGGCCGGCGCCTATATCTCATATTGGAAATACCACGGTATCGATATATATTCCCTGGTCACAGCCGCGGGAACGACTCTGGAAACGGCAGATGAAATTGTATTGTGAAGGAGAAGCCGGCTGGGATCCCCTTTTCCCACATTTGCATTAACCGTAAATGTATCGAGGGACGCGAGGACCAAGACACCAAGGAGTCGTAAGTTATTCGCTGGTATCGACGAATCGCGAACAAAGGGAAAACTGAAAAGTTTAATTCGCGAGCGTCTTCGAGATTGATTTTAGAAAAGAAATCTGCTCTTCAATTTAGAAATGATTCACAATACGTGACCTCTTGGTCGGTTTTGGGATCAAGCACTCTTGGCAGTCTTCAGTTTCTTGGGAATCTTCGGATTGGAGAGGTGACTTCGTTTATTTGCTGTTCCTCGACAGCGGATTTTATGCATTTATAACAAAAATGAGTAAGTGCAATTTGAAGCAGTGCAAAAGAATTAAAAAATTCTGTTATATGATTATCATCATATTAAACCAGATGTGGATTATAGCATATTCTAAACATGAATCCATTATCGTGTATTACATAATTTTTAACATGAGTATTAAGAAACAGAATTTTCTATTTCACTCTAGTTTGTTAAAATGTGCGTTTTGAATAAAGATCCGCTGTCTAATTATTATGAATTCAGTCGATCAGCGAATCCTGTGAGGTCCCTAAACTCGTAACCACCGCGTCGGGAAAAAAGGCGTATCGATCGGCTCAATCACCTTGTACCCAGTCCAGAATCGTACCGAGAAACGTCCAAACGATCGCGATAACGATGTCCAACAAATTGCTAGTACTGTCCCAACAAAAGCGCAGCTCCCTTCGATCCAGTGTTTCCCTGTCCCCTCTTTTCCGTTCTCTTCCCTGACGGTAGGCCATCGAGCGAAAGTGTACAGAGAAACGAGAGAAGGCACCGAGGATCCCTGAGCTACGGAACAACCCCGTCGTCTACAAGAGAGAAAGAGAGTTCGTAGTAGGCCGTACACATCCTCAGACTCTGTAATCTGTCGTCATGGCGACCGGGCAAAGCCTCTCGGCGCCTTTCCTTCTGAATTATTTACGGGCACCGTCTTCACGAGGACGGTGTCACGGCTCGAGAACAGACCCCGGTTGACCTGGATTGCGACCAGAGACACCGAAAGTCACTTTTTCCTATCTTACGATTGCTACTAACAGGATCGCGAACCCGTCGTTCGGCCCTCGACCCTTTTCAATTTGGCGAACGCTCATAAGCATCGCGTCATATAGATCGTTGCATTTATCGGCACCTGGATCAAGTCAAACAATTCCGAAAACAATGAACATCGCTAAAATCTGGACGATTTTGATGATTCGACAGGTATAACATTCAGCTCTAACGCTACTCTACATAAATTCATCGATCTTTTTGCTGTATCCAATTAAACGACCATTAATTGCAATTAATCACCGGGAGATGAATAGATGGGTGGTGCCTTTGAAATGCTGGATCAATGGCGAACGCTGTTGATAATAAAAGAATGACACATACAACGATCCGTTGAATGTTAAATCACTCAATGCGCACTCTGTAATAGTGGAAATCAAATGTATGATCGGTGTTTATGAATACTCGATAACTGTAGAGGTAGTAAATAAGTGAGTAACTAAACAGGAAAGGCATTGTTTTCTATCGGGATCGTCAAACAGGAACACGAACAAAGGCCGAGTTTAGTGAAGGCAGAGTTTAACAAAAGCGGTTTGCAGGTTTTGTGTGAAAGAATTTCGCATTTGCATCGCATAGGGCCAAGGGCGCAATTTGCAGTCCGCCAAATAATCAGAAATCGTGATTTCCAAGGTAATGAAGAGTTATGACCAGGCCCCCGGTAATTTCGAAGCAATACCGGAGCGCTGATCGATGACACCGGTGTGTCGTCGGTCATCGTTACGCGGAACGATATTATTTGCCGGGCTTATATTTGTCTCCTCGAAGCGATATTAATTCAACATCCTATTAATATTACGGACGTTAATTAATGTTGGCCATTGTCGGCTCCGCTTCGTTCTGCAAACCGTGTGCTCAGCTTACTCTCTCTCTCCCTCTCTCCTACTCGCTTTCTCTCTAGCGAACCACCCGCATCGAATAACACGATAATGTTCGAAAGCGTCTGAGATTAATGCCCCCGACTGCGGCTCGCGTCCTACGGACCGGAAACCAGCGCGGCGCGGCGTATATTTCCCGGGGCCGTTCATCGAAACGAGCTATACCCTACACAGAGAGTGTACAGAGCCACGAAAACGCCCGAGTGTAACGTACTGCCACTTTACACTTCGGTTAGTTCGGTGTCCGACATTGTTTGCAGGCCTCGACGTTTCCGTTCGAGTCCCGCGACGCAGTAAAAAAGCGGAGCAATAAAAATTACCAAGAAACCACCCTCGAACTCCCTGGAAGTCGATCGAAATAACTTTACACTCCTGCCGTCGATAGGCTAGCGATGGCGTCGAGCAGTATCGAACGTAGTACAAGCGTTTCCTGAACAATATTTCAGAAAATCGAAACAGTATATGCAAACTTGATGAATTATTCTTTGATCTTGATACGTTCGGCGTTGTATGTAGAGAAGGGTGAAATCGTTTTGATTTATGCTCGACACATCTCGCTGCCGTCCCTAGCCACCGAAATAACTTCATACCCGCGACAAAACGCCGCAATAAAATCCACCGGGGAACAGCAATTCCCGACGATCGACTCCACCTCGGTTTCACCCCCTCGCCTTCGAATCGAGCTTTAATTACTCCTATTCCCGATACTTTCCGAGTCCTCTGTCACGCGGGAACTTTCCCCCGAAAATATTTCAAACTTCCGCTTAATTAACCCGCCGCCAACTGCACGCCCCCGTTGGGGGCCGGCGTTGTCCATCGAGCGGATTCCATTTTTCAGCAGCGAGGTGTACTAGGAAAGCCACTACCCCTTGTTTCAACCCCCTGTTATCCGCGCTCTCTCTCTGGAGAACCGACACGGGGAATCGCATTATCCCCGCTGACGTTTACCCGAATGGAAGAAACTCTCTCTCGCTCTGTATTATTGTAATTGAAACCTCGGCGGCTCGAGGGGGGAGGGAGGTTGAAGAGAGAGCGAGAGGGTGTGGAGGCAAGCTACGAAGGGAGGGTAAGTCGATTATCGAGGCTCGGTCGATAAGGAAGAGGAGAACGCCCGGCGTTCGGGGCAGATTTACGTCGGCCTCGATAAACCTTCGAGATTAAGAGTGCCGAGTTCTCGTTCCCTCTTCCCTCTTTCACGCGGCAGCCTCTTGTCTATTTCACCCTTCGTCCCGCACCCCCTATCTTCCTCCCGGAGGGTGGAAGCTTTATTTCGAAGTCCGCGGAGCACGTTCGGGCCCGTGATGAAATCGCATACAACCCTGCAGATACGCATCAGACGGAAACGTTGCCGAATGATCGATTTTTCGTTCGTTCATTTTCTTGAAACGCGACTTGTTTGCTTATCCACCCCCTGTATCATTCCTCCAAGTTAACACTCTTTGAATCGACGACTTGGAACTTGTTATTAACCCGCTGAGTATCTAGTTCCTGCCTTGAAATATTTTATAAGGATAACGATACTAATATTTTCCACAAGCCAGTTATTATCCTCACGTTCCGCAGATACGTATCGAGCATTACGGTAACATTACCGAATGATCGATTTTCCCGAAGCCGGTTCGAGCTTTCTCGTCCTTTTTTCTCGATGATCAGCAACGGGACGAGTGTCACGCACGATCAGCCGACAGATAAGAGAGCCTCCACGAGAAAAAGCAGAGGGACTTCTTGCGGAAGAGGGCTCCTAGCCCGGCCAGAGAGATAAGGGCGAACGTGACTGCTCGCGCGGGGGGTGGACCACCCCCAACGCGAAATTATCTAACGTCCCCGACCCAGAAATGATCGGAAAGAAAGTCGGCTTCGAGAGGCGTTAGCATGGAATATTGGTGATAACGGAAATGGAATAGCGATGCTAAACCTTTCGACATCCCCTAAATTCTACCGAGAGTGTAAAATTTTTAGCGAGGTTGAAACGGTGTCCTTGTGCTGTGATCGTAAAAATGTACAGAATTTTTAACAAATACATTCGCACATTCCCCCAGACAAACGTTATCTCCCCTTTTCCCGTCTCTCTGGAAATTATTCAAACCCGAATTCGTTTTTGTTAATTCAACAACTACGAGGAAGCAGAAGTTAATGCAACGCCATCGAGAACTGGGAAAAAAGAAGCTTACAACGCCGCGGATTCCATTTCCACCGCAAAAAGCTTCGAAACTCTGTCGAAATGAACGAACGATGGTTCAGCGGGGTTAATTTCCCCGAAAATTGTTCGCTTGTAAATCACTTGCGGTTCCGGGCTCGCATCGTTCGAACTGGTTCTCCGATACTGCGGCTTGTCAAAGAAATATAAAATGAATAGAATTTATCGTGGACGATATCGAATAATCGTTGGTTTAACGATACTTGAAACATCCGCGGAAAAATTGAATTTATAGAAAGATCTATCAGGACGAGCTGATAAAAAGAATTTCCCTGTCGTATCTCACAGAATGTTCGATCCTAAAAGACGGACCGAGAAAATCCAACCTTCCGATTATTAGTGAAATATGATTCGGAAGGTTAGGTTTCCGGTCGCCGTGTTTTTCCGGAGGTAGAGTTTTTTTCCCTCTGTATCGTGGGCGAAATGCGTACTCGAAACGAGTATCGGAGCACTCGAAATACGCATTGCATCGATACACCATTATTCGGATTGATGCACGATAAACTCGCGCAACGTCGCCCATCCCCGCACGCCTTTTTCCAACCCCCTCTCGCTTCCCCAGCATTCCCGGTACCCGAACCTCGGACCAGGCACGCTGCAATTTCTCTAATTGCACGCTTTTATCCTCTGTATGCAATACTTTTCCGCGACCGGTGACGCGTGGCCCGATGCCGAGGGTACTTGATTTTCCATCGATTGAGTCTTATCGTCGCGCTGCTGGAAATATTGACAACATTTTCGTTTACCGCGCGCCAGCCCCGAAAACACCCTCTGCCCACTCGATCCGAAAGCGGCTCCAACCTAACGATACGTTTTTAACGTGTTTCAGTTCCACGAATTCTGTCCGTTCTTGTCGATGACGTTCTTCTGTCTTCGCGCTGAAAACTCTTCACCCTCCGGGTTTTCCGAGAGACAGTAATTGAAAATTGTAAGTTGGTTAAGTTAAATCGATATCGGTGAGGACCCACATGATCGGCCACTTCGCCGTAATTTTTCGTTTTTGGTTGAAGTAATTTGCGCGGCTTCGAGGGGCATCGAAATTGCGGGAGTGGAAGATCACGAGCCACAGAGAAATCGACGGTGGCGGTTTTCGAGAGGAGCGATCGATATCGGCATCGAGAGCAACCCCCTAATTTCTGCGGCCGTTCTCCGCTCGCGGTTACACCGTTGTTCCGACCGGCCGGCTAATCAAGTCTTCTGGCTTTCACCTCGGCTATCAGCGTTGCGTCTCCCGGGGATACTCGCCGGTAATTCGCCTCAGATGGTATCTTTAAATAGAGGCCGTGTCTTCGCCAGTAGACGACGACGACGACGACGACGACGTGCTCGAGCAAACGCGCCGCAGTGCGGAACACTCGCAAGAAAAAGAAAATAAAGTTTCAGAACGCTACGCTTTTGGACCGACACCGTGCACTCATTAATTCCGCCTAAAATATTGTAATTTCAAAGTTCGCCAACTCCGGAGACTTCGGGCTGCCGAGGAAAATGAAATTTTCACCCGAGCGCCTTCCGCAATTATTTCCCGAATTTTTTCTTCCTTATGTCGTTACCCAAATTTCCCACTGGTCTACAGAATTTATGGTTTCGTTGGATGTGAGTCAATTTAGAATTATAACCTGAAATCTCAATTTTTGACCTTTTTCAAATTATTAAAGAAAGAAAGATGTTCCTGTTCCAAAGGGTTAAATTTTGATTATTAAAGTTATGAATTGAAGATTTTCGAGATTACGAAGTGCAGATTTGCAGATGGTCAGAGTGTTCGTCTGAAGAAAATCGTAATGGTCGTACTTCGTTTGATGAATTTCGAGGATTTACAATCCCCTGGTAGAATGACTTTGTTCTACCCGATGTAGCCACCCTTAATCCGGACACATTTTAATAGCGTTCATAAATTTTCGAAATCTTCCAACAGACGACGGTTCGACCGCGATTTTAACGAGCCACCTGCCCTACGGTCCAGTCGAGTTAATTTTCCATCTTCCTCTTCGCGCAATAACGTTTCCGTGATAAAAACGAAAATGGTTTCTGAGAAGACGATTTCCTTCCTGCAAAAACGTTCTACCCTCCCTATATCTACACCCGTGGCCATTTCCACCCCACTGCACTCTCGAAGAAGTCGTTCAAGAAGCAAACTTTGCTTTTTCCGAAGTGGTTCGTGTTGGACTTTGCAGAAATTTAATTTAAAAATTCACTTAAACAGTTAACAATCTATACGTAGGTCTTCGAGCTCACGATCGTGTCAAATATGGTAAAACATTTATAACATTCATGAACGCTCACAGCATGAACGTTCACAGTTTAATCATAATCTGGAATTAATTGAAGAATTAATTAAAACGAATAATAATAAGAAAGATGTATCGATAAAATAATGAATCATGCGTGGTATTTAGCTACGAGTTTCGAAGCGATAAATCCAGAATGCAAAGTTGAAAATAAACCAAACAGCTCGATAAGATAGTAGTTAATTTCCCCTTAAAAGCGACAAGTTCCGTCAAACGGTACCTCGGCCGGGAAACGATTATCTGGCAACGTGGAAAGACGTTTTCAGCGTCGATGTTAATGACGCCTAATCTCCGAACGATGCTAGTGGACGTCATCAAAATTCATCGAGCCGCACACATCGACGCCGAGTGTTGCTATCTAAAGACTGGCGATCGAGTCCCGTTGGTTCTAACGATTAATAACACAGTGGCTCGAAGGCGGCAAGGAACGAAATTACGATCAGCCGCGGCGGCGTTAACGAGAGCCGGGGCTCGTAAATTCGCTAATAAACATCAATCATCGATACACGGCCATCTCGTTACAGAACCGATTCCAGTATTGGTCGATTCTCCCTGCGGCCGCTCGGAAATCATCCCCGATCATCTCCGTTGAATTCGGAGGGACCACTCTTCTCACAGCACAACAATATTGTGTACACGAATGACCTCATTGTAATTATTTCTGTTATAATTACATAAAATTCTCTACTGATTGGAATGAACGACGTACAATAATAAACGAATCAGAAAACCAATTCCGATCTATGAAATTCATTTTCTGATTGCCAGACGGAAGCTTAGCCGGTGCATACGTTACAGAAGATAATTTATTTGCTTCTGTACAGCGTAGGCATTCAGCTATTTATGAGTGATGAATTTTCACAAGGAAATTTAAAAACTCATAGAGAATAACTTGCATTCTTCCTAATTCCCCCTCAACTCCTTCTTTGCAGTTAATTTTAAGGTATAAGGGAAGTAGGAGGATGTAAAAAGGATTGTAACCCAGAGGGGAGCAATAAAGGTTATATAACTCGTAGAAAATAGAAATACTCTAGATCGAACAAACATTTAATTTTTAACCACATAAGTGGAGGACTTATTGTCTCTGCCACCGGTGCTCTATCAAGTAGAATGAAGTTTGCCGTCATAGAGTGCCACAAGTCCGAGTAACAATGGCGAAGAAGTAATTCGGTGTGCCTAGCTGCAATTAGCGGCGGCAGGCAGCGACCGCTAGTGGCTCTCGCGCGATTTCCCGTTCGCAATTTAAATTTCGCTGGGCAGACAGCAACGTTCGCAACGCTATAGCAGACTATGCGGCCCGTTCCGGTAACTTTTACCGTTCGGTTGACCCGTGACATTCCCCTGTGGCTATGACAGAGCGGAACGCGCTCTCGCATATATAGGAGAGAAGGGGGCGACGGGATAGATATTTTATTTCGGAGTCTGGCCGGCCATAAATCGCGTTAATGGGGCGATTCTTTAGGGTCGGTTCACAGCGGAGAACAGGACGAGAGCCGGCTCGGCTGGTCACGGGGCTCTGGATCAGCCCAAGCTACAGGGAAAAGAGAGACAGAAGAGAGAGACATAGAGAGAGAGAGTGGTAGGTATGCAGGGGCTCGACTTATGAAGCCGCAACCCCCGTTACACCCCTTAGGCGGTATGCTATAATCGCGAGTCAGAGCGACGCTGGTAGCTGGAGGGAGTGGTGACGGGGGGCAAGGTGGACGCAGCCGGGGCCAAGACGTCTGTATATCTCTATAACGACGTCGTTACGACGCCGTTCGTTACCGGCGGCCGGTGGCGCCGCGGCGCAAAACACTATCATCATCGGCGATGACCTCGACCTCGGCCGTCGTCTATCCAACGAGACGCACGTGCTCAAAAAGAGGAGTTCCACCGGGGTGCATGGCTGTGGGGTTGGCGCTGCGCGAAGAACTCGGGATTCGAGTATAAATACATCCAAAAAGAGCCTGCTGCAAGACGTTTTTCCTCTTTTAACTCTTAGCACGTCAGTAACGACTCTGACTCAGTACTAATCCTCAAAATATTTCATATAAAACAAATTATTAAACATTCGAGTACAGCACGAGTAAATCGCATTAATTTAATGTGCATAAGACAAACAAAATCGTTCTTATGCATAAGACAAACAAAATTAAATTGTTCATCTAATCATGCAAGCTGCCAATTCGTTCATCGCAGCTCTTTCGCCGCTCGAACCCCGTCGATCGTTTCAGGAGGGCGGTCTTGGATCCTCAAGCAATTTCGACAAGCAAAGTCCGGATTCATCGTAGGAATCCCAGAGGCGATGCATGCTGCACCGAGTGCGCGCCGATAAAAACATGTGGACCAAAGAGAGAGAGAAAGCTGCCCCTTGGTGCAGGGGGGTCTACGGGGGCGGCAGATCTGCGGGGCAAAACCGCCGAATGCAATTTCATCGGGTGCATCGCCGTGGCACGGTCCCGGCTTTCAACGAGGCGTTCGACAATGCCTTTAATCAACAATAATTCTGCACGTACATACACACACGGACACAGAGGGACATACATGCACACATGGGTTCACGCGTGCAGACACTTGCATCCTGTGCGAGTCTCGACGAGGGATTTCCGAGGCAGGCAGGGTGCAAAAGGCTGCGGGGATCGGAGCTACAGCAGGATGCACAGGATGCAGGCGCTCTCGCGTTACGTTTTCTCTCTGCTCCCTGTGGACCTGCATCCAGGAGCTTCCGCCACGGGGGGAACCGTCCACTGGAAAATTAACACTGTCCGGATTTTCGTCCGATACGTCGCCCCCGATCCATTCGCGACGCTACGCGTTTCTCCTCTCTCCGTCTCCCCGTCGCGCGCGTTCCATGCAGTTGCATCGGAGGACGAATTTATTTCTTCCGCGTTGCATTATCCGCGCGCACGCTGCCCCTCAAAACGGAAACAGCCGCGCCCAGTAAGCTGGAAATTATTTTGGCCCAGGGTATTACCATGAGAATGCGCCGCTGATTTTGCGCTGCACACCCGATGCAACGCCGAACCACCTACTCCCTCTACCCTCGAACTATCCCCTCGTTCTACCGGCTTTAAATGGGTTTGATTTTAATTGAGACTGTTACCTGTCTCTGTCGATAAATACACGCCTGGCAGCATGTCTAAGAGGTGTGTTTAGAGTTGCAGTTGCGGGGAGGCGGGCCGTATGCAGTTCCTCGGTGCAGTTGCCGCGGAAATGAATTAGTTCGTTGCGTACACAGTCGACGCTTGTGCGAGTGACGTGCATTCTGGCTGGCTCCGGTATTCTCCTGTGAAATTGCTCGTGGAATGTCTTGCACCATGGTAGAGCATTGTTTAACATTTTTTTAGACCGTCGAACACTGTCTAGCGTAATTAAAATTGCGAGAAAGTGAGGTAAATGTTTTCTGCTTGGAGAAAATGTTCGCTGAACAAGCTTGTATTTAATTGTTTCATTGTGTCAGTCGAGCGCGAGAGTTCCGACAAATTAGAAAATAAAGGTACATCAAAAAATGCCTAGTAAATTTTATAGCTTGAATCCCGTATTCTGACGCCGAAGTTTTATTTATTTAAAAATTGAACGTGGACCGACTCCTTGTTCAGGATAGCTGTTATACATTCCGGGTGCGTACTTTCCCCCATGACGTTTCCGCCGATCATGAAAACCGTGTGTACAGCAACGAGGCTTGCCCCTCGAACCGGCAGTAAAATAAATTTCCGACATTCGAATAATCGGCGGGGCCCTTTTATTTGCCTCGGTGGACTTCCCCCGTCGACTTCCATCATTTATTTCACTTCCGGGCTAAGCTGACGCGGACCGGATGGGAAGCGACCGATCGTGAAAGATGGAGAGCGACGATTAGGGCAACGATGGCCCATGCTGGTCAATTTGCCCAGGAACATGCACAAGACTGGGAAAAAATTTTCTTTTGAGAATATTCTACTTTACATCGGTCGATCATTAATCAGAAGAGGGTGCTTTGAAATATATATATATTTTTTTAAATTACCTTCTCTGTTTATGCAAGCAAGCATAATAAATTTAGCATTATTTTACACAAGAAACCGTTAGCGAAACCTCTCTTCCCATTCCACAGGGGCCTTCGTCGTGTCCAAGATCTCTCCCTTTCACTTTTCTTCGCGGTTCCCATCACCCCGTGCTGCCTGCTAATTTTCAGGCTGACTCGCCGGCCAACAGATTGATGGGAACTTTGCTTAGATCGTTGGATCCGTGAATGGGATGAAGAATCGTCGCTTTTATCCCGCGCAAGATAGATCGCTCTTGCTCGCTACGTTCACGCTTCACGCCTTGATCCTTTCGATCAGTTAACTTGTTGACGAGTGGGCTTCGAGTATTCTCTAGCTTTCTATTATTTATATCTCCCGCTCGTTTGTTTCAGTCTCTTCAATTTAATTGTTCTTCTCTCTTCATCGTAATTCAATGAAGTTCTGATCGACGTTGTCTGGTTAAATCAATTGGTAGTAATCGCTGCTTGGAATGGTCCAATAATTAACGGAGTGTTGTTGGTAAATAAGAATTTAATTGAATCGTTTAATTGGCTATGCTGCTGTGTAACTTTGAATCCGTATATTTATTTATTGCATTTTGTAATATAGATAAACAACTAGAAATGGAGTAGAAAATTATTGAAACAATATTGTTGGAGTGACGCACCTCGAATCACTCCCGTTTTATTCTCCTGTATTAAACTATGCAACTTACGAGTGTCTTTCTGGGGTAGCCTGCTCCTCAATAAATATTTTACCCTGTTCGATGAAACAATAGGCGAAGCAGCAACACGGCAATCTGGCGGTTCATTCGGAATCGCGTCGGATTACACAAAAGCGTGCTTCCGAGTCGGATCAAGGTTTAACTAGGTGTCAAGTAGGTTTACCGAGGCTGCTGGAGGAATTTTATCAAATTTCTGGCGTAGGGTTCCAGTTTATCAGAGAACTGTCCAAAGTGCCATAGCTGGCGGGCACGAGTGCCTTCCTCCAGCTGGATGAACATTAATCATAAATACCGGCTCAACTAGTTGAAGACGCAATGTCACGTCGCGTCGGAGAGCCGAGAGAGTAGCCCGTCGGCGATATGTGTGCTCAGTGTGCTGCGCTACCATCAACGGTGGTAGAGTCTATACTATACTCGAGAGCCAACTTAACTCGGCTGACGCACCGCTTGCACACGGTGATTTCAATTCATCGATCGAACAGGATATAAATATTAATAAACTGGAATCGTCGATCACTGCTCCTGGCAATTTCTCCTTCACCGTAATTATCCAAGGATAAATCCTCTGCCACCGGTTCTAAGAGATTCATCGGCAAACTGTTCAGCAGCTGTTCGATCATCGGCCAGTCATCCCTCGGCTATGCGTGTAAATCACTGGGTAATTCGATCGAGAAACCGTACTGTAATATGATTAGTAAACTGCAGAGTTTTATGCATTTGTAAAAATTTTCAAAAAATGCTTCTACCACTGAAAATAATTATTAGTAAAATAGAAATTGAGAAGTTGATTGTAAGAAACACGTATTTACCTTTGAATAATTTTAACCACGGAGCATTAAAATTCCAGGACCCTGAAACTTGATTTTCGAGTGACGAGACTAAGCGAGGGAGCGAAATTTTGGCAAAAAGCGTAGCATCCGGGGCACTGATGGGTCCGCGAGGATCCACGAGAAATAATCGTGAACGAATTCGACACGGAGCCGCTCTGCGAGCCGGGAACAGCGGTCGAAATCGAATGAGAAACGGGCGAAGAGGTTGTCGAGGAGGAGGCGGAGGAGCCAGACGTTGTACACAAGGGAAATAACATGCTTCGTCAACAGTGCTGCTGTAACTAATGGATATTCCGGCGGAATAGAGTGGAGAAATGGACGGTCCACCTCCGCGCGAGCAAGCATCGCCGTCCCGGAATGCTTCTCGTTATATCAACGACGTCACGGCCGCGAAAATTTACGAATCCCGCTTTAGTCTCCGACCATCTCTGCAACCCTCTCCTCCTACCTACATCTCTCCCCTCTCGCTCTCCCTTTTGAGAAAACCCCCCGGCGGGCTACACACGTCGCGAGATTGCTTCGGAGCACGTGCAAACCCTCGACAAGGAGCATGCAACGGCAAGGAACACCGATTGCGTTACCACGAATGCACGCGGGACCGACGTCCCACCGAAATTGGCTCTCCCGTTGACAAACGGCGAGACCTACAGCCACCAACGACGAAGGGAAGTCCCTTCACAGGGTCGCGGGAACCTTTGAACCTTCGGCGAAACGCATTCGTCATTCTTTTCTTTGTCTCGAACCTTCCTAAAGCTTTGGAACGCTTCTGACGCGCAAAGTGGATTTGCGACTTTTCTGAGTCGAACAGGCTGTTGCTGCGTGTTGCCGATGGTGCTAGGTTTGTCCTTCGGAAATGGGGATGCAAAAATGAAAGAGAAATATACAGGAAGATAGAAATTGAATCAGAAATGTTCCAGCAGTATCGTGTACAATTCGAGGAAATTCTCTGTCGGATGAATGTCGTTTGCAAAAAAAAAGAAGTGAGATGACCATAAATCGTGCCGGTAATCGGTTTCCAGAGCACACGGTCTCCAACTCCTCTATTTACCCGAGCACAGACCGTAGAAATTTTCGTCGGAAGACCGCAAACTCGCCGGAATCGTCGGAACGACGTGGGAAGACAGAGGCAACAAGAAGAGACGGGAAACGCGAGGAAACGATTATTCCGAGCGAAGATTGGCCGAAATCGTGGTGGCTGCTGGAGGAACAGACGAGGAACAACGAGCAGGGTTTCTGTTCCATTCGTTGGTTCTTCGGCCGTGATCACAGAGCAACGAGCTTGCTCACGGCGTCATTTAACTTTCCACCAAGAAAAACACGTGTATCCAGCTTCCGCTCGCTTTCCATTAATTATTCCCGATGGGGAACGCGAAACGGGAACGTTTCACCGTCTGAATCTACTCGGAGCGAGAGACGCTTAAATCGATCCTCGGTCCTGGGAATTTCATAAACCCATCTGTTACGAGCCGATCCGATCGATTCAATATTACAGACGGATAATTTAATTATTTATATTACGCAAGGTTAATACTCCCTCCGGAGAAAATGTTTTCAATATGTTCAACCTTCAATTACTCGCACTCCACTTTCTACGTAACTGTTTACACGAAACTTTACACGAATTCCAAGATGAATAAATTTAATATTGAATAAAATAACTACAGCAATGCGAAATAAATATTCGCTGGCGTATCGGACGCCTTTGTTTATGCTTGAAACGCTATGTTCATATACATAATTACATATACATGTACACATATAATTAATACACATATACATATGATTACATATTCATTTTCGAAAATGTTGCGAATAAAAAATTCTTTTTCATAAAAAATTAACGACGAATATATAGAGGTTAGGTTTCAAGCGTCATCGTCAGTGGATGACGGGGACGATCGAAGGCTTTCGACTAGAAGCGGTAGGAGCATGATTGCGGTGGATCGATCCAGTGAATTACAAGGATATATCGATAAGGACGAGGGATCCCGGTGGCGTCGCGTCGGCAGAAGATCTTCTGCAACCGGCAGGTGGATAATGCGTTGTGCACACGCGATTCCATCGATTCCATATTCGCACAATGGCTCGAGCGGCGACGCCGGTGTAGGAGGCGGCGCGGCGCCATTCACCGGCGCTGATGAGAACAAGCGGCCTCGTAAGGGCTGGAAAGTAAAAGTCGACGGCTGCGCTCTCCGCTCGTCCCGTATTCCGTATACGCGCTTTCAGCCGAACGACTTTCAACGCGGCAACGTGAATGAGTCTGGCCCGTTGCCTCGTAACGACGAAAACGCTCGATCGGGATTCCGTCGGCCTCGTTCCTTGCCCTCCACGCCATTGTCGTGTCTGCTGAATTCTCTCTTTTTTCCCCTTTTTTCGGCAGCTCTTTTCCTTTTTATTTCGCAGAGATGCTCGCTGGATTTTCAGATTCTGTTCGCGATGTTTTAAACGCTTTGGTTGTTTTTCAGAGTTTTTTGAATTCGCATCGCGTCGAGTAATTTTATCAAATTGATTCGACATAAATAATAATAACAAGGCTTAAAGTGCTTAAATAAATAAAGGTATTACATCATACGATACAGTTCGTTCAAATTCATAGCTGTCAAAAATGACCGAAACACAAGATTCCAACGATCCCAACCCAATTTCAAGTCCAATATTTCAGCAGTCCCTCCAGCCGTAAATTCAACAAATTCTGAGCTCTCCAACGCTGAATAAGACCAACCACGGGTTCCTCTAAAAAAATGTCAAAACCACGGTGCAAACGTAGGGACATTTGTACCTGTCAGTAATCGCATTTATCTCCGGCGATGTCGCCGCTGACAAATATGAAGGATCGGTCCGATGCCGGCGAAAAAAATTCCCGAAAACGAGCAGCGAACCAGCCGGCTGGCGCTCCGAAGAATTTATCGCGAAATAATGCGTCGATTTGTCAAAATTAATGTGCCGATAAATCTCGGGGCTAAGCAACATTGACCAGAGGATCTAGCACCTGAAACACATCTCCCTGTTCCATCCCCCGAAGAAGCTCGCGTTACAATAAATCAATTGGCGTTGACTAGACAGCAGATTTTATGTGTTTATAACGAAAAAATGGATAGACGTGATTTCAAGATAAAAAAAGAGAAACGAAGTCAGTCATTTCGACAGATTTCTTAAATTTTTAAGTTGTAAAAGAATTCCTTTTCGAAACAGTGTGCAGCTGCTTCTAATCTAATTTCGAGGTTCCAACGATCCCTCAGCCACACACGCGATGGAATCGCGAACCCATGGACGTTTCGAACTCACCCTCGCAGCAATAGAACTGCTCAACCCCCTGTTTCCTTCGTGTTCGTCACCAGAGAACTTTCTCGAGCCCCGGAGAACTTCTCCGCGGACGACGTGTCTCGGTTGTTTGGCTTTTTCTTTCGTTCCGGTGATCGCTATCGAGTGAACAGGAGAATCGTCGCCGAGCCAATTTGCGAGACACGGCTCCCTCGCTCCCTGTTCCGGTTTTTGCCGTGATTTCGGGGGACATGCCGGATTTTTATACATCTGCCGCCTCGGGAGGGAAAGTCTGAGCGTGTACATCGTCTGTGAGCGGTTCGAGGCTTTTTTCGGGACTGTGCCACTCGTAACGTGTCGATTTTAATGAAACTTTTCTTGCGAGTCTGTTTTCAGCAGGAAACTTGATGGATTGGTTCGGTTCCTCTGCTGTTGATTCGACTCATCGTAATGAGAATTAAATATTTCTTCTGACCTAGAATAATTCCATTTTACATGATTTTTATCCTGTATAGGGATATAAAATTTATGTAATCGTACATTAATGTTTGGTAATTGATTAGATACCAACATAGTTTTAATATTTTTATGAGATAAATTTCTATGAAACTCGTAGGAAGTAAGAGTTGTACGTGCGAATTTGTTCAACGCAGCTTACGCTTCTACCCTAGCAAAAATGATGGCATTATGCGGAAGGCAGAGCTGTTTGCATGGAAATTAATTCGGCATATATACGGTTGCGTGGAATGTGCCATAACTACGAAGAGCTTTCGAACAGCCACGTAGCGGAGAGCTGCATGACCTCCCGCAACGAGCTGTAACTCGCGTCATAATGGTCCTAGTCCATAACCTACGATCAAGACCTTGGTAGTCCATTAACGAAAGCCTCGGTAACTTTGCATTACTAAGCTTCCGAGAAATCCATCTACTTTCGGCCCGACTCACGGACGCCATTCGATCTGGAAACCGGTCTCATACCGGGGATGGGATTAAGTTCAATATGTACCCACCAATTCCAGTCAATTTTAATGGCGGTGTCCCATTCGGCAAGCTTCCCCTCCAGAGGCGTGCGCAGTCCCATTAATTATACACGCGCCATTATAAAAAGCCAATGATGAGAGAAAATTAAATATTTTACCAATTTCTTTTATGAAATGATGACAATGAAGAAAATACAATTTATTCCTACATATGCACCCGTAATTATGAAAGTGGTCTTTCTGAAAATTATTTTAAACTAACGAGTTTTTATTAACTCGGTTTTTTGTCTGTCTGTTCGGTGACAAATTTTGCTATCGATTTTAAACCAGCTTTATAGACAATGCTATATTAAAAAAAAAATTTTTTAAAGTCTATCCGTTTCGGAGAAATAATTGAAATAATTTATCGTTTTAAATCTTACAATTACAAATTTTCACCAGTGTCTGTACGAGGTTAGGAATCAGTATGCGACTAGGAAAAATTATTTTATAGTTTTTAGTCCGTTTTTAAAAATGTGGTATTTTTTAAAAATTTATTATTAGTATTGTCGGAAATGACGTGTTACATAATTCGCTTGTTATTTCAATATTACATAGAATTCATTTAGTGTTAATATCCTTTTCCTTGAAATATCTCGAAACAAGGAATATACTTAGACCACTTTATTTTGTTGTAATTTGAAAAGACAAGCAAGTCATTTCGAGTCTTGCAACACACAGACTCCCGTCTCGATCTCTCGTCGAATCAACCTAATTCGACTAGTTTAGTGACTCGTAAACCTACAAGGGTGACGACGGCGTCTATACAATTTCGCCGGCTCGATAACTGTTTGGTTTTTCTCCGTGCACCGACGTTCGACAATTCCGATCACAGTTCTCGAAACGATCGTTTCCAGTAAAGTTCAACTCGGTTTTCCTGTCGAGAGCCTTTATTTTTCGAAATTCCGGTAGGCACTCGATAGGAAACCGTTCCGGGGACCGACTGCTAATTTAATTGAAACCCGAAAAAAAACCGGAACTTCGTCAATTCGACTTCGCCGGGGCTATTAATAAAACTCGCGACATACATATGCATGTCGATGCACTTCGGCGAAGTTTGGTCCTCCAGTTTACTGTTCCATATTCAGGTGGCGTGCAGCCACTTCGAATCTCGCCTCGAAAGCCCCGCGGAAATCGCCGCGATTCGATTTCCGGAGTATCGGCGACGATTTGAAACGCGACATCGAAACGTCCGAAAAATACCGAATTTCAATAATGCCTTTCATAAATGCTTCGCAACATAATTTTCAGAATTTCAGTGTCGGAATCAACATTTACTTATAATAAACATTGTCTGCATTAAAAATGAAACATAAAAATTGTCTACGTCGATTGGAATCACATTGAAATAATAATTTATCTTTATGCATTTATAAAGAAACTGGTTGGATGAAATTTTTATTGCATTCACGCAGATATTCTTTCCGAAACAAATTTGACTCTTAATTTAATGGAGATTGTTCGCGAGGATTCCTGCATCGTCAGGAAAATTAAAAATGTGATCCGGAGGAACGGTTTTCTGGAAGCACCGATATGGGTTGGAAGCCCTTAGCGCCGGGAGGCGGTAAGCGTAGCGATCGATCGATCGCAGACTTATGGCTTTCCATTTCTTGTGCCGGTTACGATTGGAGGATCGTATAGCCCGAATGTTTATCGGTTGCCGGTGACGTTGAAGAATTGTAAGAAACGTAAAAGGGGAGCCGGAGGGAATCGCGACCGCAGGGCCCGTCTCGCAGAATCCGGCGGTGGGATTCTTTTCATGGTGGCTCTGACTTTTTAATCTTGCTTTCGACCGCAGGAAGATAACGGCTGGGAAATACCGTTCTCGGTTCTGTCTTCGTCGCGGGAAAACCGTTTGCGTTCCGTGCCACCGGCGAATTTATCGTCTTCTGATCGGAAGAGAAGAATTGGAGGGGCCCCGTAAGTAGCTTGTCTACCGAAACGGCTACTATCTGATCATCTGGTGCGAGAATCGAAGTCGTTCCAATCGAATCTGAAAAAGGAATTGACCACAAGATTTCATTTATATCATTTAAACTCTGTACAAGAGATGCGACGAGGTCGACGGTGTCGGAAACGTGTGTCGTGTATTCGCCGTTAATGCAATTTCCATAAGCCGTTCGGAATAATAAGATCGAAGAGATTCGGTGTCGCCTGGGTTAAGTCGGCTCGAGTCAGTCAACCGTGATTTTGAAGTTCCGAAATTATAGTCGAAGTTTGACCGTGTCTATTAGGAACTCGGTGTGAAGTCTGCGCGAGCCGGCTCGTCGGGAATTCCAGCGATAATTCCGAAGTAATTTTGAGAGGTGGCTGCGCAGATCGGCGCGCGCGCACTCGGGGAGGATTATATTATTTTAATAACCGTCGAATTATCGTTCCAATTATGCATTCGACTCGGTAAGCTAGAGAGAGAGGGCACCGACTACTGATATCGCGCCGACAGTGAAGCAATTCCGAGCGAACAGTGTCTATCTTTGGACGTAACCCTGTACAGAAAGCGCGCGCCGGATCTCGGAGTCGGTTCGCTCTCTCGGATCTATTAAATCTAATCCAGAACCCTCAAGAGCCCCTAAGGTAGTTTCAGCTCTTCTGACCTGGAAATGAAATAAATCGCAAGGAGCTTCTATATCTGGCCACGGCCAGTCCCGGTGCCGGTGCCGGAGATCTAAAATAAAGAGACCGAGGCCCTTTAATTTATTTCCGCTGTACTAGATGAAAAACCATTCCCCAGCGAATCGCCATTCCAATTCTTTTCTGCTGGCCTGATTTTTGAGAACACGAAACTACCCCGGTACTGCGCTTCGTCCTCCTTCTTACTTTTAAAGGCTCTATCTGAGATCGCCGCGACGCTGTTTTTTATCACCGACTTAATTAACTATCAGGAGTTTATTAAACGGAGCCGCGTCCGGCCACGGCGATGCCCATTTATTACCGAAGATCTCCGGACACTTTAGATTACGTTTTTATGCGCTGCGAGCGCGATTTCGGGAAAGTATTTCAAGTGTTGGACTTGTAAAAGCTTTTTCAACCCGAAGGAATTACATTTCCTCTGATTTTCTTCCTTAACCCATTATTCAAAATATTAAATTACATATATCGATATCTAATCAATTACTAAACATTCAAGTATTGTATATTAATTTCACATTTATAAAGAGAAGAAAATCATATAGAACGGAATTCTTCCAGGTCGGAAGAAATGTATAATTATCGAATTAAAATGTCTCCGAGTGCAAACGGTTAACATGAGAATGAATTCTGTACCACGTGGAAACTAACAAGGCAGCAACAACAATTGGCGGGGTCGCCGGCAATAAATCAAACGTCGAATTACTCCGGTGCCATCGAAGGCTCCTGTCTTTAAAGTTTCAACTAAAGTAGACGATAGGGATTCAGTCGGATCCGTTGAACCTATAATCCCGGGCCCTCTCTGTCCTTAAGACGATAGCAATTCCGGATCCCTTGACCCGGAAATTTGCCAGCTCCCGCGGGACTTCCAGATCCTTCTGCGCCACCACCGTCGCCATCGAGGGCGCGCACCACCCTTTCGGAGCGTTAGATCCGTGAGGAAAAAGGAGAGAAAAAGAGAAAGAAGAGAGAGCGAGAGAGAACAGAGAAGTAGAAAGACGGAAGAGGAACTCGCGTGGCACTGAGTACTTCGTCTTCGATGCTCCGCCTTGAGGAAAAGTGGAATTGGCCCTGGGAACAAAAAACTAGGGACAGGGAGGAGGGGAACAGGTTCGAAAGAGCCACTCCTGGCCATTTTCTCGCGTGAATCGTTCTATCCGTATGTACGGGCTGAAACACTTAGGTTCCGTCAGGAAATCGCTCCAACCATCCTTTCTACTGGATATCCGATTCGCAGATGTTTCGCGAAGTCTGCTGTTTCTCCTCGCAATAGATTTTTGCTCCTCGATCACGGATTAGTATCAATTTGTTCGGTAGTCAGGATATTAAATATCAAACTGAATAAAACAGTAATAAAATAGTATATAGATTAATATAGTATATAGAATAAACGGAAACTATTAATAGAAAATCTACCTCGCCGAATAAAATGGACAAAGCTATGAAAAATCTCAATAACAGATTAATCGCAAATGAACTGACAAACAAGTCGCGCGGACAAACATAGGATCCTTGCAACAACAGATTCCGATCCGACACTGTTCAAACAACCCTAACAGCAATCTCCGGGAGGACGTCGCGAGTCGGTCTCCACGGTCTGATAAATAAAAATGCACATAACAACGATAAATAAATATGCACATGCCGAACGAGCCGCCGCATCCCCAATAATACCGAGAAAGTAAAAAAAAACCGATACTTGAACACACCGGCTGCTAGAATTCCCTCTCGAGCCGTCTGCAGGAGCCGCGCACAATATAGAGAATATAAAGCCGCGTTTCCACTCGCAATACCATGGATTTTCCCATAGTGGGCCGGGTTTCGCGCGAAATTCCGCGAATCGGCCACGGCACCCTCGCCGCTTCGTCCGGGGAGGAATCAAACGGAAGAGGCGGCCCGCCCGCGTGTAATTTCAATCAGCTGTTCGCGTACACGCGAGACACCGCGCTCCGCTGCGCCCGATGCATTTTTCATGACAACGAAAGCCTGCTGACCGGCCAGGGAATTCGAAGGGAGTGAAAAACAGAGAAAAATAGAGAGAGTGAGTGAGAGAGAGACTGGTTCTCCCCGCACACCGCGGATTTCTGCGGTTTCTGGATTATCCGCCGGTGACAGATGAATGCCGACGTCCGTCGCTAGCTTGATTGGCCGACCGGCTTTCGAAAAATATTTTATAAACGCACGGGTAATTGACGCGGGGCCAGGCGCTTTTGCGGATTTGCACATCTCCGCCGAGGCTTATCGCCGCTTTCGCCACCTTTCCCAGTGAATTTTCACGCCCGTCCGACTCCCGCTTCGATTTTCCACGCTCTCGCCACCTTTCACGACCGTCCGCAATTTTTCCCGATTTTCGTTCGACGTGCCGGCTAGCGTACACTCCGCCAATCAGAGGAGTCCATGATTCTTTCACACGCGAAAAAAATACAGTGCAATTTTTAAGTGGCTCGTTGTAGACGGGAGGTCTTGATCTTCAAGTTCGTGGCAGTGTCGAGACCCGAGAAAAAAATGTATTCGCTCGGGAGCATAAAACAGAGCCTCGAAAAATCCTTTGAAGAATGTTTCAATAGTCGTGAGAGATGGCGTGCGGTGGCGTCTGTGGTTCTCTGTCAGACAGAGCGTAATCTGCGCGGGTTCTCGCTGGTGGAACCTCGTAAACATCGTCGACAGAGTCCGCGCGATATACGCTCGCAGTTCGCTAGCTCGCTCGCGGCATAAAGCACCGTTGTCTCGGCGAGGCTACCGAGCCAACGTAATTTTTCTCACTTTGCAAGTTGCCCCGTAAATAATCGCGTTGTACGCCTCGGCCCCCTGTGCTCACCCGCTCTCTACACCCCTCCACGACTGCTGAGGCCCACCCTCTTGGCGCGCTCGTAGAAACTGCACCGTAATCCCGGCGTGCTCGTAAGCTGGGAGAGAGTAAGAGAGAAAGATACAGAGAACTCCTGTCCTACGTTACAATTTGCTTCGGGGATGCCGCTTTTCCTCCCCCTCGAGGTGGATGAGCGCACGGCTCGCTGGGACAGTGCTTGCTGAAATAGTACTCGGAATGAACCGTGGAAATATTTTCCGAAATTATCTCGCGACCCTCCGTGACGAGTCACACCAGTTGAGGCGCATCGGAGGATTACAAGTAGACAGACAAAGAAGAATTAATATTAGGTAAAATAAATCGACATTTCCAGAAATTTAGTTGCTCTGGAAAAAAGCGTAACAATGAGCGTTTCAGATATTGTATCCACTTTTTCCACGAAATCTACCCTCGCCCACGGACACCATAGAAAGTACGAGCGGGGGTTCAGTCGAACTTTTGATATTTATGGTAATACGACACCGGGGTCTATCAGTCGCGATATTCCGGGGAGATCGGGTGACCCCTATGGCCCGGGGTGCACTCTTGATCCTGAAAAGTGATAAGTTCTGTTATCGAGCGAAATGAAATGCGAGCCGACGAGATTCCGGCTCGGCCCGAACTCAGCCCGACTCGATCCGACACACACCACCCCCTTGGGTTCTTAGTTTCGTTTTTTGGTCGACAGGTTTCGGCTACTGTGGAGGGCGCATTTGCATCCGAGGGTGCAAGGTAGATGGATTGGAACGTGATTAGAAACGAGGTGCGAATTCTGCTATCGCACCCCCACCCACCACCCCTTTGATGAATTGATTTCGCTCGGCCGAAGGGTTCGCGTTTGATTGGGGTGCTGCTTGAATGTTTCTTGCGAGTTGATTAGGATTTTAGGGGAGCTGTTACGTGAAAGGACGTTTGCTGTGATTCAGCGAAAAATTCATTCCGTATTAATCAGTTTACAGTATAAATATTAAATGGTTCGGAAAGTAACTTCATTTTTCATGTGGAGATAGCATTGCTTCCATTTGTTATTACTAGACTGCAGTTTTTTATACAATTATGAAGAAATTGTCTGAATTTCAGATAAAATATTAAAGGTTCCATTTAAAAATCTAAAGATCAATCAAAAAATTTACCCCCCAAAAAGCACAACAACTTTTTTTGTACACCAAATAATTTACAAGACTCACCCTGTGTAAATGGAGCTTCTTCAGAGTCGAAACGCAAAAATTTCACGTTCGAAGGAGATCGAACCGAATCGGTGATACGAGGTTCTCAGAAAGGCCATTAGAAATCCTCCAGGCCTGAGGGACTGTTTAAGTAGAAACTGGCGGTAGTAGGCAGACAACGTTCCCCATAACGGCGCGGCGGGTTCGATGATCCATAATGCAAGACGGCATTGCGTTCCCCGGTCGTAGGTGGCATCACGGTTCTGTTTAACCGTATGTCAATTCTCAGACACAGTGGTGGATGTAGCCAGAGCTCTGGGAGCCAGATGCTTGTAATGGCGGCATTTCTGTATGAAATGGCGGGACGTATAGCACCCGGAGTGCGGATGTAGATAGCCATTAAGGCTGCCCCGCGTGTGTCAGCGGTCGAAGATGCTCGGAGCCGAAAGACTCGGATCAGAAGAGATCGAAGACGCAATAAGCCCGCGATGGAACATTTGTTCCGCCCGAACTTTTTATTAGCAATCAAAAAAAAAATGATCGAAACGTGTACAATGGAAATAATATTTAACCCTCTCGATTGTCAAACTAAATTACACGTTCGTAGCAAGTTCCAGGTGTCCTCCATAATTCAATAATTCTAATTTATTAACTAGATATTCGAAATTATACGTGAGATATCGATTCGACCGTCTAGCAGATTAGTAATTTACTTTCTGATAAATCACAGCGTCCCGAAACTTATTCGTCGCGTCACAGTTCTCAATCGAGAAGCACCATAAAGCCCGAGCGAAGTAGAATCGACTATGACGCTCGCCACTTTCACGGTAAAAGTTCAACAAACAAGAGAGGTTGTCCATTAATTTAGTTGCCGACTTTGAACTATAAACTTCCGGCCGCAGGCGTCCGCGGCCACTTTTCAACTCTTTGTCGTCTTCAACTTCATTTTAAACTGCACTATTTACTGTGCAGTTTTTTTATGGTTTCAAAGGGACTGCAACTGTACACGTGGCTCGTCGGCTATTTCCACTTCTACTGTTTCTACTCGCTGGAACCTTTTAACTACACATACGTTTAGCGACTGGAAAACATCGTAACTCAATTTTTGAGGATTTAAATTTTGAAGATGGTGATAGTCTGAACCGAGAAAAATTTTTTTGTTAATTCCCCACGTTCTGAAATAATGTGTAATGTCGTTTGAAAAAATTGCCAGGGGATTGAGAGTTAGTAGGGCGAGGCAACTCATGCTAGTTAGCGGTTCCACCAGTTAGGGGTGGGTGTCCGTGCAACGGTGACTGTAATAACGATTCTCAGGAGCGAGCCCGAGCAAACAGAGATCTCGCAGGAAAAACGAGCAGAGATTAGTCGGTAACTTTAGCATAAACGCGGTTCCCGTCGCGCTGTTTGCCCGCTGGTTGGTCCATTTAGCTAAAAGCAGGCCGTGCTCGCGTGAACGCGGCCAGCTTTGGACTTAATTGTGTTAAAGGTCGCAGGATATACAGAGAACGAGGAGGTTCACCTTTGAATCCATGGTTTTCCATATTCCGACTCCGATCCGGGATTACCCATGGCCCGGACTTCATTACCTTATCGCATGGTTTAGGCCACTCGAAGGTAATTAAACAACGCCACACATTTTTCAGTTTCCAATTCTCCATCCCTGCAGGCTATGTTTCCTCTTGATTAATGAAACCTCAATTTTCCAATCACGTTATCTACCGTTCATCACACTCCTCCAAATTTTGTAATCACGAAAAAGCAAACGAAGAGAATTTTCACGTCGATGAAGATTCATTTAATCTACAAGTCTAAAATTAAAACTACGAGCCACGATGCACGTTACAGAAGCTGGATAAGTTTAGAAATGAATTCTCGTTAAATCTTCAAGAGAGTTAAAACTTCCTCTCAAACATCCTTAATAAAGATTAATTTTAATAACGTGCTGCTGCATCATCGCATCGACGGTGTGTGCATCTTCGTTGCAGGGGCTGCGCAAATTAAATATAATCTGTCAACGAAACTATTTCTCTCCTTTATTAACGAATTGAATAATAATAATAATTCTGTGTTAAAATCACTTCGCCGAAACCAAACTCGATTCAGAATTATATTATAATTGGGTTATTAAATGAAAAGAAGATACCGAAGATATCCGGATGAAATTAACATTACAATATTTCGCAGCTAGAAACGTTTCTGTTATATTCTATATTCTGGCGAATTAAAGCGCGGGACTTGATAGTCATAATTTCGTACGAAGTCCGTAGACTTCGAATTAAGATTCTTTCAGGAAGAAAGAAAGGGTCTCGGAGATTATAATTAATTAAATAGCAGGGAAAGAATGCCGGCTCGAGGATCTCGGCAGCGGCTGGCAATTGCGAGAGTCCGTGACATTGAATAAACTTCGCGTAACACAGAATTCCTGTATTCAAATTCCCGCGCACAGAGAAAGGGAGAGAGAGAGAGAGGGAGAGAGAGAAACACAACGAAGGCGGCCTTGCCTCGCGGCCGTAGTCCGCCGTGAAACTTATTCAAGATTCACTTCGCGAAATTAGAAAGCTAATATTCGCGTGGCAGTTACGAAAAGGGCGGCGGGGCCATTTTCTGTTCTGTCTTCGCTACGGAAATTGTTCCCGACCTCGACTCGAAAGACCTTCGCGGGTACTATTCTTTTAAGGGTTTTCGGGGGGTGAAACGGGGAACACGCAAACGGAGGAAATGGGAAAACGAAATGGTCCAGAAAAAGCGCAGCAGCCGGAAAACGGTTCTTCGTGCACTGCCTCGCAACAGCGCGCGGCTTAATTCTATTCCGAAAAGGATTTTTCCACGGCAGATATTGCGCTTCGACTATCCGTAACACCGGATTTTAATTAACACGCGGAACAACTAAATCAGATCGTTCTGGAATATCGTAGAACCATTTCGGTTTTCTTTCTGCTTCGCCTGCAACCATGTCCTCCGAAGAAAACGATCTTAGCGAGTTAAAAAATCTGCACCCAATTTCTCAGGCAATTTTAATAGATATTTTGTGGTAGTCGAACAGCTGCAAGCATTTTTCTAATAAATTTCTTTTCAGATCAACTTCAATAAAAATTGCCGTTAATACGTGAATTCGTTAGCTTACTTTTTGCAAGGATTTTTCCGGATTATCTCTTGGCAGAGGTCTTTATTTCAATTAACGGAGCCTCGCGTCACTTCCCGATCGTATCTCGGGCCGACCCGACGACGCCAAGAAAACGTCTTTTCCAAGCGACAGGATTTTCGTCGTTGGAAAAAAAGATTTCCGCGCGAAAAACCGCGAAGCTTGGCCGCGGTGAGCATTCTCGCGAAACTAATCGATGCTAACGACGCTTTAATCGCGCGTTTCGCCTTTTTCTTGCCGCCGCGCGTCGGAGAGCTTTTGGCACGGCGCACATCGATCCGACGATGTTCCAAATAACCGGGATCGGTCGGGAAACGGTTCTCTCTCTCCTCTATTTTCCTCCCGGGGACGATAAATTAAAATTAGCACGCGAGATCGTTCGGGAGGCCGAAACTGAATACGATAAAAAGGAGGGTCGGACCGGAACCGAGCGTTATTTATGCTCGGACGTGCGCCACGCTCCCGTCGGCGTCACTTCGTTTCCCGGCTTTCTTTCTCCTCGTTCGCTTCCTTTTTTCGGGAAACAAGCCAATCGGCGCTTATCGATCGGGATGCTCGTTCAATCGACAAGCCAAGACGCGAACACGTGTTTAGTAAATTATTGACCCTCATCCTTGTGTCAATTTCTTACAGTTTCACCGAAATTCCCGATACAAGTAACGCAACCGAAAAAATTATGATGTATATGTGAATTCAACAATTTCTCTGTGTCGATGTTACGAGGGAAAGATTCAGTTCGAACGAGGGTCAATACAGAGGATGAACCAGGGTTTTAGAAAATATATTATAGTGATTTCTTAGGGCATGGAGATAGCACGTGTTCTAGCAGAACGTTTCGCGCATTTGTACGTGGTTTGCGTATCTTCTCCCGGCGTAAATGTTTAACTTCGCAGAAAAGAGGACGCCGAGGAGGTTTAAATATATCTGGCGAAACGAAAGGTGCTCTTAGAGCCGCTGTTCCACGGTTTATCTCGGCTCGATATCCGCGAACGTTCAGCGCAGACTTCCAAGCGCGATATTCTCTCATAAAACAGTCCGAGGCTCCCATCGAATCGCGAGATAAAAGTTTCGTTTTTTTTCTCTTCTCCTCCGACCTGAGAGCCTCGAGAGGAGAAGAAGAATAGCAAAAAGAAGGATCACCGGGGGGTGGGGGGCAAAGTTTGGTCCCACTGACTGAGACAATTTATGCGACCAGGTTTTCTAATAGGATTCGTCGAAAGACGCGCCGGAAACGGCGCCGTGCTTCTTTGTTCCTCGGCTCGGGTAGTATTTATAGCGCGTCTCAAAGGGGACATCGAAATTCTACGCGCAACGCGGTACGCGAAACCCCTTTCTTTGTGCCCCCTTCTATGGGAAATGAGGGAACTCCATGACAAGGAATGGAATACTAGTTGGAAAACCATTTGCTTTGTGCGAAATGACGAGGAAAAATTAATGAAAAGTCGGGACATGGTGAAGATACGTATTCCAACAGAATTAGTTGTTTTTTTTTTCGTGAAGTTGATTTCTATTGGGATAGAAAATATTATGGAACACCCTGTACGCCGAGCTCGACAACAACACATTTCCGGGACGAGGTAATCATCGCTCATACTAAATTATTGGTAATTAAATAAATACATGTGTTACCGTAAACGGGATTAATTGTAAATTATGCGAAATTGCCGATGTTTGTAAATAATTACAGACGATAAATTTTCAGGAAGTTCCTGAAAATTTCAAGGTAATTTTACAGGATAATGAAGCTGCGTTAAACGTGCAGCAACTGAATAATTTCGATAATTACTTATTTATGAAATTTAAATATTCCCAGGCTCTTGTTCGTTCGTCGGCGAGTTCGGCGAATTCGGAGGTGGTCGAATTACACCGTGTTTATCAATGTTTAGGCGCGATTACGGTAGCTCGCGGAACTCCTAATTGGACGTGTATAAATTTCGACGAAAAACACGGACGAAAGGTAATGGAGAAATGTAAATCCGGTCGTCGGACGCGCGACATGAGAACAGCGACTAATTTCACACTTGGCGGATCGAATTCGCGCGTCACATTTTATCCGCGTCACAACTCTCGCTGTCCTTTCGAAGTTGTAACACTCACGAATCACATTCTATTCGTCTTATTAAAAGAAACACGCGTCCGCGTTCAAAAAATTAAATAAACAGCGAATTGCTCGAGCTCGGCTACAAAGATTTCCACTACCGTCGGCGATAATTACAGATCCGAAAATCTTGTTCAGACAGTTGTGAAGCTCCTAAACGCCCGTGAAACTTCGTGGAAGTTATAGTCTTCCCGTAACGGGAAAATTGCAGGGTCCCTTTGATTCGAACAATTCATAGTCGCGCCAACACCGGAAGCTACCCCGAATATTCTGAATTCCGCGGAAGCAACAACCCTGACGAAGTGTCTGAAATGGGCGTCCTTTATTCCGTCGTCTTGTATTTAACGCTAATTAAATCCGGCAGACAGACGTCCTTTGTTCCCGAAAAAGATTCAGTCCTCGGAGGATCACCGGATACAGGCTGCCACAAAAGTACGTACACTAACCCGAAATACTTCTTACTGCTTTATTTTTGGAGGAACAAATGTTATGTTAAACATATTAAGAAACAAAATAAATGTCACTCCAGTTTCTACAATTAATATTCAGATTTTTCGGTGGACATCAATATCTCTCAGAACGTGTACACTCGAATGAAAAATGAACGACACGAAGAGATTTAGAAAAGTTAGAGGATATAAAATTGAATTGACCTGACATGATGTACGACGCGAAAGGTTACAAGCTTTGAAATATCTCGGTGCGCTCGAAATATCCAGCCCGAAGATCGAGAAAAATAGACTATCCACTGAATAATGAATATGTATTCTACGTGGAAGTACTCTACTACCCATTAAATCCGAATCTGTTCCACTTCCTACATTACAGGACATGTTCCCGTTTAAATACGACCAGATAATTCGATTTACTATTTTCGAGAGACGTTGAGCTCAATGCGTTGAACGTTCTAACAGGAATTTGAAATTAATATTTGGCTTTCTGTAGGAATAATCATTTCGCAACAAACTGTGGAGAAATGGAAGACAACAGAGGGGTGGGCGTCTCGCGGAATGCATCGCACGTATGCGCGTATGCACACGCGGAAAGATAACAGTTGCATAATATCTGGCGAAGGGGGTGAGTGAGGTGTGGGGTGAAGTCTAGGGATAAGCACCGACTTGCAGAAAAGGTTAGCTGGTTTCGCGTGCGAGGAGTTTGCGCGCTTAATTTCGGTGAATCGCGCACGAATTCCGCGGACCCGCTACGCGATTAAACGTATTCCATTAACTCGAAACGCAATTAGAAATAAAGGAGCTTGCTAGAATACCTGTGATTCCCGTCGTCCTCTTATCCGGCGCCCTTCATTGTCTCTAGCTGTGCGCTCACGGCCATGCCGGGAAATTGCGCGGTGCAAATGCTTAAGGCCGCCGAGAATTAGCGCTTACCTGGAAAACGGACAAGAAAATAGATCGTTAGGTGGCGGAATCCCTTTCGCACGCATGTTGTTACGTTGCCGGACCATTATAATTAACATTACGTCCGGCTGAGATCATTTAATCGCCACCGAAAAATTAACGGGGATGCAAACTGGCTATTCAGTCTACGATTCAATCTATCTTTTCTGACATCCGGCTTCTCTGCGGGTCTGTACGCCGGTGTAATTAACGGTCGACCTGTAATTATTTATTGTTTAACGTTTACAGGGTGTGGCAGAATGTTACAGCCGGAGGCGATTCTAAAAGTAAATTCGAAATCCTTGCACTATGATTTTCGTCATTTAATACTCGGATGAAATATTTCAGGTTTGATCACGATCGATAATCGTCGCAGCAATTATCGTGGATCGTTCCGGAAGATGAGCAACGTCTGCTCGTAATCGGAACGGTCTAATTAGTATCGAGACAGCCAAAAAAAGCGTGGCACGCTCGGCCAGGCCCGTCGGCAAAGGTGTTTCCCGGTGCGTCGCGTAATGAACGGTGAAACGAGACGAGATGGCAAGTCAGAGCAGAGCAGCCTGTCCAGTCGTCCGACAAAATCGAAAGTAACGACATGCCGAGTAATTATTATTTTGATCGGCGAGCCGTGAGCTGACGAGCCTGCCCGAGGAAGGGGAGAAGAATAGGGGGATCGAATCTCGTATCCGACAGACCGCCTCATGGCTTTTGATCGGGACCGGCTCTAGGCTTCTCTCTACCCGTCTTCCGGAATCTCGAACACACCGTTCGCCGCTGGTTAATGATAATGGGCGTTAAAGCGACGGGACGATTCAGCTCACGCGTCTGTTACCGTCTCTACAGACGAGCACTTAACGAGTACTTCCAACGGAGTCTGACGTCCTGATAGGACTTCCCCGGATATCCAGCGAGCTCATCGATTCATTGGCTTCTCCTAATGCCGTTTTTCTACATCCTCACATCACCCGGATTATCAAAATCATCTTGTTGAAAAACTTTATTGGCTTAACTCGTTGGTCGCCCAAATATGGATGACGCTCTTCTTTTTTTTAATTAAAAACAAAAAAATCTCATATGAGATTTATTACAACATAATTACAAAACAGAATAGGGTTATTGGAGATACACAAAAATTGTAATGCAGATATATCATTAGTAGGAACAGTATAGCCAAAAAAAAACTTGTACTTTAAGACTACAGCTCTTGTTCGAGTTTCTTATTGTTATTATGTATTATAGACGGATTGGGGACCATTTACATAAGTGTTTATAATAACGAAAAAAATAGAGAGATACAAGACTACTCGTCTAATAACAAAGAAGAGACATGCACAAAAAGAAAAATTTAATAATGGTACAATTGATATGATATTATCATATAATCCTATCCTTACGAATTTTCCTTACGATGTTCTTTAGTTGAATCAATTTCATGCAATTTCCTTCCCCAAAAACCTCAAAACATAAAGTTTCCCCGTTTATTCGCAGTGCGTACACGCTGATTGAAGACCGAAGCTCTGCGAGACTCTCCTTGCGTAAAACAGCGATAAATCGGGTTTTGAAATAAACAGCGGTAATTCAACAATCCCCGCGCTCACCGCAGCCTCCCCCGGCACCCCTAAACAACAAAGGTTGACATAAATCCCCGCGCCTCGGCCGTTAATCCATCCGTTTACGGGCAGCGGAGCGAGCAGATTTTTCCATCATCGCGGTAAGTTACCGTGCCGTGAAGAATTATGTAGCCCGAAGAATTACACAGTCTATCCGTGGAACAAAAAGTCCGCTGGAACGTTGTTAAAACGCAACAACAACGTGCAGCAACATTTTGCAGACACGCTCTGTACAGAGAGGTAGTGGACCTCTAATTCCTCTGTACTCGATTTTTTAAAATCCCTGTTCCTCTTAATTCCACAATACAGTCGCGCTATTATTCTCTCGGCGTAACGACCTATAATTATTTCCAATTGTTCTGAATTTAGTTAACCATGTCTCGGTGTATAATATTTCCCGGTCCGACGGCCGACGGAAAATGCATTTCTGTCTGTATAAGGGAGAGAGAGAGTAGGGGAGACTTAACCATCGGTGGCGACCGTTTGTTCGCTCCCGGGAAGGTTTATCTCTCCGGCATGGTGTATGCTCGACGAATATGTGCATATTCCGCGGGGCACTAGAGACACTCGGATGCGGTGTTTTGTCTACAGTCTACATTCACGGCTGGCGGGCGAGGCCTTCCTTTAATAATCCTACATCCGCTCGCATAATATCTCAATTCTCGTTAACCGCGTCGTTTAACCCTGACCCACGTAAATTCCCATGGAAATCGCCACGGGAAACGGGCAGGCCGAGCCTGGAAGGGTTGAATGAACCGACGCGTTTCGTTTTGCAAGTCTATCTTCGTCCGACTTGCGGCCGGGAAGATGCTTCGTCTCGTTAAGTAGAACAAGGCGAATATAATCAGACCGGACTCGAGAACTCACCCTTGTTTCCAACTCGCTCCGTGAATCGATCTTTGATCGACACATTTATACGGTACCACTAAACTGCGAATCTTTATACATTTACAGAAAAATTTTAAAATTGAATATGTCAATATATGATTTCTTATTTATTGAAATGTTCAGAGGGAGAAAAAACATTTTATTCTTGGTAAATTTGGAAGATTGGATTTTAAAAGACTTCCTAAAAAAATATCATCGACTGGATCAAATACAGGCGATTTATATCTTGCGTAAAAGTCCGTGAGCCAATAGGTAAACACTATAATTACGAGCACTATTGAAGAAAGAACATTCTATTCGGTTTCAATCGCTTGCAATCGACGAAAATTTATTTTGCATGAAGATCCACAGTCTGGGCACTACATATTTCTTGGCAAACTTGGAAGATAGGATTTTAAAAGATTTTCTAAAAAAAATATCGTGGATTCGATCAAATACAGGCGATTTATATCTTGCGTAAAAGTCCGTGAGCCAATAGAGAAACACTATAATTGCTCGCAACGGAACATCGAGCGTCCCAAACGAATCAAATCGTGTTTCGCCGTGCTGTTTAGATAGCAACAACTTTCGGGAACATCCTCGCGAGCGATGAAGCGGTAGTGTGTCGCGTGTACCGGTCGTGGAGGGTCGTGATAGCGTTCTACCCGACTGGTTTCGATTTGCAAGTCAGGTTATTCGGTGCCTTCGCAGCGAGCGGGTTGTGTGAGCGCGGCTCTGTCGCGTCGGTCCAGCTCTCGCCGGCAATTTGCAATTTCCTGCCAATTCTACTATCTCGCCGGTTACGCGTGCACTAGGCCGCGGCGTATGGCAACACCATATTTCGCCCGAGCCTTAATTTAGAAACGCCGAGCCCGCGTTAGCCGGTTGCTCTCGCGACCCGAGCCCAGTTTTCGAGGCTGGCTTTCTCTCTCTCGCATTATCCGAGCCCCGAGTGTAACCTAATCTCAGTAACGAATTCGGTGAACGTATTTCCCATCGATGATTCCGAATTCGTAGCGGCAGGGGTCCAACGAATTGTCTCGCGTAACGAGAGAGAGACGAATAAAAGCCCGCCGCTACCGGTTAATGTATGCAAAACGCATAATGCCGAGCTGCCGATCGATCGACTCTCTCTCTCTCCGCGCTCATGTTGGCCGAAGGAACCAATCCCTCGAAACCAATCGAGAGTGAGAGAGAGAGAGAGAACACGACGTAGAAATTGCTTCGCAATCAGTGAGCATCGAGCCGAAAGGAATATGGAAATCGAGAGATTTTTAACAAGTTCCCGGCGAGGCGCGCGAGTGCACAGTTTACCCCGGTTAGTTTGCTCTCTGTTTCTCCGACGACTTTTTCCCCGCCGCGCCGAGTAGAATCGCAATTGCGGCCCACGGTACGCGTTTTACTCGGCCCGAACTGCTCCCGTAGGATCTTCCCCGTGATAATACGAAGATTTCGATGGCCAACGTGTCGCCGAGGTTGTTGCCGGGGAATCGAGCCAGGCCCACGACTGCTAATTACTCTGATTCCCCGATGAAGAGCCGATTTTTGTCGTGGCTCCTGGGATTTCTCTATGCACTTGAATTTTTGCTGGAGCGCACGATTTCTTTGATTTTTGGGATTTATTTCCTGGGTCAGTGGATTGCTTGAAACAAATGATTTCAACTTGTAATGAAAGAAAACTAAAAAAATGTGCAGTAATTCTTTTATCATGTTCATAGATTACCGAAGCAACAATAAGATTTTATTGTCTGAGAAGGTGCAACAGGATTGTTTGGTCGACTGAGTATCGCTGTAATTCGTGGACCGTGTAAACGTCTCGCAATGTAGCCAGCGGGTAACAAACGGTTAAAAGCTAGGATTACAGAGTTAATGCGACAGGAAATGCGATATCTTCGACAGACTACGAGTCCGATTCGGTCAAAGGAAATGCTGTTTTGGAAATTGGGCTAACGCATCGGGATATTCCCAATATCGATGGATTCCTTCCCTAATTTACATCTCCCATTCCCGTGGAAAATTTGACACATCGATGGGGTTAGTCTGTACGTCGATGATGCGAGTGCCCTAACGAACCGACTCTGGATGCTTTAAATATTTCAGATTGTATAAAAGATATGTTGAATGTACCTCGTGACTATAGTCCCACTAAAAACAAACATAATCAACGATTTCCCAGAGAATTCTCACATCGTCCACAATATTTTTGAAAGATTAACGCGTTTAACGCAAGAGACATAATTCTAGATCGACCGAGTTCAACCACGAAGACATAAATTCGCATGCGCGGTCATGTTATTGCAAGGTCCCGCGGCAGAATTGAGCGTTCAGCCGTGAATTGTATCTCGAAGGAAGCCGGGCACGTTAAATATTTTGAGCGTACGGGAAGGGAAGATTTTTCTCGGAAAATATTGGTTTGTAATTTGCTTTGAGCCTGCAACAAACGCCGCCGTTGCCGTCTTGGATGTTGCCTGAGACGTTTGTCGAGAGGGCAGGTTATGCGAGGGAATAGGGAATTTCCTGTTGGCGGAGCGTTGCTCGCGCTACCGTCTCCACGAAGTACAGGCGCCGGTTGTGTGCTCGCCCTGAGGGCAGTGCCAAACCAGGGCGAACCAGGGTGCAAATGAGCTCCCTGTGGCCTCGTATTCATGCGCTGCCCGGGCGCGCGATTATTTACCTTTAATTAGAAGCTTCGACCTATTGCTTAGCACGTCGAGCCCAGGGGTATCGTGCTCCAGGTTTGAACAAGACGTTGCTCCGCGAGTGTGTTCACGATATATCCATAAATACGCAGACGTGCGCCAATAAACATCGATGCCCGCGATTCCGCTTGCTAAATTCCCGACGACCAACCAACTGGTCGCGCCATCGACGAAGGATCTCGCGAAACGCATCCTTCACCCTTTGTAGTCGGAGCTATACTCGAAAATGAAACATTTCTCCCTAGCTAGAATAATGTCAGTGTTCTCGTATCTTACTCATACGATACTCAAATGTGTAGTACATAATCGGTTAGATACCAGCATATTTAATAATTGTTGAGAATGGAAGACAATAATTAATATCTTTTTCTTAGGTTACAACCTCTATGACTATCCTTGCTAGACTAAACCACTCAAACACTAATAGATGGCGTCACACTTCTTGCTATAGAATATAATATAATATGAATGACAACCTCAACAATAATGTAAAGAATATTCGAGTGCTAAGGGTTAAATAACAGTGAAATGTCTGTAAACTTTTCTCCTCTCGCATCATCCCGCACGTATCAAAGACGGTTTTCAGGACTATAAATCACGTCTGGCCGATGTTCCCCAGGAAATATATTTCCGCGATCGTTCGATTCCAAGTAAAAATGGCGGCTCGTTGCGGCGATCACCGAGGGGGTTCTCTCCTCTCATCGCAAGACCCCGAAGAAAAGCCGTGGGCCTTGTCAGCAGGTGAGAGCGGACATAAATCTTCCGTTCCCTTCTGAAAAATAAACCTTCCGTTCCTTTCTTCTCGTGTTGCGACGCCACGGCCGGCGACCCTGTTTCCGTGGCGGGTGGTAGATGAAAGTTTCCTTTTGTGCCGTGGCTTGTCACGCCGCGGCGGCCATTCCGGCCTCGGGTTAGTGCCTAGAAGTGTGTGGGGGTTGGATTCTCTCTTTTTCTCTCTTAAGGTGCACGCTTCTGTGTACACATATTCTGAATCCCAGGGGGGTCCGGCCGAATGCTCGCCGGAAGCCGGCACGGCGAATGAAAGACCGCCGTTCCATGCCCGTTCTCGCGGCCGAGAAAGAAACTTTGACCCGAGCTACAGCAAAAATTTATAACGCATGATTCCCCCTGTACAAAAGATAGTAGCGATACTAGGTGAGTTAGCATTTAGATTAGCTCTAAAACGTGACACTCTGTGCCGCGAAATAAAAATGGAAATGTTCTAATCTTCTGGACCTTCGTCTCAACATGTTTAAAATAAATAGAAGATATTTTAATACAGCCAAGAATATTTTTCCCAGATCTTCAAGATCGAAATGTTTGGTATCTTCGTTTCTGATAAAACGTTTGTAAATAGACCTTTCCAGAAACATTGAAACGTTGTAATCTTCTGGGCTTCTCAACATGTACAGAATAAATAGAAGATATTTTAATGGAGCCAAGAATATTTTTCCCAGATCTTCAAGATCGAAATGTTTGGTATCTTCGTTTCTGATAAAACGTTTGTAAATAGACCTTTCCAGATTCGTGTATTTTGTACCAACGCTTTCCATTACTGTACAAAGGAAAATGGAAACATTGAAATCTTGTAATCCTCTGGACTTTGTCTCAAAATGTACATAGTAAATAGAAGATATTTGAATAGAGCCAAGAAAATTTTTCCGAGATTTTAGTTTCTGCTGAAACGTTTGTAAAGAGACCTTTCTAGAATCGCGCACTTTGTACCGAAGCTTTCCATAGCTGTACAAAGGAAACGTCGAGCAATAAATTTGTGATACGTCACGATCGACCGACATTATACCTTTGCTAGCTAAATAATGAGCGACGTTTCGGTTCGAGGGGCATTAAGCAGTGACGTTCGAGCCCCGGAGGGATCCGAAAAGGCAACAGTGGCGCCTTGAAGGCAACTTCTTGGTCCGGTAGCTCCATTCTCAGTGATGTCGATACCAGAAGAAGAAGTCGCCGTGGCGCCGTTTTGCGGTTCGCCCCGACGAAAGGTTACTCGTGAACGAGCATCAAAAGATACACAAGCGGTCGGGCACCGATTGAAAACCGCAGGACCGTTCGTGCCAGAGCTTTTCCACGCGGAAATCGGTGGAAATCGGTGCGCGATGGGCCGGCGTTCTCTGCCTTAAATCGCCACGCGTTTCTCGGCTCTCTATCCTCTATCCGTGCACCCGGAAAACGCGAAAGCTGTCCTTCATCCGTACCGACGACGGTTTGTCGCTTTCCATTCGAGCCAGCCACGAACAGAAATTTATCGATCATCGGTCTCGCTGCTCTTGGCGCGCTCCTGGCCCACGGAAATCCGCAAAAGCGCGTAATGCGTCAAATAAATCGGATGCCCTTTCATTTCGCGGCGTATCAGATTCGTAATTCCTGTTTGCCCAACCTTTAAACGGGAGTTTCTATATATAAAGATTCTTATCGTGTCGACTGGTTTGCTGTAGCTTCGATACGAATTGTTTGATAATACTATCAAGACACTTCTTTAATGAAAGCTCGATACCATGGTACGCCCACTTATAACTGAAAGAAGTTTAGTTGTCACAGTTAACAGAATTCGTTCTGATCAATATTGTCTAGCTGCTTCACTAGAGAAATTAATAAATAAATTAAATCAAAGCTTGTATTATAGAATCCACTCCTTTTTCTAAAACTGTAACCTACATATTTAATGTTATTGGACATTGCTGTTATTTCTACTTGTAGTTTTATAGAATTCTTATTGTATTATTCCTGTATTTCACATTATTGTATTTACTCATATTATTCGTATAAAGCAAAATAAACCCAGAAGGGTTTCAAATGCTTATAAATAAGAAGAAAGATTGTTTGATAATGGAGAGTAGGGACAATCGATCAGCTAGAACGATTGACCAGCAACCGGTTCGGAATGAAAAGAAAATTCAGTCGGGACGCAATTTCGATGGTTTCCCGAAGGATTCTCAGGTGGTTTTCGCCGCCGGGCAGGTTCCGCTTTAAAGTCGAGGGGGATCTGGCTGAAAATTCTTAATGAATACTACCGGCGTGGCCAGTGTTTACGCGAGTTTCGTTCGAGAACGAGGCGAGAGTCAACTTTCCCCGTGTTTAGTCAACTCTTCGGCTCCGCGGCGCCAGCCGGGGTTCTTCTTCCTCCGGGGTCTGTGTACATCGGCGCGAAGGGTAAAACCGAGGGATGGAAGAGAGGTAAACCAATAGACGAGCGGCTGCCGGTGCGCTCCGGGACCCGGAGCTAAGGGCTCGTTGAAACGCTCCTTTTTTAATTAAACAAAACAACCGGGCGCTCTCGCGGTTTCGTTCCATTGCCGGTTGGTTCTCCCGTAACGATTCCGCCGTGCCGCAGACGATAAAGAACCCACCCCTCGACGGCTAACAAAAGAGTAGATAGTCTGATACGAGAAAGGAGGCGAAGAGTGGTTCGGCTTGGTCTTAGAAGAGTATAGTGTCTCTTCACTGCTACTCGAAACTTGGTGAACGATCGAACGACGTTCAAAATCGATCTTCGTCGAATTACGCTGTCCATGGTATCGTACACTTTGATAGCCGACGCTCGTTAAGGTGGCACACCTTTGATATCAATCTGTAAACAGCTTGGAGAATGAATCTCAAATGATATTGAATCGAGTCTGCCATTCATCGAACCAGACAGCTACAAAGAAATTCTTTCAAACACTCTGGTTGTCGTTAGGGAGGCAAACAAATACAAAATATGTTCCCAAAATGATGAATTACTAGCAGAACACTGTATTTCGTTTCGACCAAAATTTTCAAGGTGGAATGCAAAAATCTCCGCGGATCCCCGTTGATTATTACCGGAAGACGAGCGCGAGCGACGCGACGTTCGACGGAAACGACGTCTCGCGACTGCGACCAGCTGGTTAATAGGCAGCCGTCGCGTCGTCGTCGTCGTCGACGGCAGCTGCGTTAATTAAAACTAACGTAACGTCACGCAACGGCCTGAGGCGACGTTTCGCGAACTAGCTCCTTTACGCACACTCGCGACACCGTTTCCGCGCGCAATCTCCCCCCAGAAAACCCACGACCGAACCCGGCTGAACGAACCTCCTTTCATGGCGCGTCAAAGTATCGCCGTTTTACGGCGGCGTTCCTTCAACCCTCGGAAATGGAGCTGCGTGCGAGCACCGCCATTCCCACCGTGGCAACGCCGCTCTATCGCGAGTTTAATGAGAAATTGTTTTTTATGGCATTCCGCGATCCACGTGCGCTGCGTTTCACGACCTCTCCCTCTCTCTCTCTCTTACATCGTATCAGGTTAAAGAAAATTTCTGTGAGGTAGTCGACCGATTATTTATCATTTTTGTTGATGTACACCGACGATATGCACTAGGAGTATCTGTATTTTATTGATTTCCCTAAGTACAAAAGGATCTGCTGGAGATTAAGGGTCTTCACTCCCAGATTAACCACAGGACGACGCGCACACATCACCCACGCGACTTATACATTAAATATAATATTGTACTAGAAATAATAAAGTATTAAATTAGCAAGAAAGTAAATTCGGTATTTTAGGGTGAAGGAATTGTGAAGATATTGTGGATTTACTACCAGAAATATGACAAAAGATCACCGAAGACAATGAAAAATAAAATGAGAAATTACTTTCTCGCCAAACCAATATTCATATATCTTGAGAAATCTATATTTCACGTCGTAATAACTAACAATTTGTCCTGAAGATAAAGGCGTGTAATTCTTTGCGAGCATAAATCGCGACGGAGCGTTGCGAGATGGTTGGTCGGAATCCTGGTAAATGACGGTTGCGCGACGCGTCGCGTCGTCGGTCGAAATTAAGAGCAAATAATGCAGTGTCCGGCAAGGCAAATCAAGATCGATAGGCCGGCTGGGTTGGTCGGCGTTATTACGGCTACCGATACACACATCCAACACAAGAAGGGAGATCCACCGTCGCGCACAGAAAGAGGGAGAGAGAAGGAAGGACTAGGAACGGACCGTGGGTGGCAGAAATCCAGATACATTACACGGTGCAACCGTAATAACGGCAGGACGGACAATCGGCCAGCCGGCGAAATGGAGGTGAACTCCCTTGGTGGTCTCTTATTCTTCGTGTACGCTCGTATACTGGGCTTATGGGGGCCGCTGGCCTTACCTTTGATCCTTCTGCCTCCCCACCCTGTTCGCCAGGATCTAGGGGCCGAAACCCCCCGAAGAGGCTGATGCACCCCCCACGAGGAGCTCCGGTGGGACCACACAGAGCTCGCTCCCGTTAAAACAGCGGGATTCGCATGACCATCGCTCCTAGAGCTCGTCTTTTCCTGTTCTCGACACGATCAAACCACCGACTGGTTTCTCTGCTCGCCTCTTCGCCGTCGCCCGGCCCTGTCTTTTGATCGAGGGGACCGCGAACACGGATTATTTAAATGAGCACGATTTGTTGTCCCGCCTTCCACGCGTGATTCTTTACGGACCAGCCTCCAGGACCTGCTTGGTGGTCCGGTTGCTAACGAGAGAGCTTGCGGACACTCGGTTTGGTAAGAGGACGGTCCTTCTGGGGCTTTGGATCAACCTCAGTCTTGAGAATTAAATTATAGATCATCAATACAACAGCGGAGAAGAAATTTTTTAAGTATCAATTAAATTGGTTCGACTTGAACGTTTCGAAAATGATCAAAAGACGTTCGCACGTCTCGAGGCTGGAGAGCACGAACAATCGAGGCAGGCAGATGCTACCGGTGTCATTAAAACGCGACCACGTGTTTGTGCACGGGCGTTTCGCGATCGTGCGTCACCAGCGATAAAATCCTCGGGATTCCTGGCTCATTAAGCGACGCGAGGCACGACAAACAGGCGCCATTCGTTCCGAGAGCGAGAGCAGACGATCGAGAGCACGCGAGGGCATGCAGCGGGCGCTTGCCAAATCCGCAGGATTGTTTGCCGATCGCAAATACCTGGGCTAAAATATTAACGTGATCGCGACGGTATCGAGTTCGTTTGACCCTTTAACCATAGAACATCTCCAAAAATGGGTTGACGGAATTGAAAAACTGCACTGTGGAATTCTTCATGAGAATTCTGTTCATGTCAGAAATCAATGAGGTCCGCAAACCCGCGATCCGCGACAATCTCGAATAACGAGCGCGTAAGCGTCTCGGTCTGTGTCCATTCGTTATCCGGCTACTATGGTTCCGTAGCTGGGTCCAATTGTCCAATCAGAATCCCCATAATCCGTAGTTACTCCCCTGATTCACCGAAAGCGGCATTTATCACGGCAAAAGAGCAAATCAACAGTCTGCATTCTCACGGTCAGCTGGCTTCGAGGCCTGCGTTTGCTTTCTCTCTTTCTCTCCGTATATCTCCCAGGGTTTTCGGTGCACGTGTGCATCGTTGCAACGACATCGCGGTGCAACGTGGCCGCGCGCAGCACCGTCGCGATCGTCGAGAGAAGAGGGGCAGGGTGTATGCAGTAGCGTGGTGCCTTGTGGCAGCGGAGCGAATGCACTTAGCCGTAATCGCGGCTGCAGGCGAGTTGCAGGCGAGCTAAGCCGACGACGGCCTCAATAGCTCGCTTCCGTGCCGGCCAGCCGGCGTTATTGCCTCCTAATGGCGGCTGCCTACCGGCCAACAGGCCGCGAACCCCACCGACGCCTTTAAATGGCCAAGTTTACCGGTTCAAACGAGGAGAAATGTCGCTCGTCCTGCAACTTTCCTAATCAACCCGTCCCGACACCCTTTTCGCCACTCTGCCCCCTCTGCCGCTGAAACAGTGCGATTACCAACACACATTTTCCCATACTACAACCTCGAAACAGTCCACTGCATCTTCTAATCTTTGCTCTTCGACGCTTTTTGAGGATTCGGCTCCGGATTTGATGTATTTATAATTTAATGCAGATTAAAGAATTTGGAAACATCAATTACGTTGTGCAAGTATAGTATAGGAAGTTAATCTAATATAAAGCTAATCTGAAAGTTAGTGAGAGGCGATTAAAATCATTTTAAGGAACAATTTTGGCTTCTGTTCTTTACAATGCAATTTATATTCTGCATAAAGATTCGCAGTCTAGACAAACACGAGTAAAATCGCTTCTCAAAAGGAAATAATTCATCTTTTCCGCATGTGTGCATCCACGAGAACCACCCCCAACGATTCAGCACTGCGTTCCAGACACCCCGTGGCAATAGGGGGTGGTTTCGACCGCGGATAAAAACAGAGCTGTCGTCGGGGATCCGAAACGTCAGTATGCGCGGTCGAACGCGTCCGCGGTCAGTCCGCGCGCGGAATCGAGGCGATAGAGGCGACGAATTCAAAACGAGCCCGGCGGAAATGGAGAGCGAGAGGCGGCAGAATGAATCACGCTCGCGCACACACACATACAGCGCATACATTCGCGTGCACACACATGCCCGAATTGTCGGCGTCTCTCGGTCCCGTTCCGGGCAAATCCAATTATTCGAAACGAGACCGCAAGCTTTTACGGTCTCGTTCAAGCCTATCTATTTATACGGCGAGCCTGGACTTTCGGGGGCGGTTCCAGGAGGGTGAAGAGAGCTCGGAGCTGACGCTGGAGCTACCAAGTTGCTTCCTCTTCTTATTCCCACTAGCCTCTACCCCTCCTGGAACGCACATGGTTCTACACGCTCGGGTCCTCCCTCGTTTTCGACGGTACCACCCCGTGTGCCGACTGATTCTCACCGTATTCGCGCAGCACCCTTCGTCCTGCGAACCTAAGAACACACGGACGGCCCATAAACTGTCGGCCCTGGGGGAGGATGACAGGTATTGGCGCTCTTTTCTTCGGGGTGCGTCGATGAGGCCGTTCTCGCGAGACAACGTAAGTCCTGGTTCCTGGAAATGGGGCGAAAAGTGCTGGCTGAACGAAAATCTTGGAAAATTAAAGATTCCTCGGACCAGTACACTATCCTCGATTCTTCGTACACTACAAAGGGTATAATACGGCGGTCAAGTATGCCCTCGAGTCAAATTGATCTTTCATAATTATCAAAAAGGTTCACTGTTCCAGGGTTAATAATCGCCTTCGCATTTACAATGGAAAGCTGGAACGAGAGGGGATGAGGCAGCTCGCGTCGCAGCTTTACCTACCCTCTCCGCTTATCTGCGATCTCGATTCGCGACTCGAGCGGTCTCCACCCTCGTCGCTCGACGTGCTATCTTATCGTTGCCGATCTTCCGTAAATATTATGCAAACTAGAGGCCGTCCACCCTCTTTCAGCCGCCATCGAGACGAGTAGGAGACGCACAGGCGTCGCGCGATCCTCACTTTACTGATTAGAGATTTGTAAGGGGTTTGTCCGTTGTAATATAATATCCTCTCACGGACTTCCTCTATTCTTATCGTGCACACTTAGAAAGCGTGTCTCTCCGAAACTATCAGAGATATCTGAATAAATCCAAATTCAGTCGATATACACACTTATGGTGTACTTCGCCAATTTTTTCCAAAATGGTAGGTCAATTATTTACAGGAACCAATAGGAGGTTCTGCTGTTCTAAGTCCTTGATTATCCTTTATTCTTATCGTGTACACTTAGAAAGCGTGTCTCTCCGAAACTATCAGAGTTATCTGAATAAATCCAAATTCAGTTGATAAATATACTTATGATGTACTTCGCAGATTCTTTCCAAAATTGTAGGTCAATTATTTCCAGGAACCAATAGAAGGTTCTCCAGTTCCAAGTCCTTGACTTTTCTCTGGATGATGAAATTCGGGTGTGTGCGTGTTCGCGGCAGCGTTCAGGCGGTTTTCCTGCGGACGCGTGCCCCTCGGGATGGATAGGCGGCACGCGAGCATGCAAACGAGCCTCCATGACTCATCGAATCGGTTCACCCGGTTCACATAAATTATCCACGAAAATGCGTAAAAGAACGAAAGCGGCTCAAGGGGAGCCGAAAACCGGCGCTCTCTCTCGCATCGATCGCGTGTCACGGCCCGCGAACGGGCTTCCCGAGCCCGCCTCGAAATTACGCTCGTAATGCCGGACGGATTTTCGTGCCGCACGAATGCCTCGTAATTCTGCCGCGTTAACTGTAATTGCGTCGGTATGCGGGGCGAGGAGGTGGTCGTTACGCGGGGATTCTTCGCGCGAGAACGTCCGAGCGGACGACGAACCCGCGGGAGAATCGCGTCTCAACAGATTTTCACCTTGCGGAATACTCCTCGAGAGAATCCGAAATGTGGATGGTTCGTCCCGTCTTGTTCTCGAGCTGGGAAACAGAGGAAAACAATGATGGAACTCCTATCAACTATTCAACTATTCCATCGAAATCCCATGTCCAGCAAGGATCTAAAGTGGCTCGAGGCCCTTTACGCCTTCACGCCTAGCAGACATTTATCATAGTTGTCGGGCAGCTGTTGCCCCGAGCCGCAAAGTCTTTAATTTACTTTGACGAGGTAGCATGAACGACCTCGGGCTCTCGACGATCAGTTCCAGGGTCCGGTCTCGAGACAAGGATCCTATTTAGCGAGGCAAGTGCAAACAACTGTCCAGTTGATAAGATCCACCGAAGGGTCCGAAACTTGAGGATTGTTGACCAACACGGTCGTAGGGCTTAACAGTAGCGGAGTTAATCGGAATAGAGGGGGTTGACTTGGTAGTCGGTGGGGGTTCGTTGCGGAGGGTATATCAAGCGTACGCATCTCCTGATTCTAGTCTGCATATTAAGCGATCCTCTGCGCCACCCTGCAGCCCCGATATCGAGTATTCCACGGATAGACAGCGCTGGCACGTTACTCATGAACTCAACGCCGCCGCCGTGGCATATGCCGATGATTGGCCGACGACCGTCAAACTCACCCCCAGAAACCGGTTCGAAACCGGTGCCGCACACCCTTCCCGTGTTCTCGCGTACCTCCTCACCCCCTCCACCCTGTCCGAGCACATGTTTACGTACACACGTCACCGACTAGAACGACCGTCGTCAAACATTTTGATTTCCAGCACGCCCGCGATACCAGATTCATAGGTTCCTTGAATCCCATCCTTGCATCGACGTCCATGCAACCTGGATCCCTTCGAATGCGGGATGTAGATAGCTCCTGATAAGGTACGCGAGACAGATCCAGCCGGATGCTATGCATTAGAAATTCAGAATCGAATACGTAGACCGTAACTTGGCATTTTTCATGATGCGGAAGGATCTTGTATGGAGTTCCAATTTTTAGTGATCAGTAGACTGCGGATTTGATGCATTTATGACGAGAATAAGCAGCTACAATTTTAAACAGGAGAAATATTCAAAGAATCATAGAGTATCAACACGTTAAATTTTTATTTGGCTCAAGAATCTTGTAATTGATGAAGAAAATTTTTATTTTCCATAAATAAAGTAAAAGTCTTGAATAGAAATTGTACTGTTACTTTCGAAGACGAAAGTAAAAGCAACAATATTTAATGACGCACTCCTTAAGAGCTACAATTTGTACGATCCCCACGACAAGGACCTCACATATGATTTAAAAAAGAATGTGTTTCGACATCATCATTTCCGCATTCCCGTCCTCGAAATCGATTGGCCACTTTCGTGGCCGGGCGAGGGTAGCCTCGGCCGATTATTTATTTATTTAGTCCCGTTCCACAGATCCCTCTATTTCCTCCGTTCTCCTCCGTCCTGATCCTCGTTGTGCTCGCTCGCGACAGAATGGGACGCGGACCGTGTTCGCAATTTGATGGCACACGGTCACCCACGCGGTCGTGACACGTCCAACCTAATGAACCTCGCATGATAGAGTGCGGCCACGGACCGGCTAGCTAACCAACCTGACGAACAGTGGGAAAAAAGAGGGAAGAAAGGGAGCAAGAGCGTAAAAAGGGAAGGTTGCACAGGGTGCGAAAAGTAGAGAGAGAGATGAGAATGCATGTCGCAACGGTATGCGAATCAAAGGGAACGTGGGACAAAGACAGACGGATAAGAATAGGAAAAATGAAAAGCCGTCGACAGTGATTAATTGCATCGAGCCCGTGCGACGTAACGAGCAATTAATTATTATCGGGTAATCAAATTGGCTGCTCTACTCTCTTCGCTAACACCGCACCCCCTGCAGGATCCTCTTCATGAATACTGGAATCCAATCTTATCTCGTCTTTGGAATTTTTGGAAATTTTTGGAAACGAAAGTTTATTTTTATTCTGATCAACATTGGCTAACTTAGCAGAACTGCACACAGAAGGATGCAATCGAGCGAACTGACACCACTTCCCGGGATGCAACAATGCACATGACAGCTGCGTGACCATAGATATAGTTAACAAGGGAAGGACATAAATATTTTCGATCTACACGATCTCCCTTTTGTGTTGGTATTTACAGTCGCAACGGGCAGCGAGGGACTGTATTATATTTTTCAGAGCCTCGGGAAAAAAAGAGGGTGCCAGGACCGTACAAGGGTGCAGAGGTGGGCGTGCACGCGTATGCACACGGCCATTCTGGGTAGAAAACACCAGGAGGTACGGTCGACCGTAGCATTCGCGGAATACTAATGCTTGGCAATCCCGAGGGTACTGTTTCTATGGCATATTGCCGTTCGAAGATGGGGTTGCCTCCTAGAAAACGGCCGTCGTAACGAACACCCTCTTCGAGGAACCTAACGCTTTATGGTTAAATGGAATCCTGGTGAAAATATTGCTTGTACTCGAACGCAAACGACGTGAAGTATAATTTTCTGTTTAAACATTTACGATTTTGATTCTATATACTTGTGTATTTATTTTGTTGGAAAGTAAAGGAGGCTTTTCAACATCTTCGACGCGCTAATGGAAAATGAGGAGTTTCTTGTTTCTTCTATGCACTTATCTTTTTGTAAAGGGGAAAATAAATTATATCCTATATTTATTTAAATAAAGAAGCGTTTTTTCAATATATTTATTATATAGTTTGATTTTTCCAGCCCACCACAAACCTTCCCAAAAATCCCGAATGCTCTCGAAGGCAATTCGCGTACACGAAAACCGCGTGCTACCGTAACCACCCCCGCATGGGGTAACCATCGTGCAGATAACATCGATTAAAAATCTGTTGGTAAGCTCCTTATCAGTTGTATTGATCCTGTGCGGGCATATTTCAGCCTGGGTACCTGTTAATGATCGTCCGGATCGAACGATCGAATTAGAAACGCCGTTCTGCGCCGTCGCTTTGGATAATCGCGCGCGGCGCGGGTGCGACGGTGGCTGCATCCTCTAACGATGTTAGTCGAAGGACGCTCGTTAGCGCAATGCCAATTGTACACGATTGTTTCCCTGGTAAAGCGTGTTACGTCGGATGTCTTGGGACGTCTCCGCCTCTCTAGTAGATTGTGTAACCGCGGCCATCTTCCGGGGAACGTCTCCTTACGCTCGGCCAAGAGGAAACGACCGATAAGACGCTCGCAGACTCTTCGATCGCGAACTCGACCGCCATCCGACCAGGACCTACACCCCTTCAAACCCCCCTCTGCATCGTTCGTTGCACATTTATAGAATGATATTTGATGCAGCAGTCTCCGGATGTCTAGACGATACGTTCGATACCGTTGCATGCTATTTGAATATTATTGCAACCTGAATTTTACCCCCTCACCCAAGGTCTATGTCTTGCTACCCTCTTGGATTATTGTTATCTGGGGATCGAGGGGATTCGTTTGATTCGCACAATCCTTCCGATCAGATATTATTAGAAATGTCTTTACTTTATATACTTTATTAGTATTATAAAGCTGTTGCTCTGAATAACGACACAGTGTATCTGCGTAAATAGTAAAAGTGGAAAGCGCTTGGTTCCTTTCGTCCTTTGGAAAACCGCGCTTTACGTCTTATACGTAAGACGCTGTGGTATCGTTGAATTCCAGCAGGTATACTTTTTAAAAGTGGACTATCAAAGTGATCAGTTCGAGAATTATCGAAAGGGGATGGCCGAGGGTGTAGTTCTCAAAGGGAAGCATTAGGACCAGAGTTCTCGACGGTGTCCGGGTCGGGTCTGTGGGTGAAATACGATTGAAAGAGTCGAGGCGATATCCAGGCGAAATCGGTGGGAGGCGAAGAAAAGAATAAGGGCTCTCCGGGCTTGGCTGTAGGGTATAAGAAGAGCCGGAGAACAAAAGCGAAGAAGGGAAGTGAAAAGGGCCGCGGAATAAAGAAGAAAGAGTAAGTAAGATCGAGAGGAAAAGAGCACGCGATAGCGCGCACCAGAGAGAGAGAGAGAGAGAGAGAAGGATATAGAGATCGACTGGAGCAGGACTGGTTGGCCAGCGGAGTTTACGAGAAATCCTGGCCGTTAGCCAAGTCGCCCGGGTCTGCGTCCGGGTGAAAATTATTCGAGATATGAATTTACGGTCGGTGCAGGACCATAGAATGAAAGAAGAACGAGTCAGGGGGTGTGGAACGGGGGTTGGAAACGGGGTGGTATAGCGAGCAGAGCACCGTGGATGACGGTCGAGTCCCCGAGCTAGATAAGGCGAGTCGCGGTAGGACTTAATAAACTTAGAAACCCGAGCGGCAAACCTCCGCCAGTCTACCCCGAAATTCCAACCCCCGACCGCCGCCGACGCTGGCAACCACCGTCAAAACCTCGTCCCCTGCTTATCCGTCGGCCCCGACGCACAATCCTCTCACGGCTCTCAAATTACCTCAGCGTCGAATTTCACAGGCTGCGGTTTTTCGAGCCACACGCCGGCTCGCTTCGATACTCCACCTCTCTCACTCTTTCTCTCCCTCTCTCTCTCGCAACGTCGACGAAACCTCTTTTACGAATCGCCACGGCGAGACGCTCTCGCAAAATCGTGTCGCGGCCACGTACGAACGAGCCAGGGCGGACCAGCTCCGTTTTCAGGCCTGATCAAAGGGCCAATTTTCGTCTTTGATGTTCCCCGACCGGCGGATCCGCTGTCTTACGATATTGCGCGATAACCGGGCCTTTGTTCGTTAACGGCGCGACGTTATGCTGCACCTTCTTTTTCTATTTTCGGGCATAGGTGAGCCGGTATGCAGAGAACGCGTTTCGGTGCTGGTAAATTTCACCCACCAGTTCTCCTAGCACATGCACGAAATCAGCAGTCTAATAATAACGAAGAAAAGCTTGAAGTAAAACTTCTTCAAAGCCCCAATCATTTGCGAGCTATATTTACTCGAAAATTACACATTTCTACCGACCTAGAATAATTCCATTGTATACGATTTTTTAATTCGATCGATATGAAATTCATATAATACCAGTCTAATAATAACGAAGAAAAGTTTAAAGTAAAACTTCTTCAAAGTCCCAATCATTTTTTCATTTGATCGATATGAAATTGATATAACACAGCACGCAATATTCAAACGTGTAGTAATTCATTAAATTCCAATATACTTAATAACGTAAAGAATATTGTGAATAATGGTACAGCAATTTTTAGTGGCGACTCCGAGAGCTTCGAAAAATTTCTATCGCTCCCGCGTTGGAAAATCCTGATTCGGCACGACGCTGTTGAAATTGAAATTCCACGGTCGTCGGAAGTTGGCGAAGATCCTACCGGACAGCGGCGGCATTTCTGCACACGCCCACTCCCTACTTACGTATGAACGTGCACGATTCCACCCGCTCGGCCGGCACCGCGAAGTTACTTAACTTTTGATACGCGACGTTTCGAGGACTTCCTTAATTTCCGGGTACGCGGACTCTTCCGGGTGGCGTTTTACTCGACAGCAGACAAGAGTTCATTACGGTTTTAAGGGGCGGCGTACATTCGGGTCGTCCCGCGCCGACTGACACCGAATCCTCTGGATAACGTCAGCTCTCTGCACCCCCGCAAAAAGAGTTAGAGCCACTTCGCGACAGTTCCAGCTCCGGGACGCTTAGCCGGTTCGGTTGGACTTTATCAATGATCTGGCACGCCAGAGATTTTCCTCTCTCTCTCTTTTCCTCTCTTTAGTTGCAGAAGCCAGTTACTCCCTGCAAACGATCATCTTCCAGTGAAGACAGCTGGCTCAGCCCGGGAACAGAGTGCCCTAAATTTTTTAGCAACTTTTCCAGTTTGTTGCAGAGTCACGGTGATAGTGTTTACTTGTGAAAGTGTTTACCGGTAGAAACTTTTAAAAAATGCCAGAGTATATCCGTCGACAGAATTTAGTGAAATTTTTATATATTTCAGATCTACGAAGGCTACTATCTCCTGTGGAAAATAAAAATGTTCTGAATTGATTGTGGGAAGCAAGAGTAAAATTAAAATTGATTTCATCCCTTAATAACGTTATTGCACTAAAGACAATCTTACAATATTTTTAAATTTTTCTAATCGTTTAAAGTTTTATATATAACCCAGCCAGTTTCTTCATAAATGTATAAAAATCCGCAGTCTAGTAACAATTGTTCTTAAATTAGCACAGTCGAAGAAACGCGGAGCACGTTCATCTTGATTTTCTAGGGTCGCGAAGATGTTCGGCGAAACTTCTCAAGAAAACCTCAACGACTTCGGCCAACGGCAACGCTTTCTGAGACGATTCTCGAAGAAGAGATGAAAGTTCGTGGATTCCGCGATACGATAATTCTATAAAACTATTTAGCCGTGCTCTTTTGAAGGGGAGTAACTTGTTTCAGAGGGTTTCCGTGTTTGCGGGAAGGGAATCCAACTGAGATTGAATCGCCGAAGGTAAAACAGTGGAAGACTGTATCGAGGACGAGGAATTTGCTGCTGTTTGCTCTCGCTGATTCGACGCAAGAAAATTCTGTTCAAAGAACGTCTTCCTCGGTGCTTGCCACTTAGATTCTTTCCTGTGAAAATTGGTCGACCTCGTCAAAAAATTGTTAATCAAACAACGAACACCGTATGAAGCTTTTCAGACCAAGAGTACTCTTCGACAATCTGAATATTTAGCGATTTAAATTATTCACCGCGATTCTTCGAAAAATTTACGATCGAAAAACGTGTCGCGCTCCCTTTGTGTTTCACGGTCTGAATCATTTATCGCAACACCTGCAGTTCCGATGCACTTTTTGTCCTGAGTAGATCGTAAAAATTCGCTAATACGGAAAGCGAGGACACTTTCACAAAAGAATGCGGACCATGGGAGAATGTGAAGCGCTACCGGGTTCCAGGACGCCAATATCAGAAGGGAACCGCGTTTACAGGGTTGAAAAGTTTCCGAACATGGCCCATGAAGTATGCATAGTTTCGCGCGATCGAAGGAAACGGCACACGGTCGCTGCGTTCGGCCATCCGCCATGCTGATGGCGCACGAGGCCGGAAACTGATCAAAGTTTTCTCGATACGGCGGGATTTGAAATTAGTTATGTATACGAAGTGCTGGGAAGAGAGAAAGTAACTGGGACCCGCGGGATACGCCGTGAAAAAGGGCTGAAAATACCTGCGAAAGGGTTGGGAACGCGTGACGATATGGAGGGTTGCTGGAATCTTCGTGTTACTCGTTACTAGACTGCGGATTTTATGCATTTATGTAAAAAACGTGTAGATGTAACTTAATTAAACATATTAAGAAAGGAAATCATATTCTATCTCACCCTAGTTTGTTGCAATTAAGGAAGAAAATCTTTATGTTGCATAAAAATCCGCTGTCAATTCGTTACATAAAATTGTTCATAATATTATGTCTGTTGTGTCCATTAATCTTTCGGAGCCCGTTAATCGCGACAGCGTAAATCCCGTGGAAAGCGAATAAAAATCCGCAAGGGGCCTGAAGACGAGACAAAGCAAAAGAAATCGTTCTGGCAAGCTCCTTCCAATTACAGGCGTCATAATAGAAACAGCATTATCAGATCCCGGCAACGCGGCGGAGAAATCCGCAAATAATCCCTATTACCGCTCGCGGTGTGGGCCTCGGAATTCCAGTAGTTTCGGCCTCGCATGGCCAGACTGCGCGGGCGTAATTGTCGAGAGCAAGCAGCGCTATCTTTTCATTCAGCAACCACCGAAATTCTACAGATGCTTCTTCCCAATTTAATAAATAAATTTATCAATGAGGATGCAGAGATGCAATGAGATTTTTGGCTACATTTTTACATATTTATATTTTGTTTGAAATACGTAATTGTCGGATGCTAGCAGCGCTATCTTTTCATTCAGGAACCACCGAAATGCTACAGATGCTTCTTTCCAATTTATTAAATAAATTTATCAATGAGGATGTAGAGATGCAACGAGATTTTTGGCTAGATTTTTACATATTTATATTTTGTTTGAAATACTGTTTCAGGCGTCCGTTTCGTGCGTCCTCTATCGGCACGGAAGAAAGGAAGAAAAAGAGTATATAGGGGAAACGAGAAACGGAGGCGCAGCGGGAGCCACGGGGAAGAGAAAACACGTAGCATTGTTTTGCGCTAGTTTGTTATGCGGTCGCTGTTATGCGCGCAGGGAACGCCGCCAACCTGCCAACCTACATCGAGCACAATGACGCCGTTTCCTCGTGGTGTGCGTGAACGCGAAGACACGGAACACGGCCGATGGAAACGCGCCTCTCTTCGTGGGAGATACGTCGAGGACTGTTCCTGACGTATTCTTTTCACGCGAATTCACACAGTACGCGAATGTCCCTCGTGAATGTAAACAGGTGTGGACTCGTACAACAGGCGTACGCATGTGGAATTGGTGTTAGTAGGCAGACTCGAATGCTTGTCCTCGACGCGCACCGTCTTTACAAATTCTGTCTGTTCAGAGTCGGTAATACATTTTTGGTTCATCGCTTAATGAATTTGAAAATGATCCGGTACAATTAAAATACACTTTAATTAATACATCGTCGTGGATAACGAGGGTATATTTGTCTGGCAATATTTGCACGGCTCAATCGACGACTATAACCCTCGGAAGAAACCCATATCGGCCCTTGGAATCGGCCAGTCCCTTTTCCCGAAATACGCAATTACCAGCTGACCGTCGAAATCATCCAATGAATCATAACGCGTGATTCATGGGCATACGTGTTGCAGAGAGCGACGGACATGAAATACGCCAGGAAGGCAGAGACACTCGCGTGCGAGCCACGGCCATTGATGGAGGCTCGTACGTAAGCAAAGGGACCCCTATACGACTTCGACGATCCCCCTAAGATCAAGATAACGAGCTTACGCCCCTAAAGCCGGGTTAATTAAAGGCCATTCGACTGAATTCGTGAGCACCGGAATGGCGACTCCGAAAGCGCTGATCCTATCTATCGCATGGACCCGTGCGAGCACCTGTTCCGCGGGACGACGGTCTCACGATCGACTATAGAGCGCTTTCCTACAATTTTAAGCCCATTGAAGAAATCTATATTATAAATTAATGATTTCCAACTTGATATATTATCCATAAGTGTTGAAAAAATTCGGATATGATTATGTTAATGTTCGTAGAGGAAGCACTTCATGGGAAGTTTAGTAAAGGTATTATGTGCTGGGTTTTTCGGAGTGGAGGATACTGGACGATTTCGGACGACGCAGTTGCGTTAGGTGAAACTAAACCATCCGGTCATTTGAAGATTATGCAACGTTGTCATCAGGACACAGGAATCCCGCATCTCTGACTGTAACTTTCATTCCGTTCTGCAATTCATACCTTGTCTCCGGGTACACTATGCGTCCAGTTGACAAGCATGCTACTAGAATAACCCTTTCTAATGCTCGTAACTTCAATGCTGGATGCAACTCGTAAAAAGAATTCCTTGAATAATGATTTCTAAAAGAATATTCTACAAACTACACTGTCGATGATAATAGTATTGTATAAACCTTGCGACAACCCTCTACCTATCTGGAATAAGCCTCTGTGCCAAGAGAAAGTTGCTATCAATCACGCTGTTATTCATGCGCTTACACGCTGTTATCGGCTGCTAACAAGACGCGGTCCTCTCTCTTTCAGTCTCGAGTATTTGCACAGCGGTACACGTTACAAAAGTGAACAGGGATTAATACGGACCAAACCCAGACCTAGCCTAAGCGTTGGCGGGAGCACCACTCATCGTCCGACAAACAAAAGTTACAACATCCCTCCGGCAGACCGCTCGAAAACGCGAACTCAGCCGGCAATCAGAAACTTTCCCCAAACAATCGTGCCGAATGCGTTTTTCCAGTCGACGGGGCACGCTGTTACCCCCTCCGTATCACCGCTGTTGCGAGTAGACATGGTGTTCTGGTCGGACATAATTAATAATTTAGCTAACAATTAGCAATTTGGTCACACGCGATGGCAGCGCTCTCGGTTCGAGCCGTGAAGTTTCGGTAACCTAGTTCGAGGGCTTGCAAAACTGATTTCGTCGCATTTTCTTGCCGTTTATTAGTTTATTAATTCTGCTCGAGATTATCGACAAATTTCAGACAAATCGACAGATTTCTTTACGTTCTAACTTACAATAAAGTCAATCAGCTTGCTCAGGAAACCTCGAGCACATTCTCGAAACGTCACTCAACGATCCCACTAAGTCCGGCTTGGAACCACCCACCAGCAATCTGACAAAAACTTTCGGAACTGCCGCGCCAGGCTTCTAATCAGAGCGTCAAACAAGGGTGCCATTAATTGCGGAAGCACGTGGCCAGCTCGTTAAAAAAGTCCGAAACCACAAGGTGCTCTCACCATGGGCCCTTCGAATGCCCCGTCGCGTTGAGTCGATGGCGATCGAGCAAGCCGCCCATCCCCTTCTGTGTCAGGTTCTTCACCCCGTGCAACCCCCTGTCTCTGGTTACGTTGCCTTGTTTCGCGTGCGCGTACCGCACGCGTTCGAATAAATAACTGGTGGAACTGAGGGATAGAGAGAGAGAGAGAGTCATGGAGGAATAAGGGGGTTGATTAATGGGGTTAAGGTATGTTGACTATGGATCGGAGCGCGGAGGGAAACAAAGGGTGGTAGGTGTGCAGACCGCAGAGAGGGGCGAGGAGGGTTGGGGGAAGAAAACGCTCGGGACCGGCGAGCGGAAAAATTTCATTATCCTCACATTGAATTCGGACGGATCGTAGGTCGGGGTAGATCGGGGGATGAAGAGAGCGAGAGCATCAGGGCTTGGAGGGGGTGGTGTCCCTGAAAAATCTGTCGCCCCTGTCGATTCAGCGCTCGGTCGGCGTCGAGCGTCGACGCGACGGTGTGCTCGTTGAACTTTCGCGAGGGACTCATTTAACTTCTTTCGCTTCAGAAGCAATTATTTCGCTCGGGAACGGAGCTCGGGGGATCGTTGAACGGTGAAACGGCCTCCCATCGATCCAGAAGCGCACCGGGGGCCTTCAGATTCTAATCTGTCTGCGACCGTTTTGCAAACTAAATGCACGCGAAACCGTGAGATAAAAAGGGTAAGTTTTCGTGTAGCTCGCGCGACGAGACACCAACCGGCAACCCCCGGTGTTCTAAAAGGGACGCTCGATTGCAGAGAGGGGGCGGGTGTACAAGAGGGGCGGAGGTGAAGGGAGAAAGTTCGTAATTACAGGCAGCAATTATTTTCGCCGGGAGAAGAAGCACTCGAAGGGAGAGCCCGGCACGAAATCAGAGTTACTAGAAGTTAATTAAACGCGGAGGTTGCGGCCCGCGAACAATTCTTTCGCGCGGCTCATTTTATGCTAGCGCGCCACGCTCGTAAATGCTTATTAGTATGCGGGACCACGCGCCGAAACGCTAAGCAGCCGCCCCACGCGCGTTAATGGAACTTTCGCGACCAGTACGTCAGACATCGAATCGGTTATGGGATTAAACCCTTTAATGAATGCTCGCTTGACTTTTAATAAAGGACCGGCGTTGTCACTCCGCCACCCCTTCTCGCGTCACGCCCCCTCCCCTACGGTGAGCTGCGCGAAATGAAATTTATCGCACGACACCCCCGGTTTTGCAACCCTTCGTTCGACGAGCCGCCATTCTTTCTCAGATTAATTATTGATATTGTGAGCAAACGCGCGGTGACGCTGCTCTTTAACGAAACTGCATTATTCTTTTGGCTTCATGCAATTTAATCTGCCACCCTGTAAGTGGTTTTTGTAAAATTCGCGGAAGATTATATTTACGGAACATGGTTTTCTGCGCATTAGGCACAACGATACAGATTAAAAACGCATTCGACAGCGGCGGTCGTTGCAGGATTTTCTTGACAGCCGCAACGCGGGGGTAATAGTTTTTAAGGGGCCGTTAAACAATTCGAAGACAGCGGATTTAATTGCGAGGCGTGATATTTATCTTCGCAGTCGCTGTCGGGACTTAATTTGAACGTCTCGCCGCGCTATTCGTCGGCAATGGGAGCCGTGAAATCTTCCGCAGACAACGGCAGCAATTAAGTGCAACAGCAACGCGCGCCCTCCGAGTCCAACGTTAACAACGAAACACTTTACCGTGCTCTCTATCCCCTCTCTCTCTTTCTCTCGCCCACGAAGCTTCGAAGCTTCAGCTACGGGGAACTTCTGTTCTGAGCTGCGGTCGCGTCGAAAACTTGAGCCGCTGGTGCTGCGGCTGACGAGAACTTATTGTCGGCCCCGTAACCACACAAGGCGTCGCGGCCACAACGTTCAGTCGCGGGATACACCGTCAACGCGATCCCTTAAAGCTGGATGTAACCTCCGTAGAAATCCTGATATGATCCTCCTTCGAATTTATCGGAAATTGTTCTCAATATATTGACCTAATCGAATTAAAATGTACGTTGTTTCTGGATAATCAGATATCGTGGATATATTAATGTATTTCTGAAGAAATTGGTTGGATGAAATATAAAACAGTGAAGGTTTACCAAGTCATTACGGGATGAAATCACTTTTTATTTTGTTCCTGATTTTTACAATCAATGCAGAACATTTTTATTGACCACAAAGATCCGCAGTCTTTGATAATACTGGAGGAGGGGAGTTCTAAATTATAAGATGATTATTATTCCTGATGAATCGTTGTCAATACATTGAAGTATTCGAATTAAAATGTACGTCGTTTCTTGATAATCAAATATCGTGCATTTCTGAAGAAATTGGTTGGGTGAAATATAAAACAGTAAAGGTTTACCAAGTCATTACGGGATGAAATTACTTTTTAATTTGTTCTTGATTTTCACAATCAATGAACAACATTTTTATTTTTCATAAAGATCCGCAGTCTATTGATAATACTGGAGAAGGGGAGTTCTAATTTGTAAGACGATTATTATTCCTGATCGAATGAGACGACCGAATGTTTGAGCTACAACAGACCCGTTCGAAATGTTCCGCTTTACAGACCTCACCGTTCAGAGAATGCCGGCGTCTGGAGTTCGAAAAGAGCGCGGCAAAAAGCAAATCCGGCGAAGAAGTATCGCAAATTGCAGAGCCGGCGTTAATTCGGTAATTCCGTTCCTGGCGGGCGTAATACGCGTTAATGTTGCCATCGGCGGGGTCGAGCAGGCTCTCGAGAGGCGGCTAGTTCTCGCAGACGTCCTCGACGGGGGTTGGCAATCTCGCGAAGGGTCTCGCGAGTTTACGGAGGAAGCTTGTCCCTGAAGGGGACTAATTCGAGAATTTCGGCCGGGCTCGGTGAGAAACGAAGGTGAAAGACCGAAGAAAACGAGCGCCGGTCTGAGAGCGAAAGAAACAGCGCGAGGCAGATACGAGGAGAAAGAGAGAGAGAGAAAGAGGGATGGTGGTGGAGCGGCTGGCTTTCAAGTCGAGGGTGCAAGAGTCGGGGAGATAGCGTCGCCTTTGAGAGGGTTGCGAGTTTCCGGGCGGCAAGGACCGTGGAGAGAAGGATCCTTATATTTCAAATTAAAGGGAAATTCGAAATACCGACCACTTTCACAAAGCCTCTACCCCCTCCTCGCTATCTCTTTCTCTCTCCCTTGCAATTCTCTGTCCTCCGTTCTCCATCGGACGCTTTCTATCTTGGCTCTCGAGCTGCCCCCTCCACTCGACAGAGTATTTAAACTTTCCAAATTGAAATTGTTTTCGATATCCGCGAGCGAGTGCTACAAGCGGAGAGAGCACGAGAATTTTCACGAACGTGTTCACAGCCCGGCCCCGTTCCACGATTTTTACCTGAGACGATTCTTCAACACGCTCTTCACGTTTTTTTTTACTTTCACCCCCCGACGACTCTCGTTGGCCCGCTTTGAGCGCTTAACTCGATCCCGTGACCCGCGGCATATTATGCCGCGCACTAATTACGACCGTAATTCGGAAAGTTACCGCGGAACCGGATTTTTTTCTCCCCGCTCCCAGAGGGAGGTAGGTGTGTTCTCCAGTCGACGACGCGTTGTCTGCCACTTCGGAATTCCAGCAATTTGCACTGATTATCCCCGCGGACGACGCATTAGAGCGCTCCGACGACGCGACGTGCCGAGTGGCTCGTTCCAAACGACACACAGTCTCCATTCGAATTTAAATCCCGGCGAAACCGCCTGTCCACGCCCCCGCAAACTTCGTATCACGTAACCGATGTCATAAAGCAACTCCTCGAGCAGCATCGTTGCAGTAATTATCACGGCCAGTCTCGAGTTTGTCGCGCAGAGTTTACTGGTGGTATTTGCTAAAAAAAAATCGAGCTGAATATTTTCAACTAGAAGAATCGGGCAGCCAATTCGCAAAATTCATTTCTGCACGGAACACACAGGAAACGCCACTGTAACAAAGACTCAAGAATTCCACGTATAGCTGGCAAGGCAACCATACAAGTTCGCATCTTTAAAAGTTCATCGGGGACGTCCAGGACATCCAGGACCCCGTGCAGCACCCGACAGGTGGCAGGATGTCCAAACATTCCTCGGTATAAAACAGAAGGAACGCAAGGGCGGGCAGACATTAGCTTGGCGTGAGGTACATAAAAGGACAATTAACTTTGACGAGGGAGAGAAGGAGTCGTGGATAAACCCAAAAGGAAGATTGCAGTCCCGTGGGAAAGGTGGTGGTCCAGGTACTCGCGGCGATCGCGTATGCGCGAGGGAAAACTGTTCTCCGACGTTGAACCAGTCGACGAGTGGAGGATAGAGGGTGAGACGAGCTGAGGGTAGGGAAAATGAAAAGAGGAGAGCACCCGGCGGGAAAGAAACGAGGGAGCCGGGGAAATTACTCCTGCGGGAAAGAGCGGGCGCAGATAGACGGCGCCCAAGAGGGTGGTAAGGCTAGGCTAGCAAATGGCAGACAGCGTCGTCTTCGTCGTCCCGTTCGCAGCAGGTCACACACGATGCAACGAACGGGAGAGAAGAGAGAGAGAGCAAGTTCTGTAACGATCTTTCGATCCGAGGAACGATCCTCGATCCCCGATCGACCGGAAGTAGCTGACCAGGAGTGCAGTAACGAACAGGACGAACGATCGTCAACACGGTCAGGTAAAAGTAGTCCTTTTGCTCTCTCTTTCTCTCTCTCCGTAACAGGAGAACCGCTCGAGTGTATTCGTTCATGCCGCGCGAGAATAGGGCGCCGTTGTCGACAGTGTCGTCGACGAGGGAACGAGGGACCACGATCATGGCAGCGAGGAATCACCGGGCTGCAAGAAACGCTGACACCGAGCGTGGTGCGGCGAATTCGCAATGGCCTGGAGAACGGGAGAGAACGAGGTTACATTGGGATGATGATCGGAGGGCGGGTATCATATTCGTACAGCGTGCACATTAGGCGGACGCCGACCAAGAATCTTAAGGAAACGGAGATGGCTTCATTTCTGGGATCGTTGCAGCCTGAACTGCTGCAACATCGAAGATGGTTGGTGGTCTCCTGAGATTTTCTACGTTTTCGTCAGACGGCAACAATCGAACAGAAGAACGGACAAGAAGAAACAATCTCGCTTCTAATCGAAGATTCTGCGGAATTCCTGGCGAATTCGCGGGATGAATATGACGGGTGGAATGCGGGCATTAAGCGGAGGCATCACCGTGGAAAATGAAGCTTCCTAGTGAAATTTCCTTGGGCTGTTCGACCCTCTGAGAAAGGGAGAAGAACGCGGTGGAAAAGGGTGAGACGGTGAACAGAGCTAAAGTCGGGTTCTAAGGGGATCAGCTGGTAGATGGTGCGGCGGGTACGTGGGAATCGGATCGATGATATTAGCCCGATTATACGGCCTTCGATCCACAATTTTCCGAATCACCAGCATCACGCGCGCCATTAGCTCTCTGTCCTTTTTTGCGTCGATTATCGAACGGGAGAGAACGCCTCCGGATTCCGTCGACAGCTTCGGGAGTGAGACGGGGGAGGTGGTTCGTTCTTCTCCCTCAGGCTCGGCCATCCCTCTCTTCATCCCTTTCGGAGATCCTGGGGGAGGCCGCTAATGTGCTTCGAACACGCCGCGTGTCTCGGCATATTAAACACTTCGCGAGCCCGCAAATTCGGCTGAATACACTTCCTTCCCTTGGGAATCGACGGAAGAGGCCTGCCCTGACACCATCAGATATTTACATCTTCTTTACACTCCTGATCATAAGTTGCCGGACGCTAATTCAAATTTCGAAGCAGTCGATTTCTCGTTATTGTGATGCGTAAATAAGTAGCACGGATAGTGCAGCAGATCTACCTAGCCGACGACCTAAGAATGTATCATGGCAATTCTTTTGACGACGTCGAATACAGAAATACGTCAGTTCATTAAATATTATTTAATATTTAATATTATTTAAATATTATTAAATATGCATTAAAATATAACAGTTATCAACCCCTTGCCGTACGTTAACGATTCAGACTCGTCATGAAAATTTTAACAAAGTCTTGTAATTCATATTTAAGCATTAAAATAAATGTAGCTATTCAAAAAAGTATAAATTTTTAATCGTGAAGGCTGAATCCACCATAAAAATTGTACACAATCCAGTATTTCCTACTTCAACATCGAGAAATGATAAGCAAGTTCTCCGTAAATCCCGTGTGCTGGACAGAGCTCTTCCGGTCCTTACTGTGGACAATTACGGAAGAAGAACGGGCTATACCTCGACGAAAATCATTCCAAGAATCCCGGGGCGAGGTACCTGGACCAAGCAGAATCTTCCTTACGACGCGGTAATTCTACAAGGGAGGATCTCTCATTTATAAAGCCGCGGAAAGAGTTCCGGGAGAGCTGGCCGCACTTAATTTCCACCGCAACAAGTCTGCGGGGGTAACGTTCAATTAGCGGCCGATCGGAGTCGCGAAGTCGCTTCCTCTTTCACTTACTGGGTAGCCGTGCCGCGCCGGTGGCAGTAAATAATTCCAGGCTGTAAAGGGGTTGGGGCGAGGGAGAGAGAGAAAGAGTAGGAGCTGTGGGGTGTGTGCAATATAACGGTCTCTCGAAAGTTTTCCCGTGGCCGGCGAGATTCGCGGGTCGGAAAAGGTTGCGCGGCCGCGGGCTCGCCTGTAATTGCGAACTTTCAGAAGGAAGCGCAAAGGGATGCGTGCCTGCGCGCATACGTAAGTCACATTCACATGGACGGATGTACACGAACACCGAGAAAAGCGCGTTCTTGCCGTTACGACGTTCTCGTTACGGTCAAAAAGCGATACGTCGTCGGGCCGTCGACCGCCGGCGCGTAATGAAACGCCATTATTAAATTGAAACACCGTTTGAGGCGCGTGCAACACGGAACAATCCTCCGTTCTCATTACGCGAGCTCCCCCTCTTTCGCTTCCTGTGTTTCTCTCTCGCTTTCATGCCGGCTGTAAACTCGGCATACATTTTAATTCAACGCACCGCGAGCTAAGGGAGATTAAATTTCGCGCGTTAGAACGGGGAGTCACGGGCGAGAAAATTCAGAAAGGGACGACGACCGGACACCGTCCGAGTCCCCGAATTCATTTTAGGACGCAACCGCCGTCCGCTTGTGTATACACTGCGGAAGAAGACATTAGAGACCGCCGAAGGGAGTCAGAAGGGAAGAGAAAAGGGATTACGTGGGGAGACACGAAGGGTGGAGGGACCGTTGGAATTTTGTTCTCTCGCAATGCGGACGGAACCCTCGCGGGTTAATACGGCCCTGCCAGTCGGTCGCGACCGCAAAATTGTTCGAGCTGACGCGTGATTTTCCTGCGAAACGCTTCCGCACTGCCTCGGCTATTCGGTTTCCCGTTTTTCTTCGAAAACGCTCGTCTGCGGTTCGCCGGAAAGGGGCCACACTGGCTTCGAAACGATCGGTAAAAATGCCGGACCCGGACGTTTCGTGGAGACACGCCAATCGACTTTGTCTAGTACGTGATCGGAATGAGTCTGTGGTTAAAAAAAAAACTCGTCGAATAACTGTTCGCGTTTCTCATTTCGACGGTCGCCGCTGTATATCGATTTATTAACATGCTTTTCGCGAATGGTGATTTTTCATTCGTAGTTGTCTGAATGATCGCAGGAGCAATTACCGTTTGCTTTCTCGCGTCGCGTACGCTTCGCAAATTAACAGTGGCTCGCAGAAGATGCCGTGGATTGCGAGATGCATCTCCAATCGGAGGCATCTGCAGAATTCACGGTACATTAAGCTGGGCTCTGGTTCGTCGTGGACGACCCGGACGTCGGGGTCCGGTGTGCTTCAAACGAACGGGAAAACATCCCCGCGAATTATTTATACGATTTCCGCTTGAATTCAGATGGTCGGCCAACTGGGAGAGAGAGATAGAGCCGGAAAGAGAGAGAGAAATAGAAAGGAAAAAAGAAAGATCGAGGGGTGGGTTAGGCAGGGACGTAGGAACAGAGACGTGGATCGATAGAAAGGAATTGTTGTGCGTCCTCTTCGCCCGATTCTATTACACGCCAATAACTCGCGGCGCAGCGACGAGCCCCCCTAATTTTCCATCACGGCGTCGAGAGGGTCGGTTCGATTTAATGCCGGTCCTCGAACCGTTTTATCGACGTTCCCGTCACAGAGCGTCGTCGTCTGCGAGGACGGTCGTACGCCGGACTTCGGAACGCGTTATAGTTTTTGGCAAGTAATTACGCTCGTGCGCGCCAAAGAGAGCCAAAGAGAGAGAACGTGGGCGGGGGTTAGGTTGTCTCTCCGTCTCCAGAGCGGCCAGTTCTCGAGAAAATTAAAACGCGAGAGAGGCGCCCCCTAGCAGTCGCCCCGCCTAATTAAGAAATCCATCCGCATCTTCGCCTTTCAAGATCGGAGCTTGCTACTACGCTGGCAGATAAGGCTGGACAGAGAAAGAGAGAGCCCAGAGATGGGTGGGAGGGGTGGGGGGTACCGAAATGGTAAGAACCGTAATTAAATCGGAGCAAAATCCCGCGGAATAATTAATTGGAGAGCTCCTAAAGTATACCGGGCGCGTCGGTGGACGCGTAACGTCGTTAGCCAAGGGCCTTTCGAGGGTCGTAAACCCCGTAGGCGGCCCTTTGGTAACCGTCCTCCCACTTCGCTCTTAAGAGGGCTCGCCTCGAGAGCGAAATGGAAGAAGAAAGGGTGCCAGTTTGCTCCTAACTTCCCGGAAAACTGAATTATTCTTGTTACGCATGTACGGCCCTTTTGCGAGCCGGCGATACAATAGGCGGGGATCGTGCGTGGATGCACCCTTCTCGAAACTGAGCAGCGGAAAGGATCCCTTAATAGCCCCATGAAATTGCCAGGACTCCTCTATCTGTCACATTAAAAAAGAATTAAACCTGATCTTCGGCTGGCTCTGAGGTTGCTCGAAACATTTAGGGGATGTTATAATGTTGGGAGGATTATCACCCTCTTTCGAGGTTTGGATGCTCGTCATTTTAATTTTTCATAAACTTGGATCTAGACCCAAGTCGTATTAAACTTTGAGAACAATTTGAGATTTTAGGAATTGTTTTTCCAAGAGCTGAATGGTATTGAAAGTCTTGGGGATTTCCAATGGATCCATGGAGGGATGATGGAGTTTCCGCGAGCAGTCCGGACCACGTTCCCCTTAATTAGCGGACGTTGGACCAGGTCCAAGAACATCGGAGATGGACGAGGCCAGGGACAGACGGCCTCACCGCAAACGTTTCGCATTCCAGGCAGCCGCACAAATCTCGGGGACGCGCGTGTGACGTCCTGGCCGAGGAACAATCGCCGCGGACAACGATGCCCGCACTCCTGACGAGGGATGCTCGGAGCCAGCATGGCGGTTTCGGACCTCGATCCCCTTCGTTGCCCCTTCACGGATCGACAAACGCGTCTCTGACACTCTATTACCGCTCCCGGCTTCTCTAACGACGTCCCTCCCGGCACGGCGACCTGACCGCTCTCATTTTCATGAGAACAAATCACTGGGCGAAACACGCCTCGCCTACACCCGATGCAGACGCCGATTAACAAAGGATTAGCCCACCTCTGCCCACGCTGCACCGAGCTACCAACCTCTACTAGTTCGTCTGCTCTTCTTTACAGTTCTTTACATTCTTTTTCTCTATTTGATTCACAAATTAGGAATGAATTCTGAATAATGTCGAAATAATTCTTTCTTACCAATCCTCCAAGCCAAATGAAATCATTTTCTTTCTGTAAAATTTTTTGCATTGATTGTAAGAAGCAGGAGTAACATAAAAATTGAATAACATTCTTGAATAAAAATCCGCAGTCTAATAGTTAATGATCACCTGCAGAAAATAAGTTACTGCAACGTACTAAATCGAATGATACAGATAGAGAAACGGACATGCAAATGTGCATTGTACAAATGAGCCGGAAATAACACCGAAAGAGAGAACACCAAAGAATCGTGAAATTCGAGGAATAATAGGAAAGAAGGGCGACAGCGCGACCGAGCGACACAAGCCAGCGTTAATAAAAATTGATGTACGCGGAGAGAGTGTCGGCTCGGTGCGGCCTGCATGTTGCACACGGTCCGCGAAAATATTTTCTAAATCACTTTTCCGCGTTGCGCGTCCGCTCTGTCCGCTTTCAATTTAATCTCTCCGATTACTCGGCCCGTCGTTAAACCCTCGCCGACTGGTTCGTTCGAATAAACGAGCCTGTCGCGACAACACGGCCACCCGATACGGATAATACGGAAAATCCGCAGCTTTCCGGCAGCGTTGGTCACGCCACGTCGTAAATACATTCCGCGGGGCGATCAGGTGGCCAAGCCAATAGCATTCCTCGCATGCTCGCTCGCCGGGAATAAGGGGGTTGGAAAGCAGGGGTTGGTTCTCGTCGCCGACGGAAGCCACGGAAAAGAGAACCGGTCGACAAACGCGCGTGTGTCCCGTTCACGAAAACTGCTCGGCGAAATTAAACTTTCCTTCTGTCTTTTTGCTGCTGGTCTACTGATTGCGAATCTGCAAACCGTTTCTCTTCATCACTGTCTCTCAGATTTTTAAGATAGGATAAAAACGATTTCGACTGAAAGAAATCTCTCGGTTTTCGAATTAAAATTACTCGAGTCCCGGGGGTTAATTGGAAAAGGAATGTACGATTTTCGACTGGGAAAATCGAAATGAGAAATTCCTCTTCTTCTTCAGAATTAATATTCTGAACCGCTTAGACAGCATGTTTCGCGACAAATAATAAATGCACCCGGGCAAAAAACGATTGGATCGATCGTTCGAAGCTGGAGGCGGGAATAAAAATTTCGGGGGAGAAAGAGCCGGCGATTTTTATTTTTTAATCGGTGCGTTTATAGAGACAGAGCACGAATTTATTACTCGCGCGACCGTTACCGGGAAATTGCGATCGGTTCGATCATCATTTACCAGCTGCATGAATATTACAGGATGCACCGTGATGCACGGGTTACCGTAAACATTTCGCTGTAACGATGAATATATATCGAAAGTATTAATAATTTCGGGGCGGCCGGGCTCGTTGTTTCGACGTTCGATTACGAAATAAAGTAGAGACACAATTGTCGAGTACAATTATTCTGAGTGGAAATTGTACACGCTAAAATACACAAAGTTCTGAAAAGAAGCTGCTCCATGAAGTTAATCGTTTCATTTTTTTTATAATTAAATATATAATGAGTAGACTGCGGATCTTTATGCAAAGTAATGATTGTCTGCAACGATTGCAAGAGATAGAAACCAAACTGAATTTTAATAGAGGAGAAATCATACATTGACATTTTCAATTTTACAATTGTCCAACAATTTTGAATTTCATCTACTCAATTTTCCAACAAACGTATATTTAATAGTGATAAATATTTATTTTATCTCTTGCCAAAGAGGAAGAGATAGAAGATGAATGTTCAGCGATGGAATTATTGATGCAAGAGTGCGAAGAGATAGAGGACGATGACGATGGCGGATGACGACGATCCCGGTACCAAACGCGTCACTATTTATGACGTCGCAATGCAGAGGGTCGCGTTTAAAATCGACCCAGTTCGAGTAATCGCGAAAATCGACCAACCACAGCAGGTTCGGCCCTCGACGATACGCGGGGCTGTCCCTTGGCGCAGATTCGGCCAGGTTCGCGCGGATGCGGGACCGTTCTGGACCTCTCGACCGGATACGCGTCCTGAATTTGCATGAATCCGCAGTTGCATAACCGGCACGAGACACCGAGTCACTTGAGTTATTCTCTTTGGGGGAACGCGGCACAGAAATAAGAAAATTTCCCGTTTTTCTGACCTGGATTTCTGTCCAAAAGCACCAGCAACTGACAGACTTCATAAGACGCTAAGAAAATCTGCTGAGAAGTTATTCAATGAAACGTATACATGTTTAATGGTGTCTAAAGTTGACCCGAATACTCGCAGATTCTGTTACAATTTTTTACAACTCTTGGCAACGTCTTGTCGCTTTCAATTTGCACGCATTTTTCTGAATTTTTAAATTCCTATAGAAAATGGTAGAACTAGATTACCTAGATCTTCGCCTAGTTTCTTAGAAACTTCGAAATGAATCGTCCGTGAACGATATTATCCATAAAGTTTCATAATTGTATATAAATTACAACGAACTTCCTCAATTACGAATTTCACAAGAGCGTGAATGAAGCCGCGCGCAGAATAAAAATGCTTGACACACTTCACCACGGAATCCGCGACTACAATCGTCCATAAATAAACCATGAGAATTAAACATCATTAACCCACACACACGCACAAACACCTCTCACTGAGCATACCCCAAACCCTCAGAACTGAATTTTCTAACAGCAAACATTACTTTCCTCGCGCTCCCAATTTTCATCCCTTAACCAAGCGTTCCTCTCGCCAGAAAATGATGTCCAAACGCAAACCTCGAAACGAGCAGGGATCTCCATTCAAAAATTTGCATAGGAGAAAGACAGAAAGCTCTCGCGCGCCCGCGCGCGATGCAGAAAGAGAGAACGATGAATTTAAATTCCATTAACGAGCTGCGAAAAAACGTGTGTACCTTCCGGTTATTTAATTAGGCAACGACACTCGGGAAATCCCGTGTCGCGAGTTCAGCCCTTGCACTTTCGCCGATGGAGCAACATATAATAAATCTTCATTCTCTGTTCCATTCCACCAGGAATGAATATGAATTTTCGCGAATTCATTGTAGAAACGTTAGGTGGAAAAACATTCTCGTTATTCGATGAAAATTCGAATTAGGTGTAAATAGAAAACAGGAGTCCGTCTCGTGAATCTCGAGTTCGTATAATCCTAACATGTCAAACGATACTGTTCGAGCAACTTCGCAGATATCGCTGAGGCAAGAGGAGTCGTAATTTCTTAATCAACCGGTCCCCTCGGCGACTACCAAACACGTCCGGAACCAATCCGGCAGAGTTTCTCATCGTTCAAGAGGGGGGCCGAACTTCGGGGCAAGATTACGGTTCCGCACGGACATTGTTCGCGTGTTAGCTCCGGTATATTCCCCTTTCGAGCCCCGGGGCTGTTTCATCCACGCAATAAACAGCGGGGTGTTGTTCGCGATGTGTGCGCGCGCGCGAGCTCTCATACTCGCGCTTAATGCGCTCCCATTTTCCACAGGAATATATCGCATCATCGCGCACTCGCGCTCTGCTTTCCCCGAGCATACTAATTCGCGCTTCGAGCGAAACCGACGCGCGCGGAGATAATAAAAAAAGAGAGAACGAAAACGGCAACGGAGGAATTAATGCAAAAAGAGGGACAAGGAAGAGGACAGACATGTACACGGCGAACAAAAAGAAGAGAGAACGCGCCGCGCCGGAGGACTACGGTTATTCGCGCCCCGCACAACTGCGAAATTATTCCCGGTGAAGGCAATTGCTGTTTTCCTACCGGTTCGATTACTCTCTCTCTCTCTCCGCTTCCTTGATCCGAAGGTTTTTCCTTTTTCCACGCTGGTGGTTCTTCGTCTACTGTTTTACGGATCTTGCGAGACGAAATGAAAAATGCCGGTAATAGCAACGTCCGCGTTATTATTTATTCGATCGCCGCGACGCCGGCTCCCGCGGAGTCCGCGTTCGAGCCAGTTTACCTGTGTAGGTACCTACACCGTTCTCGTAAATACGGCTTATCGGCCCACGGTACAACGTAAGTGGAGTCTTGAGGATATTCGGCGTTTTATTAAAAGTTCCCCCGGTTTACGCCTCAAACTTCCGCGGCTTGTTTACTGCCGGTTTTAATGACGGCGGGTTTGTTCTTGCTTCAGACTGCAAATACATTGGGAACGATGTAATACGTTTTTGTTCAACATGTGCGTGTCTCGATTGCCAAGGAATCGTTTTATTTTCTACATAGTTAGGCTGCTGGTAACAGTTGTTACTGAACGTAGTTGCGATTCGTTTCAATTAAAATTGCCTGAAAAAGGCCACGAGTGAGTCAGTTTCTAATAACTTAACCGAATAATAGTGTCTAGTGTCTTCATTTAATTTCGCCATCGGTTTCACAAACTCCGCGAACAGATTCTCAAGACCTTATTTACCAGTTTCATCGAAATCCAGTTCCCGCGATCGAGCCTCGTTACAATTGAGTCAATGCTCCATTCTCGATTAATTAAATTCTATTCACGACCCGGCACGAACCATTCGCAGCTACCTCCCGGAGCATGTTACCGTAACGAAGTGAAACTTCGAACCTCCTTCTCCATTCCCGGCACCATAACTCTCCTAGTTCCATTCCTTTTTTTTTTATTATATTCGACATTCTAAATTAGCTAGAAACTTACGTTTAGTTATGTACCAAAAATGTATCCATGTTCTGGTGTTTTCTAGATATTAATCGTAACTGCGACACTCAATAGAAAATGTGTAGAAAAAAATCATAATATCCTAAAGATAAATTACGATCGATAACTAATTAATTAATTATTTAACTGAATAGAATAATTCGAAAATTTATTTTCTAAATCGGAATGAAACAAATATATTCAATATTTTAGCGTTGACAAAATTAGAAAATTTCTTTTGAAAACGATAAATATCAGCGAAATTCTAATCAACGATCCCTTGGGACAGTATCAAACGACTCGAACCAAAATCCGATAACGCTAAACATCCGAGATTCGCATCCGTCTCTAAATTAGCTCAGGTAGCAGAGATAGATTCGCGTTTGGAGATGTGGCTGGTCGATCACGTATTTCCAGGCAACACGTAGCGATTATGCGAATGGTGGAGTCTGACTGGAGCAAACAGAGACTGGTTGTGTACCGTTATGGGCCTTACGCGGGTTTCTATTTCGAGTAAGCGTGTCATCGTCGTCCTCGAGCGGCGGGTCGCGCGTTTACGAGCTCTCCAGAGAGGCGAGGGGTACATAGAGGAAACCAGAAAGAGAGAGAGAGAGAAGAGAGAGAGAGAGAGGATCGACTCTCTTCATTCATGCCGGCAACGAGTGCTTCATTGGCCCAGATTAGAACGTGAATAGCGCCGGTGGACACACGCCGAGCTTCGCAGGTGGATTCGATTTCCGCGTGCACTCGACCTCCGGGAAACTGAGTCAAGAGGACGAGCGTGAAAGATTAAATTGGCTGAGATACGTCGAAAGGGGGTGGCCGAGCTAACCGCGACGTTCTCTACGCCCACGCGATAATGAAAGTTTCATCAAACGAGTCGCGGATACGTTACCGCGTTTACTTTCTTTGGTCTTCCTGACATGCCGGTTCTCTGATCACGTACGTACCTGGAACATAAAGAGAAAAAGGGTAACTATGAGGAAGTAGTCTTTGAATAAATTTTAAATGCTTGGAATATGGTTTGGTAAAAGTTCTCGATGTTCACAGAAGTATTAATCCGATTAGCAGCAGGTTCTTTCTATAAATTCAATTTTCTCGCTCTCCAGCCTTCGTCCTCGAGAATTCGCATGCGCGCGGTAATTTGTTCGAGCCTGCTGGTCAAACTATAATATTAGGGCAACCGTCGGGTTATCGAGCGAGAAGAACGCACCCTTCGAGGGAGCAGGGCGCGCGTTAACGAGCGAAACTCGGCTCGTTTTTTTAGCAGGGTTAGGTCTCCGAAGGGGAGACCAGGGAATTGGAGCACGAACGAAACGGGAATCGCGGACCCGTTGGCCTCGACCGTGAATCACTGCCGTGCTCTCCTTGAATAAATAAATAAACGTTCGAGAAGAAGAGACGCGGCCCGGGATAGTCGGATGAAAGCGTAACAGGATTTCGGGGATCCGGGGTTTCCCGTTGCCGCGCCGGGATCCAGAGGGTAGCCACCGGCCGAGGAAACGAGATCCGATGCACTTTCCGGGAAATTGCCTCTTTCTGACGTTTCTTGGACCTACTTTAATCTGTGTAATGGACGGACATACGCTGGCCCCATACGCCGATTTTTGTTATTATTTTACGACTTAGGATGCGATTGTTTTTTCTACGAGCACGTTCTCGTAGTCGGTAATTACTGGAATGCAAATTTTATGCTTTTATGGTAAAAATGTAGTGGACATGTTAAGCATGTATAAAGATATAAATGTATTACATTTAGCTTAATAGGATAATTAAAAGAATAATACAATTTTTATTCGGCTCCTGTGTCCTGCAATCAATGCGATCGTATTTTGTAGTAATTATAAAATAAAGAATTTGAAGGAGAATTTAGTGGCATGCCCGTGAATCATGTTCGCGATGCGTCGTCGGTTTTTCGAAAACAGGCAGAAAATCTGGGATTCCGTGACACGAGGGGGTGGCAGCCGGGTCCGGATGGTGGCGGAAGGATTTGCTCGCAGCCCGAAAGGAATAGGATTCGGTCGTGGGTTCCCGGTTCCGTCCCCCTTCATCCTCAACCCCCGAGACACCGACTCGGTAATCGATATAGGCGTCTAGCGAAGGCCTCCAGCTCTCCCAACCTCTCTTCCTCTAAACTGAAAGAGGGGGTGGTTTTTCTTCTTTGCTTCCACCTTCGACGTCCCCGTCACATTTCCTTCTTTGTTTCCGCAACCCTGTTCCGCGATGGAATCCTCTTTAGAGGAAATAGCCGTGGACCTTTCGAACCTGTCGAACGGCTACCTTCATCCCCCTCCGACCTACCTACACTCCCCTACCCTTTTCTTCGACGACCAAGTTCCTTTTACTCGTTTCTGCCCTTCCGGCGAGGCCGGCCGCGATTGCGATCGCGACGTCTGCGACTGAAAGGACAGTTTTTCCACGGCAATCCGTTATCGTGCGTATGTTGCCTCTTTCTCGGAACCCTGGGCCGATTCTCCAACCCCCTTTGTCCCGTCCGAGACTGTGCTAGATGCTGCTGATTGCGTTCTGCACAGGCCGCACTCCCAGACGACTCTTTCATTCCTTCAACATTCCTTTTCGCAAAGACACGCGTGGACCTACGTTTTCATTTGCATTCTCCGAACCATTGTGGACCTCCAACGCCACCAAGATGATCCATTCATATCCTCTTCGGCTGGGGATGCTGCTTCCTCTTTGCCAATCAAAGAAACCGAACAATTTCTCGTGGAATCTTTTATTTTAAATTTCTCGAAGTCATCGGTTTCAAAGAAATTCGAAACTTCAGCTCTAAATTACAAAAATTCTAGATTAATAAACCCTAAATAACAACGGAGCCGGGGAAATCTTGGTGAGTAGCATCGCGGGAGCTAACTAAAATTCGCTTTGACGTAAACGATAAATACGACGACGATTGTGCTCAGGAATCCCGTTCAGCCTCGTCGCAGGTATATAGTTCGTTCCGGAACTTGTTACTCCGTTGAAATAGTGGGCCACATAAAACTATTTAATCCTCAAAAGGGTGTATAGCGTTTGTAGAGGGTGTATCAGCGTAACGAGCCAGCAAATGAAAGTGGAACTGGAGAGCCGGGAGCTAAGACATACTCGTAGGAATAACAGCACACACGTGAACGCTGTGCTAGTCACTGACTTATCTAAAGTCTGCTACTTCCGTGATGAATTCCAGACTTCCAACGACTAATCATCCCCATTTGTCGGATTATGCTCGTAATTGTCATCCTCGTACACCTGGCGACGTTTTCAACGTTGCGATGATCAAATCATCAATTTCAGCAATTTTATAAAATTGCCGTATCATCGAAATATTTTAGGATTAATTGAAAACGAATTTTTATTCAGATCTTGCTGCTCGGAGGTCCAAGCTGAATGTGTTCCACCCCATTTTGCTTTTGAAGCCGGAGTAATTAGAAGACGCAGGCCGAGATTAAGTCGTCGTGTATTAAGTCTCGAAACAAAATTCAAACTCATCGGCGGTCCAGCCGTCCCGCAGAGTCGGACGTCTGGTCTCGCAAGGGACCGCTCAAACTTTTCCAAGTTCTCTTATCCAAGGACGCGGGAGCTTCCTTGTTCCCTCGGAGACTCCTGGAGTCTCTCCCGTGGGACATGGTACGCGCCTACGTGCGAAACTTCGTCGTCAAGTTTGTTCCTCGCGATCTTGAAGCGGCAATCCTCGCCGCGAGGCATTGCAGCTTGATGTCCTCTCCCGAACCACGCGCGCACGTTCTGACTTCCTGCGAGCAACCTTACGGTGGAAGCATTCCGTCATTTTTCTCACCGAATGGTAGAACTTTAGATAAAACTTCTTCCAACCCTTCGAGATGATTAAAAATCTGTATTCTTCTTAATCGGTGAACTGAGAAGATTGGGCAACTTTGATCGATATTTTCTGGGTCAGAAGTTATTTGTGACTCCTTCTTATTTTTCTCGAATTCGGCGAAGTTTCGCCTTTAATTTAAGAAAACTTTCACAGTTCTATCTTGATTCTATCAAAAGTTCCGGGATTTCGTCGGCGGAATGACCAGATGTTTCTACTGGCCGTCGTTTCTCGCCGAGGCGACAGTTCGCCCTTTGCAACTTGCTGTGTCAGCCGTTCTTCGAGGTGGACGAGATTATATCCAGTGACCAAACTGAATGTTGAGATGCATTTCAAACTATTATCTCGAAAGAAACAGTATAGCTTGTGTGGAGACGTACCTATAGACAGCGAGAGCAGGTGTTAAAGCGTCGAAGCCTCGAAAATTCGCTCGGTCTCGTCACGCAAAAAAATAATTGCAGCCCGGCGCTCGGTACACAGCGTAATGATTTTTAACTGGCTAAACACGACGCGTTGATTCCTCGTTTCGCGCCTCGGTGCTTTCCAATTATCCCGGGGAGCCGTCGATGGCACAGGGATCGAAACCTAGGGGGGTATCGAGGGGTAAAAACGCGTTACCGTGGTCCGAGGAGTCCTTATTACCATAACGGGTCGCGGGTGTAACAGATGCGCACGAATTACCCGGGGAAACCAGCTTTTCGTCCCTCTCATCGGTCATTCCACTTGTGCGAAGCGAATTCTCGAGCCATGCTAAGGCTCGTGCAGCGCCGGATTAAGACCTTCACAGGCCCCAACCATTTAAGAGATTGTCAGATCCCTTTATGTAGAATCAGAAAGTTAGAGAACAATATTATTACTCTGTAGCATTAGTAGTAGTACTAGTATCACTTTATTACTGTAGTAATAGTAACAATTCTTAGAACTCACGCTCCGCTTCCGTACATATGCAACTACAAATTAACCCATCGCTGTATAGTGTATCATATCTCATACAGTTAAAAAATCTGGTATATAGTAAATTAAGAACGTGTTTTCTTTCTATGTTTATTTATATTTATTTTTCTGAAAATGTTGTTTTAATTTTTAAAAATATTTTTCTTTTAAATGAAACACATAAACTCTGACCTTCTTTTAATTTTTATCTTAAAAACTATTAATTTAAATCTACTATATCACTACTTCTTTCATATTCTTTTCTTTTAACACTTTGTATTTATGTAGTTGTTACACTCGGAATAGAATTATAATTGAAAATCGAAACGCGTTAGGTTCACAGCGATGGAACCGTAGCGATTACACGTAAGTACTTTGTGCTTCAGAGTACCTTCAGGATGCAAAGGGTTTCGTTCCAGGGAATAGATGTGACTTATAATTATCGAATAAATTATAAATACTCCTTTGTGGCGGAGCGAGGCATATATAAAAAGATCTTCCGTGCACCTGTCGGATCTACAAGATCTTTATACGGTTAAGAATATTCACCTATTAATAATTTGTTGCGGAGAAGTTCGCGTACACGTGATTCGAACGTCGCGATGGATTCAATATTATTTCCGAACTGATCGCAACCAATTGCAGATTTTTGCTGATGCAACGAGTTCGACGGTTTCGATGCGGGAGCGGGCGCAGGGGGTGTAGCTTAAGCAGAAATCGGCGGAGAGGGTCGAGAGCACGGGCCAGGAGGGAATTAATTCGTGGAATTACCGCGACCATAATCGCTTTAACGCCCGGTATCGTGCAAAAAGGTCGAAGGTACAAGAGCCTGCGAATTAGCGGTGCTTTTTAACCCGGGTCCGTCGTTTAATCTCATTGGTCGGATCCATTTCTCCTTTTCTGTTCCCCCGATAAAAGTCCTGCAGCTCTCCGGGTTAACGCCGATTTATTGCGTCGATATCGCTTTTGCTCGAAATGGACACTTTTTTTAGGTCAGTATATTTCTGTACCACTGCTCCTGAAAAGGATGACGGCAATCTCGCTGCGCTTTTAAACCTAATCCACGTACACACACACCGGCCTCATTACGTTAACTCGGGAACTTTGCGCGATATAAGCCCTCTCTTCCGCACTCTTCTCTCTTTCATCTTTAGCTACACGTGCATACATAAATCGAAGCTACCACGTGCTCTATATTTCAAGTAATGAAGATCAATCTTTCGCAAATATTCTGCACACTGTTCCAGAACGCATCTCCACGTTTACTGTACCACTTTAGCACGATATAATTAATCGGAAGGTGTACGTTGAAATAAACTTTAGATATTTTATTCTTTTCACCTTTATATCACGAGGATTGAATACACTTGTTTACGTAAATGTTGTTATTGTTGTCGATCGTATGAATGTTAAATCAGGAAAATTATTAATGATTTATAAAGCAACTATAAAGCAATTTTACAAATTAATTTAAACTTTCAACGTTTTGATCCTTGTGTGGATCATTTTCAAGAAAGGAGAAAAACTGCATCTGAAAATTATAACAGTGAAAGATGTTATAATAAAATCAGATTGTACTATATTATCACGTGTTTACATTATAATGGCTCAACAGCAACTGACACCCATTAGGTCACATTAAAGTACGGGGCGTTGTATCTATCCGTATAAAATATGTAAAACTGATACCCAAGACAAACGGGAACCCAGCAACAGATTGAATTGCTCCCGTTTAACCGAGACAGCCTGGCAGAAGCTATACAGCATTTTGTCGCGCTGGGAAGGACGGATCGTAGGGGAACACCGTAAACCGTGGCCGCTCGTTTATTTATCGTCGCTGGTTAATTTTTTAAATTCCATTTGCGGGGATGTTCGGTTTTGTCGTGGCGCGCCAGCCTCGGTTGAAACATTAATCGGAAGGTCGGCTGGCCAGGCCGGCGGGATCGAAACGGCGGACTTTGTTCGGGGCCCCTTATTAAATTTCTATCGTGGTCGCGGCATATGTCGCAATAAACCGGCCGTTTTACGGGCATACAGTGTACAAACACGTCCCCCGCCGTTACCCGGAGCTATTTATACAGGCCTGAGGGGGATGCTGGAAAACGTAACAGACGCTTCGACGTCGAATGCCGATCCTTTAGTAGCCTCGCACGAGGAACGCTAAGATCGCTCGGACTTTTCAGAGAAAGTTCTTCCCAGATGCATTTAGTCACCAATTTGGTGGAGGCGAAACTATTGTGTATAAAGTAGGAAGTAGAAATAACGTATTATTTCACAATACATTATTTAAAACTAAATTATATGGAATTCATTTTATGTTTAATATCTCGAAACTGGAAATATGTGACTTAGGCCATTTTTAATAGTTACGGGCACATTTCAGGAAGCAAACGTTCGTTTCCCACGATCCGTCAACATTTTCCGGTTACCCGGCACGGTTTTCGGAAATGTAACTCTCACTCGGGGGCCCGTGGAATTACGGCGACAACATCCCCGTGCCCCTCGAACCCTTGTTTGTGCCGCCTTTAATCGCACACCCTTCCTCGTGCTCACGGGCACTTAAGTACTCGGCTTAATGGAGTGGAATTAAGGCGAAGGAATAACTCATTCGTACGCATAACGTCGATAGGGGTGGACCACCGCCCCTTTAATAACTTTATTTCGATGCGAGGGGTAGGGCGGCGGTTGCAACCCCTACGAACCACGTGGAATCCCGGCAAAACGCACCCCGAATTCTCGACGAGCAGTTAAGTGGATCGGTCTTAATTCTTCCGCGTCGGATCCCGCGCATTCGCCGACAAAAGTATTCCCCCGACCAACCCCCACGACCCCCTTCGTCTTCGTCCCCTGTCTCGACGGTGGGTCGCTTTCTTTTCTGCGCTTTTAACCCCTTCGAACGAGCCGCGGTTTCCTTTATTTCGACCGCTTCCTCGCCGGGGAGGATAACAAACGGCACTTCTTCCTTTTCGATTCTACCGACCCCCACCCGAAACCACCCCTAGAGGATCGCTTTCAGTCGAAGCCACGGGGTGTCCCGATATTCCTACAGTCCGAAAAAAATATTTGTTGAGACGCAACATAATACGAGACCCACGAAAGTGTTTCTAGAATTTGACTCGGAATCTTAAAGTCTTTATGTCTAAGGATGCTCTTCGGCAGCTACGAGAAGATACGTGTGAAATATTTATCTGCGTTCTACATCATACAAAAATTCGCGTACAATATTGTTGCTACATTTTCAATGAACACTATATTTAATCATTTACGAAACAATTTATTCACAATTGCCTGAACTAAATTCTCTGAACGTATCTACATTTTTTCGGGAATTAGTACTCGCTCGCGGGGCAGGGACTGCGCCCACGCGACCGCTAGCGTAAACCACCGCGCGAAACCGAAAGGTTCGGATTTCCAATTAAACTTTGCCAATTGCCACGCTAATTATCCGCTCTCTGGTCATTTTCCAGATTAAGTAACCGCCGCCGGGGGCGGCAGCCGAGGGACAACTCGTTATTATTCGAACTTTCTGCCGGTCACGGATTGATTAATCGTAGACCGAGTTGGTTGCAGTTTCGATGGATTTGTGGGTAGTCGAAAGAGAGGGAAGAAAAAATATAAAAATACGACAAGAAGGTGGTGGACATTGTCCAAGGTGAGGGTATTATTAATTCATCGTGAAAGCAGCCGTGAAACTCGAAATTTCGTCGCGTCGTCACAGCGTCGGGACATAAAACGGAAGAATTCGAATCACGATTCTAAAGAGAATTAAATGGCGTCTGAACAAGCTCCTCGAAGAAAATCTCCGGGCAGGAAGAGTGCCAGAATTGTAAAGACTATACCAGGAAACACGACGTCAGTTCAGGCTCCAACAGGTAGATCCAGCACGGTCGACAATGCTCTGCAATGCAGCAAGAAAATTTGCATCTCGTCACTTGTTATTTCTTCCATTTCGTCAAGATTCCCGTGTCAGCTTTCCTGTTGTTGTCATAACACCAAGAATATGCTGAGCCCGAAGGAATGCCTTTATTTGCCACAAAGAAGACGCGCTTTTGCATCTTCGCTGCGCTCTGTTAGCTACCCTCTAGCGATTATCTTCGGCACGGCGCGGATCGATTAATGCAACGTTCTACTTCTTCAGCGATACACGCTGTAAAATTTCCTTGGTTATTTTATTCACTCGTTCCCTATATTGTAGGGAGAAGTCGTCTCCGAGCGGTGAGAATTCGATTGCGTTCTTCAGATTTGTAATACGTGATTTTTGATTATTCTGATATGACGTTTGACAAAGTAAAGACGTGTTTGATCTCAGACGGAGATTTAAACGAGACAATTTTATTTTAATTGTATCTGTTATACTTAAAATTAAATGTTAAATTGTTTGTGTTTATGAACGTGTTATTATATTGACCACTTAAATCCTACAATGTTGTTAATATTTAACCATCATGAGACCCATTCCATTCGCAAATTCCCAATCGCGCCGAACCTGAAAGCTCGTGGGCGGTTCTAAAAATAGTTCGCCAATTAAGAAGATTACGGGGGAATTCGAGGAATCGGGCGCTTTGGCATGGTCGCGCAGAGAAATCGAGAAGGAGAGGCCCGTGGAAACGTCTCGAGAGGTGAATCGTTTACCCTCGCCGCGATTCTCGACGAGAGGCAAGACGACGAGCAATAAAAACGGATATGGAAAACGTGGGGCAGAGAGGAAGCGCAGAGAGACAGGAGCGTACCGAGGAGTGGTAAATAAAAGCGTAGCAAAAGGGAGAAGGAGAAAAGGAGAGAGGAAGGGAGGGAAAGAGAAAAGACAGGCAACGTAACGCACGATTGGAGTGGCGCTCGAGGATCCGCTAGGAAGGTGGAGAGCCTCCCACGAGGGAAGCGGGCATCGTACAAAGCGAAATACAGAGGCGTAGAGAGAGAACCGGTTTCATTCAACCGCCATTTAAAAATTCTGGAACCGCGTCTCTTTGAAAAATAATCAACGGACGAGCGAAGGGGAGGGGAGAAGCCAGGGTTGCGTAACTCTTAGAAAGCGGTCCGTTCCCCCCCGTTGCAGCGTCCGGAGGCGGAGAAGAAGAAGAAGAAGAAGAACAACAACAAGAAGGGAGAGACGGGGAACTCGCCGAAGGAGGGAGCAAGAAGAAAAAGAGGAGCGCAAGCCATTACGGGGGAACAAAGGGGGGGCAGATAGCACGATACACACACCGTAGATGGAACATCGCGAGCCTCCGCGAACAAGAGTTGCCTCCCCCGCCTTTGGATAGCAGGCAGCACGCGTCTTTCCATCTCTCTCTCTTTCACCCTCCCAACATATAGCTATCTCTGCCTCACTCTGTTTAGCTGTCCTTCTCTCTTTCTCTACACGGACATCCCGGGTTCCGGTTTTGCCTTTGATAACGAATATCGATTACCAATGCCGAGCGAGCGAACGAGCGCCGCGTCTTCCATTCGAGTATGACTCCAGACATCGGAATCACTTTTTCACCCGGACCCGGTCCCTTTCTTCTGTCAAAGGAGCCGCGGTTTATCATCCACGTTCCCAGACCCACCTTTGTACACGCGAAAACCCGCGTTATTTCCTGGACCCACGATGTACCGGCCCCACGATTCACAGAATCCCAGTGTTACCTGCTAGAGAGCTACTGTCTACGGGATAATGGGAACACCTTCCAGTTTCATACTATGCCCGTATTCTTGGAATTATTGTCCAGCTGCTTGCGCGGAACGAGGTTTCGTATTGCGTTCAGTCACGTTCTCCTTTCTCACACATTGCTACCCTTAGCACTCGAATGGTGAGACGCCACTAAAAATTGCTGTAGCATTATTCAGGATATTATTTACATTACGAAATATGTCGGTATCTAATCAATTATTAAATATTTCGGTATTGTATAAATTTTTTAAAATCATGGTGAATGGAACTATTCTAAGCCGAAAGAAATGTTTAATTTTCGAGTTGAATTAGCTCCGAGTGCAAAGGGTTAATGCTCATCCCAAGACATCGCCGACCGTGCCACCGCACATATCCATTTCCAAAACAGTTTACGGCACGCCATAGATTGGCCAGCTGTGAAATGGAGGCAGCACGAGAAGCATCTTATTGGGGGATGGTCGATTGATGGGGCAGCCAGTTTAAAGCGCGGCACGCAGGGGCATTTTTTACGGTGCGGTTCAATAATTCCCGATCCGTCGACGCATAAATAATGAACGCAGCTAGGCGAGCCGAGGCGAGAGGCGAGAGGTGAGACGGCCGGGCGGCGTAAATCAAATCGACGACAGCCGTTTCATTTCGAGGTCGATTTGTCTCCCGCAGTCGGCCTTCCAGCTCGATCTTCCAACGAAATGCGGGGCCCTCCAACGGCGGAAGCACGTGTTCGTGAAATATTGGCCCGCGTTACTTCGAATGCCATGGCTGTCCACCGTGAGCAGATCCGCGAGAAGCGGCGCCGCGAATTTTAAGTCGAAGTCGAAGTTGCCGATCACCGGGCTGCCAAAACCCCCGAAACGAGTCTATCGACGATCCTGCCACTTGGAAATTGAGTACTTCTCCCGCGCCACGATTCTCCAATACCGCTCGATCATTCGGAGACACGATCTACCGGCGAAGTCAATTTCCTCCCTCCATCCTGTCTCCTAATTTTACCACGCCAATGGAAATCGTGTTCTCGAAAATCGCATTTTCTAACTTTTTCCCTTTGTAAATGGATTTTTGTTAATCGTCTGATCGACAATCTATAAAATAGCTATATATAGTGTGTAGTATTTGATCGAACACTTTGTTTTTAAATAAACGTGGTAAAATCGGGAGAAACTTATGTCACTCGAGCGATGTTCTAAACGAGCTGGCAAGTCCGGAACGAAAGGTCTCCGTGACGATGTTCACACCGACACGTGAACGAGTCGCGTGGGTGAACGAGAGAGCGGCACTCTCGTTTCCGCGGGCCACTTTAATAGGTTGTTAACTTAATTAACGTATGATGCAACGTCCGACCGTCTCGTTATGGCTCGTACACGGAGGAGTAGCGTTTTCTTACGTATGCCCGGCTTAACCTTGGATGATTTTTAATTCGCGATCATCGGTCAACGCTTCCTCCCTTCGTCCAGCTGATAGATTGCACTCATAATTAAACGAAATTGGTCTGCGGGAGATGTAGGTTGTGACGTCAATGTCGGCCAGAGTCTTTTGAAAGTGGCATAAATTGTTCAATTTATGATTTTATATTTCATTATGAATGAAATTAAAAATAAAAATCTAAGAACGCAGAATCGCTCGAACAAAAATAGGAATCTTGAAAGCGGCTTAGAACCGGCTGAAGTTGCAAAATGTATGGACAGTGGAATTGAATATAGCTGAAGCAACGAGTCGACCGCCCGGTTGGATGCATTATGCAAAATGGTAGAGGAAGCCTTGCAAAGAAATTCGTAGCCGCGAAGCGGGATGGCTCTTCTGCTGAAGTAGAAGCGGTCGTTTGAGTCAGACAACGCATCAAGTGGCCTGTGGAAGTAGAAGTAGTCTTTTGAGACAGACACGCTTAAAATGTCAGTTCTGTCCGATCGCGATCGTCCTTTTTCCCTGATGGTGCACCGACACGAGGGACGCCGAGTTCCAATGGAAGAGAAAGCTATCGAATCCGATCGAACCGTTCCCTTTAAAGGGAAACATTTAATCAGGTAGTTACGCCGATGTATCGTTGCGTTGGAGGTGGGGGATGAAGAGCCGAAAACATTTTTCTTTCCAGGATCTTTCTCCCTCATAAAAGCCTGGGTCCCGCGTGGATTCTCCAGTCGATCAGACCTAATCGAGTCCTATAAATAGCCGCATCCAGTCTGATGCTCCTTGGAGGTATCGCGAGTCCGTAGGACTTGCCTCTTTGTCTAACACTGATCTTTTTTATTTATTTATCAATTATTATAGCAGTGGATTACATTATTATATAGTGTAGTGTGATAGATTTAATTAATTCTTCCTGTTTATTATTGTTACATAGATCGTTACATAGCATCTTTTAAGAAGTTAAAAATAGTGGCAATGTTTCTTTCGGTATCGAGGCATTCCCTTAGACTTTTAGATAAGTTGAAGGTTTACGGATATGGTTAAAAGATGAAACTTTAAACCATGTTATCTGGCAGTGCGAAAAGTATAACATTCAGAGGCACAAATTATTGGAATCCCTATATAAAATGGGTTTCCAACTACCTCTAAATATTGACATGTTTATAGCAAAACCTAATATTAAGGCTGGTATCTGTATTCACAATTATTTCACAGATTGTAAACTATCTATATAAATCTTGTATTATCGTAACATTAATTTGCAACTTTGTAAAACTAAATTGTAAAGCGAAATGGACCCAACGAAGAGCCTAAAGAGCTTCAATAAAAACAAAAGTTTAAAATTCATTCAAATATTGGGGGTTCTTTAAAAATTTTATAGATGTGTCTATCACTGAAGACCAACTTGATATATCCATCGTAGAATCCCATCGATCGTTCGAGAGAAAGATGTTATTAGTTCGCAGATAAAATGTGGAACAAGGGTCTCGCGCGGCGCAGGTGTCAAGGATCGAATCGCGAGGCGATTACCACAGCGCCGTGTTCCATAGTGCAATTAGGAATGGTAATCTTTAATCAAACGCTCATTACACGATACACAGATAAATAATTAGCTAGGTTACGTAAAGCGATCCGCGTTGCGCCACGCGATATTGTCTCTCGCCCGCGATTTCACAGGGACAACAAAGCGATTTCGTTCTCACAGCCTTCTGGCCACTAAACGCCGATTCCGATCTTGCGTGCACAACAACGATAGACACCGTTAGACCATTTACTGAGGCTAAAACAAACATGGAACGGACTTCCTCTCGGACCCATTAACAGCATTTCTAACGATCGTGCCGTTTCAATTCATCCTGCGTTTACCTATGATGCCGGCAACTAACAATCTTCTTTTTACAAGATTACGGTTGGAAATCTCGAGGGATATGATTGCAGTGGAGTTTCTTTTTTATAATTGAAAAGCACAGTCTAGTGAAATAGGTAACTTGAAACTAAACTCTTCATTGCTAATGTAAACAGCGAATAAAAACGCTGACATTCCTGAATTTGAGCTTCGTGTGAACAAGAAACGTTCTGGAAGACGTGTGCAGTACTCCAAGTTTTAAATTTCCATTACCTCAAAAACTAGTCAGAGATAGTGCTAGGACACATCGAATGCGTCGTTCGAAGAGCCCCATAACCATGATGAAGAAAGACAGAGACCGAGAAGGAGCCATCGAGAAGAAGAAGATGGGGAGGGGCAGAATCAAGATAGAGGGGGGTACGGAAGGGGGTCGGTGGTCGGAGGAAAGAGTAGTGAATGGAAGACAAGCGACGAGAAGAATCGCGCGTGAAAAGAGAAACAACGGAGTAGTAAGCGTTCGGTGGCTGCCGGGACGTCTGTGGGGGGGACCGAGGGGGGCTTTATAACGGGAGTTTTACGACAGAACGGTTTAATTGTCCGTGCTTCGTGGTCGGCGGCCATTCTACGTCGAGTACTCGGAGGTCTGTGTGTGCCAAGGCACAATTCGTACTTTCTCTCTCTCCGGCTGGGCCCCCCTCTCACCCTCTCTCGCTCACTCGTTCTCCCACTCTGTGTCTCCCTCTTTCTCTCTCTCCCTCTATGTGCCCCTTCTCGCCCCGGGTCCCACCGAACAACGGCACGAAACGCGAAACCGTTTCATTATCAAGCACGGTCGGGCTCGCTTTTGTGGCGTAGACTACAGAGGCTGGAGTCAGAGTGAAAGAGAAACAGAGATAGAGAAATGGCTCGCTTCAGAGAGAGAGAAATGAAGATAGAGATGCATTGGGAGAAAGAGGGAGAGAAATGGCGGCAGACGGCGTGCAGCCGAAAGAGGAACAGAGGGGAAAGTAGCGGGCGTGGGAGTCGGAGGAGGAAGAGACACGAGGATAGACGAAGGAGGAAGAGGAACCGAGGGAGAATGGAGCCGGAGGATGCGAGAGAAACGAATCCAGATGGTCGGGATGAATCCATTATGCGGCAGGATGGCTGATAACGCGCCTCTCTATCTCGTAGTCGGGGCAAACAGTTATCGTTTCGTAATTGATAGCTACAACGAGTGCGGGATTTGCCCTTCCTGCACTCTCTCTCTACTCTCCTCTCCTCGCTGTCTCTGTTTCGATGTTCTCTTTCTATCGTTTTACCCTGTGTGCAACCGTGCCACCAGCCAATACCAGAGAACGAATTACGAGCAACAACCACTTTGTTACCGGCCAAGCATCATCGGACACGATCCTGATTCCAGTTCCGGTTCTACCTCTCTTCCGGTTTGATCTTTTCATCGTTTCAACAATTTGCTTGGTTTATCTTCGACTGACACGATAGGAAACATATTTTATGGCGATTGTTGTGCTCAGAATTTTACGAAGAATTTCAATATTTTGAGATGATCAAGATTGGATGGAAATGTCGCCAGAGTTCGAATTTTGAAAAAAAATTTCAGTTTACGCATTGTGAAGTGTGAAGAATCAGCAATATCTCGAAAGTGAAAGTATACGAGATTCTTCTTCACTACCACAGATTTATTTGTCGGATGTTCCTCGATGCTAATCGAGATAAAATATGTTTTCCAACGGGGATCCTTTGCGAACGTTTGATTCAATTTCAAAGCTCGCCCGAGATGGATAAATCTATTTAAAAATGCTACCGGGTGATATTTTAATCTGCGAGGAAATTTTTTCAGCGAACGCCGGGGAACATAAATCTTGTAGACGCCGTGTAATGAGATTGGATCTCCTTCTTTCATCCATCAACAGACACGTCAGTTGTTTTATGGAAGCGCTGCTGCTCCAACCAGAATTGGCATAACATAAACACAGACTGGAATAAAAGGAATAAAGGCTTACTGTGTTCGAGGAATACGCGGTGAACGAAGTTATGATGCGCCGGAGACATGGAACACGTTTTTAATAAGATACGTACGTGTCCGTGGGGGACACGAGTGGAATAATGATGTACGATATGTACCGGAATAACGATACTTTTATAATATTGTGCAAATAGAAAAGAATACTATTAATTCCACTCGATACCATTTCCAAGAGAAAAGCAGATACGTGTATTTATTATAATCGTCTCGATTCAAGGTACTGCAGTAATTTTAAAACACATCTGTAAAGAAATTATTCCAATTCATACTTATTTACACATTAATCAGTAAACTAATCCTTACAACGTCTCAAAAAAGCTCAAGCTGTCGGGTCAAATTTTAAAAAACTTATTCGTTTTTAAAATCTCTACGAACATTTTGTACATTCATTGTAGATTGTCTGGCACGATGAATAATGTGTACAAATGAGAAGCAAATATGTAAAATCTTTCGACAGCGTCGCGAGTAATTAATAAGAAAGCGAGACAGTCGCAGGAGCGAAAAAAAGTCACACAAGAGAAGACAATAGCAGTGGAATGAAGATCTTGGCCGGAATAATGAACTCGCAAGTTCCGTATCCGATTTAATGCCAGCTTTAAACGCCTTAGAGCAGATACCGGTATTTACGGCGACGTTACGGAATTCCCTCGACCGAAAGCTTTATCCTCCGCAGCCTAATGGAGCCGTATCGTCTTAAGTTCGCGTGCGGTGGGTTTTTAGCGTCGGAACAACCGGCCGGCCCCACGTGCACGAAGACAGTGAGAAGGAGAGAGAGAGAGAGAGAAAGATAGAGCAGGCTGGCTCTGAACGGCGCAGCCAGTAAAAGCCTTAGATATGAATATGCGCATAAATGTGTATGCATGCGGGGACCTTGGAACACTGAAAGGGCGTTTCCAAAGTAACATAATAATCGCCCGACCCGTCGGATCATTTGCACAAGATCCGTCCGCGATATTCTTCCGGGCCGCGCGGTCTCAAATTAAATTAACCCTAGGAGGAATCATTTCGACGTCGCTGGATAACGACACCACGTGGCATACCTATTCTAGGGTATTTATCAGTGTCACCAACCTCTGCGCGGAAAAAAAGTTTTTTTCTGTGGTAACACTGATAAACATACATATGTACCAGTCTAACGCTTCAATTTTGCTATGATTCCACGTTTGTTTCTTTTTTTATTAATATCTTTATTGTTATTAATAGATCCGAGTGGACTCAAGCCCCATATATTTTTGTTGTTACGATTCCACGTTAACAGTCCTGACTAGGCGCCATCTGGTCTAACGAGCTGAACTAAAATTCGCTCTAGACTTGCTTTAGATTCTGGCATCATAAACGGAATATGAGGAAATTGAATGCAACCACGGGCATCCGTTGTTTGTCCTTATACGAGCATATTTTGAGCTGCACAAGGGTTCATTTGATAGAGGAAGGTTCACTGGATTGCGCTGCGTCCCATCATATGAGTCAAAAAAGTCTTTTTGTGACAAAAAGATACATCGGAATCTGCTGGTGTTTTTCTCGATGTTTGCTCTACTTTGAACTTATTTTTTGTCACAAAAAGACTTTTTTGACTCATATGATGGGGCGCAGCGCATAGCAGTGAACCTTCCATCAACAAATGAACCCTTGTGTTTTGTTTCGACCCAAAATCTTGTAACATTCTAGTTACTTGCTAGTTATATCACGTAGTGTGCCTACCTCCGTTAATTAGTACTTTTCTGGTTGATCCGTATGTTTCACAGGGATCAGAAGATTCAGTGACGTTAATTCCCGGATCAGCCTGCGGGAGGGAAGAAAATGGGATTTTCGAAGTACGGTATAGTTGATGTATTCGCCGGAATCCAATTCGAAACAGGAGGGACAGGTCGCGGAAAGAGCAATTCGGAAGAGAGACGAGGGGATTTCATGTTCGACATTCGATTCGTGGATACGGAAGTGTGTGTGCAAGAGAGAGAGAGATGTGTTACGGGAGGCAAACATTCTTCCGAAACGCTATCAGCGGCGGTCACGTAGCCGATCCGGAGCTCGCGTATACCGGCACTCTTAAAACCGACTGGCGTCGGGACGCGGTATGCGCCGACCGGAATTCACGGGGTCGTAACCGCGACCTATCGGCGAATATTGGATGCCGTTGCATGCCGCTGCTCACCTCGGCATACCAGCCGGGCATACGAAGGAATGCGTGTCCTACTGCGCGATCGAAAGCCTCCCCGTCCAAGGTTAGATGTCGACGAGGAACGCGTGCGAGAGCGAGACGCACGCGTGTCCGTCGTGTCGCGTCGTCGTCTCGAAGCACTCTCTCGAGATCACCAATGAATGAGACCGCGCTGCACTGCTGGGAAACGGGATGAAAGCGGATCGACGCCGTATGCTTACGCTGCGGAACGGCCGCGACGATTTCCGCTCCCGAGCTGCGAACCATTTATCGCTGGGAATCCTTTCTGAAGCGGAAAATACGACGACGCCTTACCTGTTCAGTTAATACGAAGACCAACCACGTTTTTTCTCTTTAAATTTTTAACTCTTGTGTAGTCAACCAAAATTTATAGATTATTTAAAATCATTCTTTATTTAACATGTTTGCAGAAATTCCCGTTATAAGACTACAAATAATATATTATAAGAATGGACATTCGGGGAACCTTTTTAGAGGAACGTTAACAAATTGATGAAAGAACAATTGAATGGTTAAACAACGCTTTCTTTGAACATTAAAAAAGTTCCTTCAAGATACTACCCTTGTGTGGACAACCAAAACGTATAGATTATTTAAAACCGTTCTGTATTTAACATGTTATAAGACTACAAATAATATATTATAAGAATGGATATTCAGGGAAACTTTTTAGAGGAACATTAACGAATTGATGAAAGAACAATTGAATGGTTAAGCAACGCTTTCTTTGAACTTCAAAAAAGTTCCTTCAAGATAATCTATTTTTATCACTTCTCTAACGAATGCTTCATTCTTCACAATTAATCGCCGCTCTTTCAGAAGCCGCGACAAATGGGAAAAAAGGGGGAAGCTACTGGAAATAGACGAGCGTCTAATTGCAGTGTCTATTTCTGTGAAGCAATTGTCAAGAATGGAATAGTACAACGATTTTTCTGTGATCAGTCCAACAAGCCCGGCAGCTGCGCACGATTGCGCCATCGAAAATTCTATTGTGGCCGGTCGTCTGCCGCCAGTCCATCGTTAACGAGCTAATATTGAGGAGGACTAGGGCACGAGCAATCCTTCACGTCGCAACGCTCGCGCGTCGCCGTTTCGCATTAGCTCTGATGGATTTTCTGCGCGTTAGTCCGCATTATTATTCATTACGCTCGTCGACGGAATCGTCTGACGTTCGGCCATCGATTATCCTATCCCCCGATGCCTCGAGGACACCGGACCTCGTTTCGATTCGATCGACGGTCGCAAATAACAGACTATTAACATTTGCGTACCATTCGGTACGTGTTGAAGACGACTGATTTTATAATGGACAGATATCGTTTTATAATTTACCCTGTTCGCTTGAAAGACAGACTGGAAATATCGCTGAGACGACTCGCTTCAAATAATCAACGCGTCGTGAATTTTCTACGGAGTATCTACGAGTGAAGAATGTGTTAACTTGGGGAAACGAGAGCTTCTCAGATAGATTTAGTAAAAGGAGAATATCAGTTCTCGTGTTATACGCGAAAGTACACCCTGTAGATCGTTGGTTCTTCCAAGCAGTGGTCCGTGAACTTTCGCCAGACCGAGGAACGCCTATTGAAATGCACAGCACCGGCGGACGGAGTGGAAGTCACTTTCGGCAGCCCCGAAATAACAGTTCAGCGGACAACGTGCCGAGAATCTGTCGCTTTCTGAAACGGTCGGTCGGTCGGTCGGCGAGATGCGAATTCGTAATTGGCGCGGAGACGATTTCACTAGATACGATCGGTCCCGCTGTAAACACACCACCGTAAAACGGTTCCAGGGGCTCCTAAACGTCTGAGCCATCTTCCCTTCGGATGATTCAGAAAGAACGTTTCACCCTTGTCCTACAATTTTCCTCGTCCCCGATGAATTTTCAAATAACAACAAAATTCGTTGTCTGAATATTAACAAGACCTGAAGATTGCACAGTTAGAATCAATCTAAATCCTAATCGACAAGGATTTCAATTCAGCGCGTTTGAAAATATTGAAGTTATATTTGATTTACAGTCAATACGAACCGAATAACCGAACAATTTTCCGCGAAAAGCCGAGAACCCGTGTTCCAGATTTCTTTGCAACGCCAGCTCATTCGCGCTGTCCGCGGAAACTGAATTATTTTCGCCGGTTTGCCTTCGAATCCGGGAATAACTTTCATCAAAGGGTCGGTTCGTGACGGGACTACGGTTTTCCCATTGGCATGGCGCGCGCAGCGAATGAAAATTGCGTTCCGTAGCCGGGGAGTAGGAAAAAATTAACAGTCAGTGAGAAATATCGGGTAACAGTATGCTCCGTTGGTTATACGGGGGATGGGGGCGGGGGAATACGGGGGTTGGAAACGAAGCGCGATAAAAAGGAAGCCGAAATATTTTTTCGAAATATGCGTATCGCGAGCAGTCTCCGAGAGATTGGATGACGCCAGCGAACTGGGAGGGAAAAAATTGTGAGAGTGGAGAGAGAGAATCAGAACAGGAGAGAATGAGAGAGGAGAGGGTGGCAGGGCATTAATGCCACCACCAGTTGCAACGTTGCGTTCGAGTGTGTCGCTCGTACGGCCGTTGCCACCGGAGAAACACGGCCGGCCGTGTAAAAAGGGGCACGTCGTCGCCCGATGAATATGCATGACCGTCAAATGATAAAATCGTACGTATTTCGTGGCGTGGTTTTTCCGAGGGACGGCTTTAAAAATAAACCGCGACCGACCTCCGGGCGAACGAGCCATTAGTGTCGATACACGATGTCTAAAAACCACATCCCCGATGGCCGTCCCCCGAAATCGACATTTTTATACCGAACTCGCAACCCCCGCGTCACGGAGAACGAGGGTGGCTGTTAACGAGGATCCACGACACCGGGAAACCCTGTGCAACGATAGCACCGCGATTAGTCTGCGATCCAGAACGCCCTGGTCCTCCAGAGAATTCTCTAGTGTAGAATAACAAGCCTCTATAATTAACCGATATGACAATTTCTTCTTTTACAAAATTTTTTTAACTTGTGGGAATTCAGAAATGTCTTTGATCATCGTTGAACGAAAGCAAACGATCAATCGAATTCTTTTTACTTTTAATAATCCAGCATTCTGGAACATTTCCAGTTCCTCCGAACATTGTCGTGCCTATAGATCAAGGAGGGTGTACAGAACGAGCTATCAGAAAAATGCAGAATTTATCGAAGCTGTTCGATCAGACTGCTCCGTAACTCATTCTTGTCTCGTATATATCGAACCTAACGCGAGCAATAAACGTCTTTCACGGTCCAACCGGTATTTCCTCGTTCGTTATCAATTGGCCGGGACACCGTTCACGACGAAATACGACAGGGAGAGACAGAGTGAGAGAGAGAGAGATAAGGCGCGCGCAGTTAGTATACTTTTTTCCCGCGTAATCCACAGAGGCAAAACTGCATACACGCGGTCTTGCGTTCGCATGCACACGCGCAACGAAACTGACCTACGCGAGAGAGCAGCTGTTGCACGCACCCGTAACCCTCGGAGACTTTTCAGCGACGACCCTTTAACCGCTGCCACCCTCGTTGTCGGCGCCCGTGTTGCTCCCAACCCTGTTTGTTAGTCTCTTTGTATTAAATGGGCTTAAAGTGACGATAATTGTTATTGCGAGACGGCTACGGAACGCCGCGACGGGTTAGGCGAATACGTCGATTCTTCTTCCACTGCTTCTTTCACGAAGTAATTTGAAACAGTCGAAAAATGAGAAGTAAAAACCATCGAATAAATAAATCCTCGATGAAAGCAATATCTATTCATCTCCTGCTTCGGATATCCGATACAACCAATTTTTATTTCTCATAAAAATCTACCAGCGATAATTAACAGAAACGAATAAAACAAACTTCACCGAACATATTCATAAAAGAGTCTACATCAAAGCCACCCTTTCCTCGTACAAGATCAACATTCGAGCCCGTTGATAAATAAATCGAAACCGAACTACACCTTTATAATCTACATCAAAGCCGTAGTTTATCTTCCCTCGCAGAAGATTCACATTTGAATCATTGTAAAAATAAATTAAAAAATCGAGCGTACACTTCTGAAATCACCCATTTCACAGAACTGAAGAAATCGCTTTTTGTCCGAACTTCCTTGCAACCTCCCCAAACCGAAACAAATGATCGAAAACAACTTCTCTCGAACGAAAACCAATTTATCACATTCTTTCCTCCGCCACCCCTTTCCTCGCACTAACTTCTTCATTCCGCTAGCAGGGATTCAGCCCTGCGCGAATCCGCAAGGGCTCTCTGTTTTCCCATGGAAATTCCGTGGAAACAGGTGATCAACCGGGGGCAACAGTGCGAGAGAGGGAGGGAGAGAAAGAGCCAGGGAATCGGTATCTGCTGTGAGTGCTTGGAGAGCTCGAAGGGAAATTCGTGTGTTTCACCTATCGATTAATTTCTAGAAAAGGGCTCTAAGTACTGCGCAACGGAACGCTCGAACGCTGCGCGTATCGATCCCGCCTTGCCGGCAGCTTCTCTCCTTTCTGCGTTTTTTCTCTGTCTCCCTCTTCCTCTCTCCTGGTTCTCTCACTTTCTCTGTTCCTCTCTCGGTTCTCACTTTCTCTCCCCTTTCCTTTTCCTCGGTCTTGCTCCATCCCCGGGCTCGCTCTCAACCCCTGCTCCTCTTCTCCGCGTCGTTCCTCTCGTTTCCTCTCTCCGTTCCTCTTCGTTCATCCTCCGGTTCTTTGCTCTCCGTTTCTTTCGTCTCGGTCTCGCCCACGCTCCGCTTCTTTCGTTACGCATGGCGGGCACGAAATCGTGTCGAGACCTACCGTGAAAGTGGACCAATGGGGTAGGGTGGGTCGAAAGCCCTGGGTCACGTGAGCTTTGACTAGCGAGCGTTACGAGGGTGGATTCGTGTACTCGTAATTATTTTCTCTCTTTTGATTTTTTTTAACGAGCCGCCGGAGTACGCGAGAACCCAAACCGCGGTTGAGAGAAAGAGAGAGAGATGGGGAGGTTGGCTCTCTACGTGCCCCGCTGGGAGAGCACGGGGACGGAGAGGAGGTACCAGTTCCAGGAGACGTCGGGGTACACAGACCCGAAGAAAGACTTTAATGTTCTCGCGTCGGATTCGACGCTATTTCCACCGCCAACAGGATGCTGCAAGGCCCGCCACGTTTTTTCACTGATCTGTCGGGCAAGGACCACTCGTGTGTGGCCCAAGATATTTAACCCTTTACAGTCGGGGCTATTTTAACTGGAAAATTAAATATTTTTTCCTGGCTAGAATATTACCATCCCCTATGATTTTTGAATTCTTATGGACATATAAAATGGGTACAATACCTAAATATATAATAAATTTTATGGTTTCGGCGCACAGTTCGATCAATTATAAAAAAACATCAAATTTGCAATTATTTAAACATTCATCTCAACGATCATTTTCAAGAGAGACATTTTTGCTGTCTTCTATAATTGATCAAACTGTGCGCCGAAACCACAAAATTTATTATGTATTACATTTTCGATCGAGAACACATAATGTAAATAATATATTGCATAATGCTACTGCAATTTTTAGTGGCGCCTCAAAAATTTTTTCTCGGAAATGAAACTAACATGGTTTTTAAGAGCGAAGTCTCCTTTTTCCATTGGGATGATAAAACTTGATCAACGATTTTTTCTTGGCATTTTATTCTACTTTTAGCGAGTCGAATGGTTAGTATGAAGAATCGCGGGTCGTCGACGTCGATCGAGTTCCGTCTTCAGGGAAGAAGGACGTCGCACGAAAGACGGCGAGCAACGTCGTCACAGCTGCCGACATCGTTGTCTCATTGACTGCGTGTACTCCCGTCGATCTATTCATAGATCACGGCGGCCGGGATCGTCTTCGCGGCGATCGCCCCGGCGATCCATTAACCGGCTCTAGCCTCCAAGATTCTTGCCAAAGAGCAGGCCAGGATCGGGGCTTTTGACCCCCTTCGAAACACGCGATGGGTTGCGTAACATTTGGCACGATCGAGCGTTATATCGAACCGGCAACGCGGCTGATGTACGCGAGACAAAACGCTCCTCTCCGAGTCGTTCCACGCTGTTCGGATCGTTGTCGGTTGCGTAAGGGTTTATTCGGTCGAGACATTGAAGAGGAACGACCACGAGGACCGACCTCGATTCACCACGGACCTCTATGCACTCTCCTCTATAACGTTAAGCTGCATAGATTTACTAGAATGTGTGAGACTGTTTATGAGACTTCAAAGAGATCTTCCTTTGATATCATCTCTGTCAACATAAACGTCTAACAGACTCCCTCGAAAAGCAATATAAAATATTTCAGTTTATCCACTAATTCTCATCTGTCAACTCCCGTGATTCGTTTAATCCGCGTAATAATCAATGTTCAATTTTGCGACTCTCCTCGATAAAGCACGCAACAGTAAAAATCTCCCGGGCGAGAGAACAGCGCGATTAAAAGCAGCAGCGAAAGATAACAGGATTAAAAGGCAGTAATCCGGGCAAGGTTTTTCCTGTCATTAGTTTGACAGGCTAAGTGTTGTTCGCCGACGTCGGAAATGAATCTCGTTGTCGCCGTTGATGCCCGCATACTTTATACTCTGTAACGGCATGGCGGAATAAAAATTTTATTACTGTAAGTGGTCCAGAGAAATTCGTGGAACGACGAGGGGTAAAGAGAGCGAGAGACACGTCGACACCGAGAATCGTCGGAACAAACCGGAATTAAAAGTGTACCATTAACAATCTCCTCGTTCATTTCGGTGTAATTTTCACTGTCACTTTCCCGGTTCCGCGAATTTCATTTCCTGGCCTCTCACTCACTCCTCCCGGCCGTAAAAGGTTTTTATTATGGACAGCCGGAACGGGAAACGTTCACCGACCGAGTGTCGGGGATTAATTTCATTACGATCGCACGCCGTTTGCCAGACCATTCTTCAAAACCCTCTGCGCATGAAATAACCGACGTTCAGTTTCGACAACTTCAAACTATCCGTGAAAGTTTCGAAAGTACCGGCGACCGTTTCTCCCTGGTTTTTGGCTGGTGTCCATTAGCGTTCGAGCCGACAGTGTTCTCCTCACCTGCAACAAAATAATACAAATCACCCGTTAACAGGCTGCACTTCCGAAAGTTGCCGAAAACCGAGATTTCGCGCGAAAGCTGACAACAACCGTGTTTCGCTCGGTCTCGCTTAAAAATGACTTGGTTGCGCAACAATTTTATTCTCAAGATTTTTGTATGCGATAAATTCGCTTGTACACATCGCGTTTCATTAAATTCAACACACTTCGCCGTGCGTTTAAGTAACCCGAACGAAATTCAGAGAGTCCGGTTCGCCGCGGCGAAGTGGTAGCACAAAACTTTTTTAATCCGACTTTAATTTTGGAGTAGCTGAAAGTATCGCGAAAGCTAAAGGGCGGATGGAGGTGAATAAGAGTAACTTCGGTGCTCGACGGGAAACATTATTTCGCCGTAGACACGATCCCTTAGCGGAAGGGGGAAACAATTATCATTCGCAGCAACAGCAGCAACGGAGTCTGTGCACGGCTGATGAATCTCGTTACGGTGCATCAACGTGTGCCGCGTCGAGGAATCATGATTTCACTGTCTTTCTACCCACATCCGACCTCCGCTTCGCGGCCGACAGCTCTATTGTTGCATTATCTTCGGGCACTGACCACGTCGAGATTAAAGTTTTAAAGTTCCATAGAGAAGCCCGAGGAGGAAGCTAGAAAACTGACGAGAGAACGCGTGCTGCATGCGGCACAAGAAGCAGTCGTACAAAGGCGTGAACACCGGGGGACCGGATCACGGATTTTTCATTTCGATTCAATCCGACCGTCTTCCTACTACAATTGTTTGCTAGCCCGGGAGGAAGTAGCTTTTCATTCCAGGAATATTTCAAGCGACCTAGATATATTGGGAATCCCGCTGACCATCGGTTTCTCAAACCTAAGCAAACTGGCTCGAACGTACATTGAAATTCCTGATCGATTCAGGACTCGTGGATTCGTGTGAATTCAATCCTGTCGTTTTTATAAGACGGCCCCGTGTTAATCACTTTTAATGTTCGACCAATCTTAAGGTTCGTGTCCAGTCCATTTGAGAATACATCGGAAATGATTTGCTCTCGGAAGATGCCGTGAGAGTCAACTCTTGGAAAGTCCTTTCAGGTATGTGGCCATTTAAATTTCATCCGTGTACCCCTCTCTCACATGAATTTTAGTAGTTATAAGAATACTTATGAACAGAATATGCTTAATAAGAAAAAAGAAATATTTCAAAAAATAAATTGTATATAAATATGTATGTTATAAATAAATATGTATAAATAAATTATTAAATTATATCTATATTATCTTAATGTATAAATAAATTATATATGTATATATATAATGGCACTTCGTATAACGTTCGTATAGTTCGATAGTTACTCGCCGAGGAGACAATTGGACATGTCCATTTGCGATTTTCAATTTTACTATTCGCTCACCGAGTTTTTCATTCAGCTCTTCGCTAGCACTATCAATACCGTGTACTACACTGACTACGATATTTTAACTCTCAGATGGACACGCACCTGAAGAGGAGGAATCTATAGATGACGAGAAAGAAGACTTTCCGGAGGCTTTGCGTGAAAAGTCAGAGTCCAGCTGGGAAAAAGAGTCTGGTCCCAGATAAAAGACGCTATAAGAGCGGGATTCTACGCCACTGGCTTAAGTCCTCGTTACATACAGCCCCAGAGTTCATGAAAGTTCCATTGGAACGAAACTCGGCCGGACTTCCAGCCGGCCGGCTATACGTCGCCTTGCTGTATTTCCGCTCTCCTCTCTTATGCTCTTCTCGTTGTCATCATCGCTCGTCTCCTCGGAAGCCTGGATTCGCAAGCTCGCGCCGCAACTATGGAAACACTGGCTCCGCTCGTCGAGGATCTCCGGGGAGCCGAGAACCTTCGTTCTGCAGATGCTGGGAATACCAAGGTTCATACCCCTTCATCCCCTCGCGGCAATCCCCCTACCCCTTGGCCCCGATCTCTAGGTATTACTTTATTGAACGTGTCGTATTAAGTCACGTACGAGCCATCGGATACCGTGTCCCGGTAAACGTGCACTCGAAATAATTCCCCCGATGAAATTGGTTCAATTACGGCCGTGTCTCGCTGCAAATATTTAGATCGGGGACCCGCCGGAGCCGAGGTCCTGTCGAACTTCGAATCGCTGACAGCCGGATTCCGGATTTCTACGCTGGTGATATCCCCTCGGAACATCGTCGACTATTTTGCCGAGGAATAACGACGAGAATGTTCTCGCGGTTGGGTTTAAAAGCGGAACGTTCAAAACAGTCCAACTACAATAGAACAATGAGAACTTGATAGACAAAAATAGATGTACGATTCTGTGGAATTTTGTGCGGTGAGTTAACTAGTTTGGTGATCTACATATTGAAGATAGATTGGAACGCCATCTTCCGGTGGACGATAGTTCAAGGGTTGTTTAATGGAGTACTACTGGAGCGCAAAGGGCTGACTCAAGTGTAAATGAATGGGGATTGTCAAGGAGTTGTTAATTGAAAATTGAGCGCCGTCGGAGTTCTCCAAGGGAGACTAAAAAACCTACAATTCGTAAGCGAATAAGATTTTGTACGCGGGCTTGTGGAACAACAGCCGGACAGAAATGAAGCGGTATTACACGGCCGGAATTTTGCGAGACTGTCACAGACCGCGTATTACAATTCCGTCTGCGAGCACTCGGTTTCCAGTTGCCATTGTCTCCGAAGACACAATCGTGTCCCCTTCCCGTCTGGCAGAGAAAGAGAGAGAGAGAGTCCGCGAGGAATGCACGCGACAACCGAAATCTTATACAATGGGCTGACGGTGAGCAAAGTGCTGCGTCCATCCGTGGTTTTCCACCGTGTCAGCTGCGACGACGACGTCAGGACTCTAAGCGTCGCGATAAAGCATCCCTGTGAAATCTGAGATTTACGATAATTATCCGGAGGAACGACAAGCGTTTGCGGTTCTATCCTTCCGTTTTCGTGAAATCGATCTAACCTACGTCATGCTCGTCGTAGAATACCGTGTCCGCCCTTGTTACGTGACTGAAAACGTGGGAGCTAACGTGTCGGCAAGCGTCCCAGAACCTTATCCGCGAAAGAAGATAAGGCCAATGCAGAAATCGAGACTGTTACGAGCGGCACATTATCAACCGAAAGCTCTCCGTATATCCGCGAGTCACTCGACGAAAATCCTTCTACAGACACTTCATGATCCTATTCAACTAGTTTATGCGACGCATTTCTGCAACGTCTATGAGCGTGCATTTTCATGGTGAAGAGGACGATGAAGTAGCCTGGCAACAATTCCAGTAGTACCAGATTCAAATCATCGCGTACTTAACCAAGTCGTTTTCGCGTTCATGCGAAGCGTTACGGATGAAAAATCTGTACTTCATCAAGGTGTTTATGCGGTACTTTCCACAGCTGCTGTCTTCTATCTACCTAACAGCTTTGTATATTTTGATGTTGGAGATAACGACGTAGTTGACTGGGTACGATTTCAGCACAGATTCGGATCGTCACGTAGATATCGCGTAATCAAATGTTCCGTTTATGCGAAGCACTTAATTAAAATCCTCTTTATCCGTTTCGCTACTTTGCACGTTTCGATGCTGAATGTGAAGATAAAGTCTTCGTTATTATTGCTTCAATATTTTCTTATTTCTATGTATTCTTCAATTAAATCGTACCTCGTTCTAATCTATCAAATCCCCCCCCCCCCCAAACAAAGCCCTAGAAAACTAGCTGAACTGTAGAATAGCTGGTTCCTCTCCAATGTCCCAGTCCTTCTCTACGTTTGGCAAAAGTCAAAGAATATTGTCCCTGGCTCATAAATGTCCCTCGGCAGACCCGTGCTGGGGACTTATATGGATAAACTACTGTATATGTAAAACTAAATATTTTTAACAACTTTTCCCTATACATATAAGGCATACACTCACTTAGGTTCCGTTATATTTTCAAAAAACTGCCGATACTAGACACTGAATTGAATTCTACCTATTGTTGTGCGTCTGTAGCCGTGTACGTGTCAGTATTGGTGCTGCCGCCGCGGTCGATTCTTTTCTGTTTACAAACAATAGTGGTCTAGTATCGGTAGTGTTTTGTTTATAGGCAATGATCGCAGAGTCACTTCGGTTACACATCGCTAAAAACGTCAACTCGTCCCTCCCAAGATTAAATCATGGGTGCGCCACTGTTGGGGGCTCACATTTAACGACTCTTCTTTAGATCAAAGTAGGACATTTTTGCGATTCATGGTTAGCTGATTTCGGTTTGCGGAGATAGTTATCTGTTTGGACGTTCCCGGGGCTCTTCCTAAAGGAGGGAAGGAGCTTCGACAAATCGTGCAGCCTGTCGGGGGATTAATTACACCTACCACGGAAGGACGATTCGCTAACGAGTTTCCGGCTGGTGCTCGCGACCGATTCGCGCCGGAATTAAACCGACTGCGTCGCCGACGTACGGTCAATTCTGATTCCGGGTAAACGTCGTTGGCTCGAGTTAATCCCTTTCATTAAGGTGATCGAGTCAGCTCCGAATCTTCAAACCCCCACCGACAGACTCATCGCCGAGGGAAAATATTTTCCTCTACCGGAAAAAGAAATCATAACTTCTCCGCGGCCGATAAAAATTCTGAACAAAAAATTCGAAGAATAAACGAGCAGAGGTAATCTCGCGCGATCCGATGTGTACATAACTTAGCCGAGTTTTGATCAAACTTTAATTCAATTATCTCTTTACGGGGCGAGTCGGGAAAAGGTATTACAAGACGCGTAAAAGGGTATTACAGCCACGTAAAAACGCGTAAAGATCCCGTCTCGTTCGACGATGAGGTTTTTAATCGTTACCGTAAGAAGAACTAACTATGTAATTAGAGGAAAGGGGATTGGAAAAAGTGGTTAATGGTAAAGGAAACGGCGGATCGTTCGAGCAAGAGGTACGGCTGGGTCATGGCGTTGGAGAAAGAGAGAGAGAGAGAGAGACAGAAAATTTTGTGAGTAAAAGTTACTACTCTTAGATACGTAATTACGAGAAAAAGAGAGGGAGTGGGACAAACGAACTGTTATCGTGGACAGGCACATCGAAGTGACTTGCATGCCCACGGCAAATGAGGTTGTAAAGATAAGATACGGGCGGTTATCTCATAAATAAACAAAAGATATTCACTGAAGTTTCGTTTATTGCTCCAGTACGCTGAATATGGATTCTGCGATTTATTTCATTCACTCAGGGGGAGGACTTCGCTTCGCAGGAAAAAGTAACATGAAATTTTTATCGATCCGAGGATCTAAGCGAAGAAAAGGGGTTAATAAATTTCTTTTGCACGGGAATAAAACAAATTTCAAGAGCCCGAACGAGCTCGTCTAAGTGGCCAGGGTCGTAAAGCTGCGATAATTACTAAAGACAATGGCGCGGGCAGAGATACCGGTAATAAAGCACATTGCGGCTCAAATAATACCGCTGCAAAGTAGCAATAATAATCCGCCGGTTTATCCCCGAGGAGCTTTAAGGAAAACGTTCTCCGGTGATATACGTATATCCTCGTGCGACAAAAACAGGCCCCGAAGAACGAGATCCGGCAGGAATGTCTGCGCTCGTTACATAATAAACGAGAGTGCTATGGCCACAGTTTTCGTTCTTGTTCCGCAGCCCAGCTCTTCCGTTCCCTCTTTCTCCCTCTATTTCACTCTTCCAAGGGATAATAAAATTCCGCGGGAGCAATTAGCCGTCCTGTGCCCCGTAACCGCCGGTTACAGCACGGGAAATATAGATCGGCGCCCTTCGCCCGACTGTGTGCCGACATAGATAATTTTCGAACTTCCTTGTTCGGGCTAATTCGAGTTCTGCTCCTCACTCGTAACACGAAACTATAAATTACCGGAAGAACAAGCCGAGGAACATCGAACTGGGCGCGAGCGCCATTATACCGGACGATGGACCTCCACCGCTAATGAAAGGATGGCCGGAAGGGCTGCGCCGAGGGTAAAAAAGACACCAGACACCGGTGGTAGGAACATCGAAAACGAGAGGATTTGTTGGTAATTTTTAAGGGATTAGCGCTACCCAAACTAAAGGGGATCACTTTGTTTCCGGTGGTTCAATTTTGACGTTTTATTCGAGAGATATAACTAAATGAATTTCTGTATAGTTATTTTGGTATTCAGTTTAAAGTGAGGATACAGGAGAAGCTTCTCGACAAGAACTAACAACTTATTTTCTGGAAGAAGATATAATCAACATGGTCTTTATGTCGTAAGAATTAAGATAAAATTCAGCTACGTTTTCTTTCCATATAAAGAATCGATTAGACCTTCGCAATTCTGCTTTCGTGCACCGCATATTTTAAACCAAACACGATTATTCATCCACAGGTCCGAGTAAACGTTTATCAGACGATTCGCCGGGCAGAGCCGGCGACCAAAAGCGGAAATACTGTTTTCCTCGGGCGTCCCCGAGGGAGGTGGCCGAACAAGACGCAGTCTGGTCCGAAAATATTACCATTTTCGCAAAGTAAACGCGACGGGGCCGTTACACGGACGTTGATCCGTCGCATTTAATCTGGATCACGTTCCGAAACGAGCGCACAGCGCAAGGACAGTGCGCTCGCTCGGCGGAGGAGAACCGTTTCTTGTAATTTCCTGCCGCGAGAAGGGAGAATAAAAATCTAGAGGTAAAACAATCGTATCCTGCCGTGCTACCGTTTTCCTCGTGAGAAAAGACAGGGACCTGTGTGCCGTCCCTATTCGCCAATTATGGCCCATAACCCGCGGAATCGGCGTCGCTCGTTCCGCGAATGCAGTTTCACGACGCGCGGTTGCAACATCGGGCGCAGTAACCGGTGAATAGAGTTATCCGCGGATGAAGAAATCGACATTTAAACGGCGCCCTAAGGCCAGACGAATCCGTTCAACAGGATCTATGGGAGATCGAAATCGAATCGGCCGCGATTGCGCGAAAATCGCGAAACGCCGGACACGTTTTATATTGGTATTCGATCGCGACGGTTCCCCCAAGCTAATGGACGGGTAATCTAGCTCTTTCCGCGACACTTTCATTACCGATTTCGTTTGGTAATTTAATGATCGTTCGTTTCAATCCTTTACGTGTCTTATTACTGTTTTAATGAATGTGAAATCCCACCGGCCGGCTAATGGCGGTGCGTTATCTATTTAAAAGGTAGATCTACTTTGCACGAAAAGTGATCTTTATGATATTTTTTTCCTCTTCAAACGAAAAAACGAACAAGTATTGTTACAAAAATTTTCGAAGATCTCGATGAATCGAAGGTTGCTGTTTTGAAAAGCTGACATCCATTAGTTATTTATAGTATTTAGTACCTCCAGGTTAAGTGCTTCGTCATACTATCCTGAGACAAGCTCCGCAACCCACCTCAGCTAATTACCTGGCAGAACCTGGCAAACGCGCGTTACAGAAATTGAAAATAGCCTATAAAACGTCCAAGTTATTTCCGGCAGGGAACGATCGATCATTGCGTTTCGGTATCCGATTAGTTTTCATCGAGTCTGTTCAATTATTACACGCGTGTTTCCGGGTTGCGTGCGGCTTGGAAAAGAGATTTTTCGCGACGCGATAGATGGTTCGCGCGGACCTCGCCTCCGGCGAATTCGATTCCGTTTCAATCAGTGCTCCGCTGGATTCGGCGCGGTTTCTGTTTCGCCGTCTCTGTTTTGGGTCTCTGGTTGGCTGGTTCGCTCTGGTGCGCCGCGTGTTCCGCCATTTAAAGGGCAGAAACTGCATTAATTTAACAGTCGCTGAAACACGAAGTTCCCAGTGCATTCCTCCGCGGGGCGGCCCCCTACTTTGCCCCCGTAGAAACAGGCGTTCATAAATTTTCCGGCCGAGATGCCGGGGTTCCGCGTCCCATTAGGTGGCTAAGTCCGTGGTGGAACGATTGGATTATGATCAAACGGCAGAAAGCAATTTCGCGGTGGGCCTGTTCCTCTTAGCTCCGCTGTATTCCGCCACGGGAATGCGGCATAATAATAACAATACGTCTGCGCACAGACACACCGAGCACGCCCCGCGTTTCCAAACGCCTCGCCGCGCACATATCCGATCGGAAATTTATCCGCTTCGACCATAATTAGCGGCAGAAATTAGAAAAATAGGAGACCTCTGCTGAAAATCCGAATAATTCGGTCTAACATTAAGGATCAAAATCTTTTTACTTTAATTCATTCATTTATACAGGTCGCATTACAAATCCGAATCCTTATTGTTGAGGTTGTCATTCATATTATATTATATTCTGTGGCAAGAATTGTAATAGAGGTTGTAATCTAAGAATTAGAGAGATATTAATTATCGTATTCTTTTATATTATTATTATATCAAGTCTTGATAAAGATAATTATTGAAGCCATTTTCTACATTATCATTATTTACATTAGCGTGGTAAATATTTGTGGATTTTAGATAATATTGAGATACAGATACATGTAATAATATGATTGTGGGTAAGTGGGAAACTCACAAATAGATTGATACGTCCAGTTAATTATGACGAGGCCATGAACGTAGAAAACTTTCTAGTAGGGGCTCTTTTTCCGTGGAGTTGGCCAATTACTTGAAGACAGGCTTCAAAGGGGACCGTATCAGGGAGCAGTTCTAAAGACCAGCCTATCTAATTGCTGCTGTTAACGTTTATCACTTTGATACGACCGCTATTTACGGGCCGGGATCATTATCTTGCGGTGCAACCGGCTCTCTCATCCTAAAATAGTCAAGGAAACCTGGAAGGCGCCTCAAGGCCCCCGCGCGAAAATGATCGTAAAATTGTTATGTAACGCAAGCTGGTGTTCACCCGCAGGAAGAGAGAAAAGGGGACTTCTGTTTTCGTTTACCTGGATTCGCAACGTAAGAGCTAGTCGAAAATTCTTGGTGGATGCAAGGAGCTGTGGGAGCCGACGCACTGTGCGTTCGTCGTCGGTGACATCATTCCCGTGACAGTAAAACCACAGTAAAATCGGTCGTTTCGCTGCTGCACCGGCCTCAGAATCTACGAAAATACCGAAACGTCGGCCGGGGTGCCAGGTAAATTTATTGGCAGCCGTGTTTACGATCCAGCAAAGTTCGACGGGCCTGTGCGACCGAGACGCGAAACTTCGATCATACAAATGGTCCCCGTTTGTCGCAAATTAATTTTGTTCGAATAAATTCTCACTTGAATTATTTCACATCCTGAAAAATGATAAATACTAGTTCGAAGAGAATATACAATTTTTACAGAGCCATAAAAACATTGTATAACTACAATGGACAAAGCCTAGAAGTAAATGGAAATATGATTAAGTGTATAGACAACCGTGACGTCTCCAAGGCTGGAGATAATTCATTTCGAAGCACCGCGGACTATTAGTCAACCGCAATTACACGTGGTTCTTGCAGGAAGTCGTTTAAAATAATGTGAACTTGAAATTTGTAAGATTACTTAAGATTTCTGCTGTGTAATGATCTTAGTGCACACAAGGATCAATATTTGTACCGTTTGGACGCCGCTAGCAGTCAATTTGCGTGAACCGGTAGACAGGCTATATTTCGTGGAATTGACAGCCGAATTTCGGGCAGGGTAAACGACGCTAATGAAGCCCGACAAGGTCCCAAGTTGGAAGACGGCGTGCTTAAGTCATCGAGGAAGTTTCAGTCCGTCAGAATTTTCCCGCGGGAAAATCGCGCGAGGCGCCGCGCCGTTGCGAAACGGTAGTCATAACGTCACGAGTCTGCAAACTGGTTAAGGCGGCAGATAAGATATCGAGGACCGTGCAGATTTTATCGCGGCTCTCTCTCTCTTAGCATATAGATCGAAGCAATACGACGGGGAAGTGGCAACAGGCGTCGCTCGTCTACGTCGCTCGTGGAACCCTAAACGTGACAGGATACTTTTTCCGCGTAGCTGTCTCATAAAACTTTCCAGAAACGAACGCGTCTGAAGATCGACTTTAGATTGCCGAAGTATCACGACGCGGGGGTGATGCGTCGCTCGGATGGAAACTTTCACGATGGGAACCCGTCGAAACACCTCGTCGACGATTCCTCGATGCGACTGCTGTCATCCTCTCATTTATTCATATTCCGATGTCGCATCTAATTATCCCTATTCCATCCTTCGTATCAGTCTCGCAGGAATAAATTGAACGGAGAATCAAATTTTACAGAATTTTCCGTTCTGTTTTTCGAGCGAGCGTCATTCACGAACGTCGTTTGTGGAAACGACGGTTTGCTGTAACACGCTGATATTGTATAATCTTCAATAACACAGGAACTATGGTACGTACGCTCCGTATAGTGGGTGTGAAATTAAACTTGTTACAGATCAGAGATTAGTATCGCCGTGTTCAAGGTGATCTTTACGTCGTAACAGTACCTCGTCAGCTTCGCTGACTGCCTTTTCCCATCGGTGTGACTTTTAACCGTGCACTTACTAAAAAGTACTATGTTTGTTTTAAAAATACACTTGTCAGTCAGTAACGAGGACGTTGTTGAATGAAATTGTGGGAATTATCTGTTCGTTCTTAATTATTGTAATTATTTGTATTTAGTGAAAACTATAGATTGTTTGGTTTTGAAGTAATGTATTCCAGTTACACAAGAGAGTTAGAAAGGTGGGTGGAGAGAGAGAGAGATCCAGCGAGTAGGGAATTAACGTAAGTTTCCCATTAGGCAACGTATCGGCCGGCAACGTCGCCTATCGGATCTTCTTCAAGGCCTGCTCATAAAAGACGACGCTTGCCGAGCTGAATGCAATGTGAATGCGGCCGATTGTATCGCGGCCTTGGACCGTCGAGGATCGCGGAGCACCGTTCAGAACGGCTAAGAACCGTTGAGGACACCCAAGGACCACGAACGAGTTCTATCTTCCAACCGTATTCTATTTGTCGAGGCTGTTCCGCGACGCGTGTCCTCTTCTCTGCCGAATGCTGCCATTATCGCGCCTGACGCTGCAGTGTTGCGAATTCTGCAGCGTTGGCTTGTCCGGGAATCTTTTACACTGAATGGTGATCAAAACTGTAAAGATGAAAATGTATTTCCAAGATTCGATCGGATGGACGTGGTTCATAGATGTCGATCATAGATGAAGATCTTGGATGTTGGTCATGGATGATGATCTTGGATGTTGATCATGGATGTTGGTCATGGATGTTGATCATGGATGTTGATCATGGATGTTGATCAAAACCTCCAGATGAAAATTTATTTTCAAAATTGGATCGGATGGACGTGGTGCATGGATGTCGATCATGGATGGTGATCGTGGATGTTGTCATCAATGTCGATCATGAATGTCGATCATGAATGATGATCTTGGATGATGATCTTGGATGTTGATAATGGATGTTGATCATGGATGATGATCTTGGATGTTGCTCAAAACCTCCAGATGAAAATTTATTTTCAAAATTGGATCGGATGGACGTGGTGCATGGATGTCGATCATGGATGGTGATCGTGGATGTTGTCATCAATGTCGATCATGAATGTCGATCATGAATGATGATCTTGGATGATGATCTTGGATGTTGATAATGGATGTTGATCATGGATGATGATCTTGGATGTTGCTCAAAACCTCCAGATGAAAATTTATTTTCAAGATTGCATTTGATGGACATGGTTCATGGATGATGTTCTTGAACGTTGATCATGGATGTTGATCATGGATGTTGGTCATGGATGTTGATGAAAACCTTCAGATGAAAATATATTTTCAATTTGAAGCCGGAAATGTCAAGCCAATAGTGAACATTCGGACATGCACGGACAGAATAAAGCCGAGCGTGAATAAAAATAAGAACGTGTGAACCCAGCGGCTGCGTGACACGGCCGAGGCCTGTTAGGGCAAACGGAGCAGTCCGATAGGGGAAATCTCGAGCAGCCTAGGCTTTCCGTGGGAGGTAAGGTTCCAATAAAAATGCAAATTCCTCGGCAGCCCGCGAACCAGCTGGCACCGGCTCGCGAACGGTCCTGTTTATACTCGTCAGGAGAGAAAGTCGAAAGGAGTAGGCACACGGTGGGACGAGGTAGACAAGGATTTACGCAGGTATGCGCCGAGAGAGACCGGTCGGCCGTTACATCATCGTCGCCTCGATGGTATTTGCCATCGTGGACCATCTAGAGAAACAGACGAAGAGAGAGAGAGAGAGAGGAGAGAAGCATGGAAATATCGAAACCGTTCTTGACATCGAGACTGGGGTCTCCTAGTTTTTATTCGCCGCGAGGAGCCCACCAGTCGCAAACTCTACCGAAATGCAGCAAGAACACGCGATTTGCATTCCCGGCTCGTTTATTCTGGGATTTACTTCTTCTTCCAGGTTGCCGTTCCATCATCGGTAATCGAATTCAGTTCGTTTAAAATTCATGCTCCCCAGTCAGCCGTGTAGAGCCCCGCTGCAAAAATTGCTGCTCGTTCTTCTTCGAGCCACCGAAGTCTTCATTTAGACGACGACTCTTCTCTGGCCGGCTTAAACGATGCAGTTCCCACTGTGCAGTTTTAAATGTATCTTTCGATTCGGGCACACAGCGAACTCGTTTAACTTTCTGTTTAAAAGGGCCCGACTATTTGATCTCGACAAAGTTGTTCGCTTGCTCGATGCGCTTTTTCGCGAGGCTCGACGACTCTTGCTAGGGGCTGATCGAACAAAATGAACACGGTACACGCCTTACTGTATTTTCGTTTATCAACGAAGAGAAAAATAACTTTTATGTGATTTTTTATAAAAATGTGGTGTATATATAATTTTTACCGTAATACATTGAGTACAATATTTACGTTTGTTCAATGTCATTGCTAAAAATCGAACATTTCGTATGCAACAACCCATGGTTCTGATTTCGTCGACTGATGAATGCCGACGCACCGGATGCGAGGTGGAAGAACGAGAAACAGCGAAAGAGTATCGAGTAAAATAATTCGCGGAGCAGAAAACGAGATAAAAATTGCAGGATCGGTGAGGAAGAGAGAAAAACAGTGACCGCAGAAGAGTAACAATGGTCCACAAAGGAGCGGGTTCGAGTCGAGCGAAGCTGGGGACGCGTAACAAGTGCGGTAATAAGTCACCTGTATCGCGTGCGCTTGAAAAGTCCGCCTCGCGCGACCACAGACGGCCGGACAATTAGACCATGAAACGTTCCTCTTTTTGGTGCGCTTCTTCCCGATAAAAGCCAGCAATTAATGTCCACTGGACAAGCATCGATTTTCCGTTGGCCGGACGAGTCGTCCGCATCGTCGAGCGACCACCGGACGGCTGATTTACAATCTCACGAATTTCCGCTTCGAAACGATGCCCATCCACGGGAGGACGCGTCACGGTTTCTCTCGTTAGAAGGTGAACTTCGGCCCGATGTTCTCTCTCTCACACACACACATACACACACTCTCTCTGTTCCCATCTTTCTCTAGCTGCCTCGGACTTCGCGCGATAAGTGACTCACGCACGCTAGCCACGTCAGCTTAATTGATGATTATGTCTCGACCGGTCGATCGGTTCACGTGGGAGCTTCGGGGTCGTTCCTCCTCGTTTCGGTGTTTACGGAGAAATTTATCGGCGGAAAAATACCGCGCGAATGGGCCACCGAACGCTTCTCCTAATTTGGCGTCCTAGACTACTGACTATTTTTGGGAGGGTTTCGATAGGGGACAGCTTCGATACTTTCGAAATGTCTCCTACAGTGTTTCTTAGTACTGGAAGTTGTCTTCATCGATAAGAGACTATATATTTGTGTTCGACCCTCAAAAGCTGGTATGAAAATAAACGTTTACCTGAATCCTTAAAAGCTCTGTCGTGAAACGTCGCTTTCTGAAATGTCACTTTGCTCGCCACGCTTATACCAACGCTGTCAATCTTCATAACGCGAATAAATATCGGAATCAATATCGTTACGAGTTGTTCTATTTCCTGTGCAAGAAGGTTTTACTCTCGTTGACATATTTTACCTTGACGATTTTCGGATTGGTTTCCACAGATTGGTTAATTAATAAGTATGCCTAAAACGGCATTCCGGATAATCAATTTCTGAGAGAATAGTTAATGCACGCGAGGTAGCACTGTTACAGGTCTAGTACTATTACACGTCGACTGCTATTAGATTGCCAATTATTTCCTCCCGGCTATCTCGTAAAATATCCAACAATAATATTCACTGCGTGGGTTTAAGTGGTCACTGGGTCGGCGTTGATAACGATCTCCTCACAAAGAGAATGAGAGAGAAAGAGATAATTACCGGTCATCTAGAAACACGTAGCATAGAATTTATAGTCCTGCCGAGCACTCAACTTTGACACGACAATGACGATCTCATAAGTCTGGTATCTGTTCTATATACGCGGTGCTCAATAAAGAATACAGATCCGAGTGGTTCGACCTGGTATGTGCAACAATATGCTTGACAGAGGAATGCAGTCGCGACACGCTGCCACCAGAACCTCGTGATCAATCGACTCCGGAGAGTTCAAAAAGTCCCATTGAAGTAGTTCGAACGTGAGTGGGATTAATCCTGATAAGAAAGAGCCGGCTGCGCGCTGCTGATCAAAGTCGAAAAATCATCGATCGGCGCACCAACGAACTTTATCGTGCAGCCATCTCTTTCACGAAACGTTACAAACAATGTCGGAATCGAATCGTCCAGCTATGCAAGTAATTCCAACGATTTCGATTACAGTGTACAGATTACCTAATCGCGAACTATGTTTTAATATCTGTGGTTGCAAGGAAAAGCTTTGCATGTCACAGTTTGAAAAAAATTGAGTTTACGCATTAATTGAGCTTTATAGGATTTATATATTTACCAGGAAAGAAATCATGAAAACAAATTTGGAAGGCTCCAGAAAATAAGTGAAAGTATTTGAGGTTCTTCCTGACAATGCATTAATTGAGCTTTATAATATAAGATTTATATACTTACCAGGAAAGAAATCATGAAAACAAATTCGAAAGACTCCAAGAAATAAGTGAAAGTATTTGACACGAGGTTCTTCCTGACAACCTCAGAATATCACAGGTTTCTTCTTTTGGTTTTCCGGGTGGTTCGATTATTCGACTGTTCCGGGGACCGGAACGTTGCTTTTATCCGGATCGATCATCCGATGCGCGGCCCCGAGAACTTTCCCCGGGTAAAAGTTACTTCTCCGATAATCGCGTCGCGGGATATGGTAATTTCTAATGAACAGGATTTTAATTAAACGTCCAGCGAACTCGGCCGAAGTTCGACGCTGCGCGGCACAGCCGCCGTGTCTTATTCTCGAGTCTTTTAACCGGCGAGTGAATTAGCGACAATGGCTCCCAACTATTTTCGCCTCCATTATGCGTGCTTCTGCTCCCGTGGGACCGGCTCGACGGGCTCGTCTCACTTTCCGAAATGAGTCGAGGAATAATCGAGCCTCGCCTCCTCGCGGAACGATATTTCGCGATAACTATCGTTCGTGTTCGATCGAGAAGAAACCCGCGACGGAACTTCAAGAATTTCATTGCTTCTATGGAGGAAGTCAATTAAAACATTACCGGTGATTATTGTATAATTTTGAAAAGTCTATGGTACATGGCTAAACTATTTTTAATGAAATCTCCAATAGCAACAGCAATTTTCATTGTAAATTAACTAGTCACCCTCAATAACGTCATCTAATAGTTTAATTTAAGATTGCAATGTAAAAGAAAATTTCTTTTGGTACAGCAGAATTATAGAAAATCCTATTAATAGGCTTCCGGTAGGTGAAGTGTTAAAACTGCTTTCTGAGAACATTGTGCGAGTTTATGGTCGTTTGACAGCGTCGGAGAGAGGAGAATGACGGAGCCGAAATAAAATCGACGCCGTATGGAGAAACTCGAGGAAGTGAGACTCTGCAAGAATCTCCGTCCCACCCTCCCTCACGCCATAATCCTACGATTTTGCCTGACGTGAACCATGGGAATCTTCCGATGAGACTAATTTCCCCAAGGAAATTCCCGGGGATTGGGAAAATCAGTGGCCCAATCGATTCGGCGCAGTTCACCGGAGAGAAATTATTCATTCTCGATAAAGAGCAAAGTCGTTTGACACGCCGGCACCTGTGGAGTCGATCGAACCGAGTGAACGCGCGTCTCTCCTCTCTCTCTCTCTCTCTCTCTCTCTCTTCGGCTCTCCACGCGTTCTTGCATTATCGTTTCATAGATTCGATGCTCCCGGTATAATTATGTAAATAGTGGCGTTTGCAAATGGGAAACGAGACTGATCGTTTCCGGTGGGAGAAACTTTTATGATTCTCTCTGGAGAGATCCTTTGCGTTGGTCGAAGGTCCCCGAGGTCCTTCGAGGAAGTTTCAGGATGTCCGTGGCCCGCAAAGATATCCTTAGGAGACTCGAGGATAGAGAAGACGGATAGAGGAACGTCTAATGCTCCCAGAGGTCCTCCGAGTTGTTCCGAGGAAAATCTTCAGGGGTTTCCGAGGGTCACCGAGATTCTAAAACGTCTGGGTTTGTGTGTGGGCTTCCAAAAGAATTATTAGCGATGAAGAACACAAATAAAAATATCGTCGTCCGCTATACTTATAATCGTTTGCAATTTCGCGGGACACAGTCCTGCAGCGAGTCGGCGACGGAAAATGGAATTCGAGGCGGGTCGGGACCGCAACGTATAAACGAGGGAACAATGAAATTTCAAACATCCATCCCCGAGGGAGGCGGACGAATCCACGAAACTCTAAATTGCCGACAATGTTCTTGGTCGTTGGAAAGTAGCAGTCTAGGCCGGTCTCCACGGCATAAGAACACTCATAAACCGCGGCTTGTTTGTCTGAGCGCTTATGAAAGGGAATTAAAAGGGCCTCTCCTCTTCGGATCTAAACTCGGAAATAAGAATTCCCCCGACATTCGCAAAGAGGGTAGCGACCTCGCGTCTCGTCGAACCCTCCGGGTGTACCTTTCAATGAAATATGCTTTTATCAGCACCGAATCGCTGTTAAAATTATTTCATCCATAATCTTATTGACTCTGGATATCATTCAACAATTAGAAATACAGTACAGCGAGGCTCATCGATTTTCACCGAACTGTTCATCGGTTTGTAGTGTGGTGGTGTCAGGCCGACCCTTTCCACCTCCTTGTTTTCTCTCTCATCTCTACAGCGTCAAAATGTAAACAAACACCGCACCGGGACAGGTTTACGTTGCCACGAAACGTGCAGGAATACGAAAAATTCAATACAGTATACGCGATAGTTTTTTTGCAAATATCTCAAAAGCTAAAAGCGACCCTCCTATATTGGAAAAGGAAAAAGTTGTTTAGATTGTGTTGCTGCATCACATATTAAAATTTCATCAAAATCGGAGTACCCTTTTTACGTTTACAGCGCGTAATTCTCATTATTCGGCAGCATTCCAGTGGAGCAGCGAGAAGCAACGGCAGCATGAATATGTCACCTGTCTCGTTGCTTCTCGCTGCTCCACTGGAATGTCGAATAATGAGAATTACGTTCCGTAAACATAAGAAGTAGGGCTTTTAAGGCAAATCGCACAAATAGATTTATCTAGCGATTTCGACTAATAAGAAACCCAGTCTCTGCATTACTTCGAATTCAGAAGATTAATCCCAGACCCTTGAAATTCTCGTGTACGTATACGCAGTTAGTGGCGTGTGCCACGCACACAGTAGCGCAAGTGTTGTCTGCCAGAACACCAGACGGTGCCCTTAATCACAATCCGTTTGGCAGTGACGCACGGTCGATTTAGGCGGTCGCATGATCGCAGATATCGGATGCGCGACAAAGCTACGGATCTCGCGCGCGCGACCTTTCATCCGTAATTGCGTTCATTAACGCCGGTTCTCGGCCGATAATGAGCTCAAATAGACGCAACACACCGTGGAAACGCGGTCAACGTTAATTGGCCACGGCTCGGTCTAGCCGCGGCCGTTCGTCATCTTTCAAGAATGTTAATCACCGTGGGGCATCGATACGATCCGTGTGACTCCGGCAAACTCCGTGCGACTTCGTTTTCTAGCTGACTGCCGATTAGAAGAAAGAAGGAAGTCGATCGCGACGCTGGAATTCCGGACGATTGACAGGCCTCGGTCAGCGTGAACGCTCGGGGAGTTTTAATGAAGCGCCAAGCGCAAATTACTTAAAAGTTTTCTCGCTCGACGCGCTGATTCTACTGTCTCTTGCGAGCAACAGCGATCCGTAGCAAAACGATACGTCCAGACGCGTAAATTGATCGCACCTTTACTGAGAATAAGCAACTCGAAGTTCCAATTTCTTATTAGTTTCAAGCTCGTGACGAGAGAGCTACGTTTTTAATGTCTGTCGATGTTTTTCTCTCGTTTCATCGATTTGCTCTCCGTCGAACGCAAAAAATTATTCGTTCGTGCTCGATATTTAGTAGAACGTCAAGAGGGGCTATAACGGCGAGAAATTACATCGCAATAAAATGAAGAGCAAACGAGTTTCGCGAAGAGGAATCGCGAGGATAAGATACGCGAACGGAAACGAACAAAAAGCCTCCCGGACGAAGCACTCGTAAAGCTGTCAATCTTCGAGCGGGAGATCCGGGGGGCGTCTAAGATTACAGAAAAATCGAGCGCTTGAATAAAGATTGAAGAGCAGAGCGGGAGGATTCCAGGTGAAAATATAAAATCCCGGAAGTTCGGCAACTATTCCGCTTACATCGAACCTATCCCCGGAACTTCTTCCCGGAAGTTTCGAGAAGGTGCATCGGCGAAGCGTTCGTTCTCGCGAGTTTCCACGGTGAAAAATACCGTTTTCCCGGGGAAAAGCTCAGGGTGCACAATGCCTGGGGGAGTTTCCGCGATTAGGCGAACCATCCACGTATTCGGCAATCAGCGAAGCTCGGGGTATTTCGTTCATTGTGATAAGAATCCCAAAGCTGCGAGAAACTGCAAGAAATTGCACCGTTGGATGTTTATTTAATTAAAAATTATTATTAAAAATACTGAGACGGCTTGAAGACAAGTCGGAATGTGTTTTCTTCGCGTTTGAAGAAAGAATACTAATTGCACGCGTGATAATACGCCGAGCTGACTGAACGAAATTGACTCGACTGCTAACAGCGTTGAATTCGATGGAAATCCGGCCGCTGGCAGGGCAGTAAAAGAAGGGCGCGATCGTAAGTAATGGCGGGTTCCTTGATTGAAATTTTTATCGTCCCCCCTTTCACTTTCAATCGGTTTCTCCTTCGAGGATCGATACCACTCTCGACGGACTCCTCTGTTGAAGCGCGTAAAGCACCGAAGCTCGTGGTTTTAATGTTTGTACAGAGACGGATTATAATGGGGAATCTGCATGACAAAGTGTCTGAGGAACGTTGCTAGGTAAGTGGATTGCGTCGAGCCTCGTCCGAGCTTCGAGGACTCTATTTACCATTTTTCATCCTGTCGCGGACACCGCATCCTTGAAAATAAACGTCTCGAAGCATCGACGCGAACGCCACGGTCAGAGGACTTTAATTGGTCCAATGGCGATCGATGCTGTTTCGCGACCTTGCCGTCCTTGGAGAAAGGGAAACCGTGGTTTCTTTGTTGTAACAGGGTGCTCGCGAGTATTGTCAGTTGTATTTCATTAGCGAAGATGCTGAAGAGCGGTTATTGAAGTCGAAGTACCGAAACGATCAAACGAAGTACGTATTGTGGATAATGAATGTTTTATCTGGGTGAAGGATTTGTTTTAGTTTAGTCCTTATTCAATTTTGCTCATTTTATTTTTTAAAACCACCCTTCGAGACAGCGGTTAAATATATCCGAGCACCCTGTACACATAAAACACTGACGGCTATGGGCTTCCCGATTCTTTCGAAGAATAGGCTCGTAAAAAAGAATACTAAGAACGGCGAGCACTTTCTCGGTTTAAAAGATCCTATTTTAGGGTAGCTCAAGCAGGTGACTTTCAATGGGGAAACATTATAGTGAAGAAGACTAAGTTCCATTTGTTCTCGTCTAGAAATTGCAGTGGGAGGTTAATTATCACGGAAGATCGAACGAGGAGAACCGAACGATCATAAATTTTAATCGGCCGAAAAGAAACGGTGGCAGCACACGATTTAAAATGCACTCTGCATCCTATGCAACATCGAGCCATCTGCCATTCCCCCTGTGCAGCCTGGCAAAGGGTCGCGAGTTTAAAAAAGGCATCAATATACAATGCACCGTGGCGAGAAGTGGCAGTAGGTCAAGCCGATGCCAACTTTTTTCATTTCCCCGTAGCGACAGCCTAATTTCGCGGCACCTGTCAAAGGCTCGGCCATTCGATGGCCCTCGCTTAGAGCCCGGAAAAAAAACACGACACAATAGCATCGGACGGCCTAGTTGAACGGGACACAAGCCTCTCTTCTCTCTCGCTCTCATTCTCTGTGTGTCATCGAATTTCGGGGTGCCATAAGAACGACTAGATTGCCCGATCCAAATGGCGACGAGTGTCTTTTCGCGATCCGGGCGCGCGCGTGATTTAAATTGTAAATCCGTCGAAATGTAAAACCGTGGAGAGAGAGCTCGGTGGAAAGGGAGACGAAGAGAGGAGGACAGAGAAAGAGAGATGAGGATGCAACAGGCTCCGTAGGCGTATTCACGGTGCATCTGCGCCAGCCGCTGCACTTTTCGATGCACGTGCGCGCTCGTACACGGGCCGCACACTCCTCCGTGCCAGCAACACGCGACGAGAGATTTGCAACATTGTCTGCCACAGTCAGACAACGTCTCTTGGCCGTTCGAGCGTGTAATCGACCGGCCTAAACGTCCCCTTGTGCACGCGCCGCTTCACCGTGTATGCGTGCTCTCCTATGTGTAGATGCAACTGTACCGAGAGGGATGCACACGCTCCGCCATCCCGCTTTGTCTCCTAACCCGACTCTCTGTATTACCCGTTCCCGTGAAAAATGCGCGAGCCGGATGATGCACTTTGCGGCGAGTGGGCCACGATCTGCAATTTACGCACCCTCCAACACCCCCCAGAGAATCGGGGGTGAAGCTCGATCTTTTGACTCTTGGGGTGCGGCTGGAAGCTGTGTTGCGTTAGATTTCATTACTAGGGCATGTCAAAGATTATCTACAATTTAGACGTGACTTCTCTCACGTTGTGTACACTGACTTTTGTTCTAGTTTATTTTATTTTTATAGTGTAATGCTATGAATTTTATTATCTTTGCAGGGAACACGTGTCCTCGTTGACATTTAGGCAAAGGGCATTGACAAGAAGGAGGGACTAGCTTCATGAAGTGAATTGTAGAACAAAAAGTGTAGATAATATTTGACTTACCCTCGAATATTGGATGCTGTAATTAATTCCTTGCTGTATTTTTTTAATATACAAGTTTTGCGAGGTGTTTCATTTTTGTTGCGTTCACCAGCACGCGCCATAACTGCATGAGCTCGGGTGTTTACCGAGCGTCGTAAACCAGTAGCATATGGTTCGTTTCTACGACGGCTGCCTGATGCAGCAAATTTGGTAGAAGTTTATCTGTTTACTGTCTACGGGGCACAAGGATCAGGTCCCTGGTCTGCCCTGCGTCAAAATTCCGAGGCGGACCGGTTCTGTTCAGGATCACCGTTCAACACTCGAGGTTCCTCGAGAGGTTCAAAGGTCGAGGGACTTGAAAAACGCTACCGTTCACACACACAGCAGATCTACAACGTTTCAACGATGTAGGTCCTCTCGAGAACCATAGGCGAGCACGAAACAAGGCTCGAGAGCGCTCCACGCTTCGGGAATTCACTTGATCAGACGTTTACCCGTTTCGAACAGGCCACGGGAATTAATCCGAATTACAAACGGGACAATTTCGTATCTTTTTTCCAACCGTTGCCGTTCCCGGTTCCGTTGAGCAATTGTTTACCGGGCCAGCGGACGGCATAACAGAGTGTAAATGGCTACCGATAAAACAATTCGGATCGATGGCTCCCGACTGTCATAGGGAATTAACACCAATTAACACTGATACCTCGGCGCAAGCCCGTCTGTCCAAACGTCGATGTTTATAATCAACGAATCGTTAAACGTTTTATCGGCCCGTCATCGGGATCGCGGAACGAGCGGCGATCTAATTGCGCTAATTGCACAAACCCAATTCTAGGTACTCTCCCGTTCAAACGCTCCGAAAAATCAGAAACAATTTATCGTGCGCGCTCTGACGAATTTGATGCGCAAAATTATAAATCGTTTCTTCAAGTATTAAGAACAGCAAAATTGGGCATAAAAATCGATTTCTGAAAAAGATAAACGGAGATACACGAAAAAAATCTTCCAGTAGTTTTTCCATAATATTAGATCCTTGAGACACAAGTCACGGAAAACAACAGCACAGATAAAAATTCATAACTGCCAGAATTGTACGAATTGCCAAACGAAATTTTCCGAGAATACACCTGAAAGTACTATCGAGCAAAAATATTGTCGTCGAAATTTATGTATCACGCGTCAGGTCTGTCTGATGCTCTTCCGAGACGTCTCGAGAGACGTGGAACTCTTCGCGCGGATGGAAGCTCGTTTCCGCGTGAAAATCGCGTGCGACAAAGCCTCGTCGCGGCTCGTTTCGACGGTTTCGAGGAGTCTAACGCGTTCGTCGTACGGGTTATCGCTCGGAGCAAAAGATCCGGGAGCAAAACCCTACAACGTCGCCTTGTTCTCGGTTTCTCGGGCAGCGGGCGAGACAATACCGGTAGTGTTCAATGCGAAAGTTTCACGATATTCCCGCGCCTCCTTCCCGCATCGACCCTTCACGGAGAACCCTCTTCCACTCAACCGACTCCGCTAACGAAGACCAGAAACTCCTGGAACTAACCTTATTTGTATGGTAAACGCGTGTGAGCCGGACGAACACGTAATGAATGCGTGAGTCTGTATGGGAAATGAATGAAGTCATTCTCGCCGTAGCATAGGCGCGCGCTCGCGAGCGCGACACCGAACAAGAGTCACCGAGAACAGAGCAAAAGGAAAGCTCTCTCTCGGCGATAGCGAGAGGTGAAACCTTGCGGCGGAAAGTTCCGTGAAAAAAACCGCGAACGGAACGCGAATAGCAACATCAAGATGTTGAATTGTTCGCATTGTAAGTAGGGCTTGTGTTGTTGATCTTAGCTTTATGTTGTTACACATACATTAAATTACATAGCATTTAATCAATGTAAAATCATGTTTATATTCGTTTATAGCGATATTGTTTAACGCCCTCGAAAATTGATTTTGTTTCTCCATAAAACCTTTTAAGCCATCATTCACCCCATTCAGATTTTAACAATGAGTATTAAGACCAAGTATGAAGGAAATCAGACCACGAATAACATATCCCTCATACAAACGTTGCAACCCCTTAACTATTAACCTAGAAGTGCGGTGACTGAACGACTTTTTTCCAGGATATCCTTAGAATGACTCGAGGAGCAACCTACGAGATACAACAATTAATAGTCTCTACTTTTTACGATCACATTTTCATAGTTCTACAAATAAGTTCATATTTTCAAAATTCTACTTGAAGAATTCTTTCTTTGTTAAATACATATCGGACCGTCCCGCGGGATTGAAATAAATCCCGTAAGGGTGAAAACATGCCGGAGACATCGAGTGCAAAACCTGTATCCTACGGGGTCGCAGAGAATTCACGGTTCGCCCTTTTAGCGTTCATTGCGCGCACTTATCGAAGATGTTCGTGCGTCGATCGTTCCAGTGTCACGAAGAATTGATCGCGAGAACCGTCGGCAAAAATTCCTCGTCGTTCCGTGGAACGGTTTCCCACCGTTTCCAGGATAGAATCATTATTTCCCCGGCAATGAAAGAAGTCGAAAGGGTTTAAAAGGCTTTCCCAGGCAGCCCGGGGCTTTTTATAATATAAAATTACAAGCTTTCGCCGTACCATTCAGCCATAAGGGGTCGGCGAACGAGTTCAATTACACGCGCGGCGAACCGGCAGCAGGAACGAATACCGCGCGTTTCCCTCCGGTTCCGTCGAAACGACGTCGTTAGAAACACCGTCGGCCAATCGCGACGGACTTCCGACGGTGTTGTAAAACACGGTTGATGGAACGTCCCCGGTCAGCGATACGTTCGACGATATCCGACGGCCGAGAGGATGCCCGCGGGAACAAGATCGACACTTTTAATGAACAGATCGCGAGAGAACAATGTTGCTGTTCGCAGCCTATTACATGATATCTCTTGCGATAACGCGGGTGCAAATGCACGGGCGGGTTCTGTTAAAAATTCTCACAATTCTCGGAGAATTCTTTATTTCATTCTCAATTCATGAATGTAAGAGTAAAGATGTTTTAAAGTAGATAAAAATAAAGGGTAAGTATAAATTTAAAAAATATACATTTGGGAGTAATTAATTTAATTTTTTTTAAACTGTTAATATTTATTGAAGAAAGCATACGATCGTGAATAACAAAACGAATTCGTTTTCGATAGAAAGACGTCTCCGAGTGAACGCGTCCGTTTATACATATCTCGCTCGAATGTTTTACATGCATTTCGCTTGTCTCTTTTCATGCCAGCTGTTTGTTTATGCTGTTGGTTACGTTTTCAATCGATAGCATCGTGTCGATTGACTCACAAGCATTCATATACGATACACACATTCAAATACACTTGAACACATATTTACAGAATCTCGTTCCTACATAAATATGACCAATGAATTCAATTCATAAATATGAGCAATTTAATTCAATTCATAAATATGACCAATGAATTCAATTCATAAATGAAAATGATAAATTAAAAGAACTCGCAGCGCACGATCCGTGTACGTGCACCGCTCCCGGCAAGACGGAGTCGCGCTTTGGAGGCAGCAGAGATCCGCAGAAAGCGAGGGACCGTAGTTTATGCCTCGTAAAAGGAGTCAAACTGACATCTTAATTTCCTCCGGGACGCGTCCGCCTAAACCAGCCCGGTTACTTTGTAGGAAAACTGACCGCCAGTAGTCAGGGACATGTTTATAAGATCGCCGGAGGGGTTTTGCGTCGATTGTGCCCGGAATAGAAGTATTTATAAATTTCGTTAACGAGGAGGCCTGTGTCGCGCGGTTGTCGGTGGTTCTCGGGATATCCCGATTGTCGCGGCGGCGCCACGCTAGATTTGAGTAATCTGGCACGTAACAAATTTCGGCTCTGTTCGAGACGCGCGTAGAATGAAAGGGTAATGGCACCGGTCCAATTCTCATTGATATTTTCATATCCCGCGGTGGCTCCCCCGCTGCCCCGTAAATAATCCTCGCGACTTCTCGCGAAATTCCACGGGCCGGATGCGAGCCGCCGTTAATCATTCTATCGCGGTTAACCTGATTTTTAAACGCGAGCCAATTTGTCCGCGCCGTTTGTAGTCCCCGTTCTACCTATAATTGCGTGTCCGGGATTTCGTCGATGAATTCATAAAAATTCGAGTTGTTGGCGAGGTGGCTGATCGGACCCTGCTGCGAGATGATCGAATTTCACTGAGTTGGCGGTGTGGATCGCGCTGAGCGAGCGAACGTATCGCGGGCCACGGTATCGGCAATAATGTAACACCGACGGGAATTATCTCTGTATTGTCGGAGGTGAAGAAGCGTGCGCGTTAAAGCAATTTGTCGGAGGAAGTGGAATTAATGGGGACCGTGTCGCTTCCGAGCTCGTTATCTCGAACGGAGCGACGGACGCGCGCCGAGTTTCTGACCCGCGTGACACTGATCAACCGTTTCCCGATGAATTATCGAAACTGAGCGATAACAGCGACGATTAGTCATTACCGAAGAATCCTGAGATTCCATCAGAAAATTAAAAAGCCGCTGCGATGAAAATCGAGAACGGAGATAACGACATGAACATCGAGCACGAAAGCGGCTCGTAGAATGTTCGGTTGGCTTAACAGCCGGAGGATCTCGAAACGCGATTTCCCGTGTCGATACCGAACACATCGGTCGAATCGAACGCGTCACCGTACCGGAATATCGAGCAACGAGCCGTCGATAAGCCCGACGGCGAACGTTTTTCGCGGCGCGGTCGCGTCTCGAAAAACCTGAAAAAAATTCGAGGGGAAGAGGCGTCGAGCACAGGGCGATGCCCCGTTGTGCACGCTGCATAATGACTCGATTGTAAATCCACGGGCGAGCTCGTGTTGCATCATTCATGCGAGCCGAGGGCGAGAACGCCATATTTGGCTCCGTCTCATCCGAGCCGTTCTGTCTTGCTCCGTCTTTCTCTTTCACTCTTGCTTCGCCGCGGGGAGGGCTATTTGTTCATTAATCTTATAACGCAACTCCTGCCGCATGAATTACCAATGGCCGGCACTCTCCCTTCTCTCGCGCACACGCTCGCGCGCGCACGCCTTCGACGAGTCGAACGAAAAACCGTTCCGGGGGAGCGTGAAATATTGCGCGGACGACCGCCAAGCTTCGTGCGTCTCGCAGGGACCACCGGAAGATGGTCCTACAGGGATCCCAGGGCTACCAGGAGGACCCAGGATTAGGAAATTTATTTCACGATCCTGCTGAGGAATCGACGTCCGCGGATAAGAGGGTCGATCGCCCTTGAACGGAATTGCTCGGCATCGAACGAATGTTTTCATACTTCGTGAAATTCTTCCGATGTTGGAGGTGTTGTGTACCTCACGAGTTCATATTTACGAATTACTGTATTGTACCACTTTTTTATTAGCACGCTTTCTGGTTTGTTTGTTCATTTGTCTGTCTGTTCGGTGACGAATTTTGCAATTGATTTTAAACTAACTTCTTGATGAGCTAGAGACTTGAATAATAAATAATAAATAAGAAAGAGAGGGCAATAACTTATATATTTTGCGAGGTAGGTCAGTCAGGGGCAGTCTTCGGAGAAATTTAAGAGTAGGCACAGTTTTTAAAAAAAATGACGACTTCCAATTAAGAGTTAAATAGTTTTTGCAATAAGATAACACGAGTACACGAGACGCGAAGTAAGACTGAATTAAATGTTTCAAAAGATCAGAAATAACTGTAAATTAAATTTTCATCGTACTTGCTATGTGTACATTATCAATTATCACTGAACCACGTCAGCGTTGGGGGAGAACCAGTACAAAAACAAAGGAACGACGTAACTTATTTAATAAATAATTCTCAATTAAATCCAAATTGAATCTTCCAGACTCTATAAGATTCCCAAGAAACATTTTGCATGTTCTTCGCAACAAATTGCAGTCGAAAGCCATAAACGCGCGTCCCCGAACTTTAACGTCCTCTCTTCCACGATTATTTTCCAGCAAGAAGGACCAACGAACGGATGCAGTAATAGTGCAGGACGCTTCCAGCGATGCAGCGTCGTGCATCGTGACACAAGGTTTCTTCGGGATGGAAACTGTTGCGGACAGACGCGTTTCCGTATTCATCCACCGAATCTACTTTCGGACGACGTGAACAGCGACTGACCCAGTTCGTCTGTCGCGGAAGAAAAACACGTGGATATGACATTTATTAAAAATTCAACCGAGTGGCCACTTGGCACGCTTTGCCAAGTCAAGAGTCGCCGCGTCGCGCCGCGCCGCTCGCCGGGGGGAAACTCGGTGAAACGCCGCATGACGGAGCCACGGCCAAAAATATTCATTATAGGAGCGGAAAACCGAGAGAACCTGCCGTACAATCCGAAAGAAAGCTACTACGCAAAAACGGTAAGGAGAATAAACAGTCTAGAGTTTCCTCGGCTCTGAAATCGCAAATGTTTGCGGTTACGGAAACTGGGTCTCGTGGACACTGCTTATAATCAACACCGGGTATCGATCAACGTTCAAAGTCTCCCGTATTCTGCCTCTGTAAGCAACTAACTTGAAAAATTCCGTCTTTTAATTTTTTTCCTTCAAATTATTGATCCGATGATAGAAGTGATTTTTGAGAATGTATTATAATAAAAATCGGATGTTGAAAGGTCATGGAACTATTTGCAATGTGTTCAAGACAGGTTCATATATCGTTGATAAATATTTTTCCGTAAATATGAAATTCCGACGGATTCTTTCAGGACGGAATTAGAATTCCGCGTCTCTAGCGGGTCTCTCTAGCAGCGGCGCAATAAAAGCTAGAGTAAAACAAGACGAGCGGCTCGATTACGTTCGTATAACGCGAAACCGGTCTTCCGTAAACCTAGAACCGGCGCGTTCCGACGCGGATACGCGCGCTGATTCCTCGTCTCTTTCCCCGTCCAGCTTTCCTCTAGGATGCCATTTCTATCCGCGTTTCTCGTGCGCGCGAAAATTCACCGGAGGAGAGAAGAGCAAGGAGAGAGGGGTCGAAGAGGAACCGGCGCTAAAATAAATCGAGGCTCGCACAGGTTGCGCGGCACACTTTGCCTCCGAGCGAACCGACTTTCTTCGTGACAATGGGAAGTGTGCCGAGGGACAAGGGCCCTCCACAATAGCGTAACGCGAAACGGTACACGCCGGCAGCTAAGTGCATCACGCTTTGACGAAGCTGCCACGGCGCAGTGTTTCTCAACGAACCTCTCTCCCCTCAGCTCTTTCATTTACACACCTTGAACGAACAGGGACGTTCTCGGAAAAAAGTCGAAAATTGCTCTAGATTGCTGGGAGACGTCATGCACAGGACGTGCAAGTAGCTGCAACCTCCTACAATTAACATGGAATAATGTTTATTGTGCATGTGCCATCTAAATTGGTGCCCAAGGTGGTTCGAAATAATTCTTATAGAAGAATTCAAAAAGCGACGTTAAATAAGGTAAAAAAATGTTCATTCTGCTCGTTCATTCAGAAACCCAAGGACAAGTGAAGTACAGTAAGACCTGGGAATTTTGAGCAGCCTGTAGAACCCGATACCCGAAGAATTCCCACTCAACAGCCCAAAAGGAGGGAAACACGTGGTCTGAGAAACCCTGAAGCAACGAAGGGAAGCAGACTGGTTGGCCCGTAGCAGAAGAGGGTGAACAAGGGGAGGTATACCACTGTAGAGCCTCTTCCTGTCTCCTTTTTTTGTCGCTTCTTTCATGCAACCCCGACACGAGTAGAGTCAATGACTGCCGCGGGCTCATTCATGAAATTTATCGAGGTAATCGTCTGCTTACGGATACGTTGGATGCGTAGGTGGCTCGGCAGACAGGCCCCACGATTCTCTCGACGCTGCGCTCTCGAGTATTGTGTTTCACGCGTCGCGTCGTTCCAGCTGATAGTGGATACCTGGAAAGTGAGCTGCAGGTTTCCGGAACAGCTGGAGCTAACAGTGTTTTCGATTCCTGATCGAGGGTGGCGCAGGGTTCGAACCCGTGACCAAATCAAGTTCCCATGATCCCGAGTAGGCGATTCGATCGGGTAAAACGAGTCTGGGAATGGGACTGAAGCGGAGAGGTGGCTGATGGGATCGAGCGAGTGAAAGTTGAGGTGACGATCTTGTGAATTATTTATTTCTGTTCGACTTTTTTTCGAATAATTAGTAAAACTGGTTTACCCTTAATTGCTGTACTCAAGATATTGTTTAGATTATTAAATATGCTGGTATCTAGACAATTACTAAACTAAGTATGAGGTACTACATCAATTTTAACTTCGTACCAAGGAAACGATTAATATAGAATGAAATTAGCTTGGAGGAAACGTGTAATTTTCGAGTTAAAGTAGCACCGAGTGCAAAGGATTAAATGTTCCAACCCCTGTACTGAAAATAGTGTGCAAACATGTAATTATCATCAACGAACGAATCAAACGAACTGCAAGCTTTGAGGCGGAGGTAGAATCATTATATCCGGGAAATATAATGTAATTGCAAAGGCAAGTGGCGTTGCGAAAAGCTATCAGGCTCGAAAATACGGTTTAAAAATCTCGTATACCTGTTGCCATTATCTCCGGGAATATCGCACTAAAAGCGTGCCGTCATTACGTTAGTGGCCCCGGGGAAATCGTCGATTAACGCGTTAAAAATAATTGAATAGCTCTAAAATTCCTGGTTTAACTGGCCGATGAAATGTCTGTAAACCAGTCGGCCCCGCGGGCGGGGATACAATTTCCGAAATTCGACTATTTTTCGCTGGCGAGTCTCCTTTGGCATTAATCACTCGGTTTAGTTAGCATAAATATATTACAGGGTCATCCCATCGCGTTGCGATTCGATTGATCACGATGGACGTTCGCGTTTGATTCGTTTAAAGAGAAAAAATACTCGAATCAACAAAATTGAATGAATCCACCAGTGTACCAACAAGCTGATACAATTTCCGAGTTTTTGAAGTTACAAATGTATTAGGTTGGCCGAGAAGTTTCTTTCACTGTGTGCACATTCCATATTGTTAGATACTATCAGCATGCACAAACAACACAATCTTCTCGTTCGTTAATGTTTTATCATTCCTTAAGCTTCCCCTTTCTTAACCATGCTATTGATTTTCTTAAAAACTACTCTGAATTTGCACTTAGAGGCAGCCTATTAAAAAATTGGTAATCTCTGAGACCCAACTGCTTAGTGAACTTTCTCAGCCAGCTTTTAGAATTTGGAGAAGCAATAAGCGAGTCAAAGAGAGACAAACAGAGAAAATCGAAGGGCCCGGTCGGGTCTCTCCTAATACACTAAAATTACACAATGCGGCGCTAATTATTCCCGTGAACGATCTCATTGTGCCGAAAGGGTGTGCTCCCTTATCCCCTGGAATAATATTCGTTCCGTCGTCGTGCAACCCCCGGTCATCCTTCTCTCTATCTCTCTTTCTCCCTCTCTAGTTTGTACCATTCTCCCGGCCCCTTCCGCCACTGTCAGAGTCACCGAAGCGCATTGAACTCGTCCCAACAGTCGCGCTTGTTTGTTGACGTCCGCGTCGGCGGTTCTCTGGTGCAGCGGCCTTTACGAATGCAACGGCGCGCACGCGGCGTACCTGCACGATGCACATACGCGCCGCGTATGCATCTCGCATGAGAACGCGACCGGCCGGCTCGCATATATTTATTGATGCATACGAGCCTCGCCCCACCACCGCGGTGCACCGTGGTTACCGAGCCTAACCGCACGATCCTGATCGGGACGAGCGAGATCGCGGCAATATTTAGTGTCTTGCACCGGAGACAACCTCAATTCTTTTCAGCAAGTTTGTTAACATTAAACCTACCACGAGGAACCAAACAATCCATTTTAAATATTCTATTCCACAATTATTGAAATTTTAAAGTTGTTTTCCTGGGGAATTTATTGAATATACTTTAATCATATATAAATATAAATTTAATCTTGTCATTTTTATAATAATATGCACATCAGTTATTTTTTTTAAATTTGATCTACTTTTTTAGCTACTCTCATAGAACAAAATACTGAGTCGTTTATTTATGTTCGAGCATCTCCGCTGCATCGAACGAGGAATGCAAAAGTTCTGCAGCACCGTCTCAGAAGTTCCAAATTTTTTTTGCAGACAATATTTATTTACACGATTCCTCCGATCAAGACCGACGGAAGTTCTTTCGCAGTTCAAACGCCGTTTCCTTTCCGCGAGAAGTGAAATATTTCCCCGAGCGAAAATACCGTCCGGAGAGAGAGCCAGGCACATTTTGATTAAACAACTTTACACTGCGCTCGACTTTGCATTCCGCTTGTAAAAATTCCAAGAAGCACGTTACGAGCCACGCAACAACCTCTTCTCTCCTCTCTCGCCTCCTATGTTCGACTACGTAGTCGGAATCCGAACAGAACTTTCCAGCAGGTTCTACCGTGGAAAGAAAGAGAGAAAAAAAGAATTCGAAGGAAATGGCGTGGTCACGTATCCGCCAAGGGCTCCTCGCAACTTTGGTATCGCGGCCGGAAGGAAACAAACCTATGAGCTCGGACCAGCGGATCTCGCGCTTTTGAAAAGTTCGAGAGGTGTCTGGACGTTTGCTGAACCCTGTCGAAGGCAATCCGACCTGGTTACTTGAACTCGCAAACAGAAAAAAACGTGATCCTGTATCTGAAGAGCAGGCACCAGAAAAATTCGACGGAAGTTGTACATCGGAAGGTCGTGTCGAAAAATAATTGGTTACAGCAATTCTTTTCTCGGAGCTACTTTAACTTGAATATTAAACATCTCTTTCTTCGTATGTGTATAAAATTAATATAATACCTCGTACAATACTTAACTATTTAGTAAGTAATTAGCAGACTGCAGATCTCGTGCATTTATAGCAAAATTGAGTGGACGATATTCAAAATAAATGAAAAATATTCAAACTTATGGTATATCGGAAGGTTGTGTTGAAAAATAATTGGTGACATGTGTATAAAATTGATATAATACCTCGTACAATACTTAGCTATTTAATAAGTAATTAGCAGAGTGCGGATCTCGTGCATTTATAGCAAAATTGAGAGTGGACGATATTCAAAATAGTTGAAAAATATTAAAACTTATGGTACAGCAATTTTTAAGGGTTGAAGATCGAACCCTTTTCTGCGGGATCGGAGAGAGGTCATCGAAGTATCGAGCGAGATCTATTTTTTCCCAAGCAAGTGGAACGATCCGCGGCTTTCCACGAAATCCCTGACTTTCGGTCCACTTTTAGCCGGGCCTAAATTTATCAGCAGCTGATTCCCATCGGCCGTAGTCATCCTCGAATCCCAATTAGAGTTTCGAGTTGCTTAATCCCTTGCAAAGTTCTCTTGAACTTCTATTAGCCGGTGATCTTTCCTTAATAGACAAAGCGAGACACTGTGTGTGAGAGAGAGAGAGTGGGAGGTAGAGATTGTAGTATGTTTTTGAAATCATCGAATTCCGCCGTCTCGACTAGCACAAACGTTCCTCGCGAACGTGATCCTCGACGATCTCGCCAACGATATTGCTGGATGTATGGGACAGGGGGTAGCCGAGATATCGTTCCATATCGATTTTCCGTCCGGCGTTGTTTGGATCGACGTCCTCCTCCGCGTAATCGTATATAACGCGACTCCGTTCTCGCGATGCAGATGAAACGAGAAAGTAATGACAGACATAGAGAGAGATGGAGAAAGAGAGAGAGAGCATGAGAGAAGGAGAGAGTGGAGGTGGTAGGCGAAAGACGTCACGGGAAAAAGAGCGAGACACCTAAGGAGCCCGAGGGAGGTGGTATCGGGTGACAGAGGTTGCGAACGTGATCGCGAAACGCCTGCAGACGCTCCTCCTCCGTTATTGCCAGAGTCCCCGTGAGCTGCTACGAGAGTTTAGTCGACTGTAGTTGCCTGGAATTCTCCGTAGATTGTTCGTTAAGCAATGCACCGTGTCTCTACGGCCGAGGTCGTCCCGTGTCCCTCATGCTATTTTACTCTCCTTTCGCGAATTACTGCCACGCTACATTCTGCGACGACTTAAATCGGTTTACAGATGATTTTGTTAAGAGGGAATTACTCGGCGATTGTGTTAACGGAGGAATGGCTCGCTTTCACAGTCACGGAAGAATTTATATACGCACGGACTCCGCGATTTCTACGAGCGGTAGTACTCTTTGATATTAATCAAATCAGAATTAAAAACATAATCAAAGAATAATTAGGGAGCGAATGAATCCAAGACAGTAATAGTTCGTCTCTGATCTGACAACGGGGTTCACACGCACGGACTCCGCTGTCTCTAGATCCTGCAATTCATATGACGCTGTAATCTTTGCCGTCTGTAATTTGTACCTCGCACGACTCCAATATTAAACGATTACGAGAATTAAATAGAAACAGAAAATAAACGAAATACTTGGCGAGGCTGCTAGATCATTTCTCGCCTCGTTCGTTCTTCCACAGTTCTAGTAATAGAGAATTCTCTATGAAATGACATCTCTACCACGCGAACTTGCGACAAATCTTTCGCTAACCGTCTACAAACTCAATGTCACAGTTTATTCGAAAATCCTGTGTCCAATTAGGAGGAAGCTTCGAGGAAATTTTTGAGACAACGTCCCGCGACTAAACGCGCGAAACCAGAGCCAGGCTAATTGCGATTACAGTGTTTACGGCGGTAGGTAAAATAATAAGCCAGCTCCGAAACAGCAGGATACGTGCGTTAGAACCGTCGCTTTGTACAGAGCGCGTAACTACATTTATGATAATTAAAATACGTGAGTCGGTTAAGGGGCGGTTTCGCTCATTACCGCGGTAATGGGGCCAACAATTGCGATAATTGTGGCTGATGATTCCTTGGACTCGTTGTTGCATGCTTGCTCTAAAATCGACTACTGTTCTTGCTCGATCCCCAAAATACTCGCTAATCACCGATAAGACGTCGAATTCGCGTTTGAGCGATTTAAAATCCACGTTGAAATTCTTTATGTTCGGTTCACTGGTCGATTTGTCTAGTTACCGCGGCGATCTCGCACGCGAGATTGTTTATTATAATTGATTCGGCCTGCGGATGAATTAGCCACGGAAATAGAATTGCCCTGAAACTCGTCGCTCGAGAGTTAATCAATGAACGTCTCCGCTTTCCTCTCTCTCTTTCTTGCTGCGCCTTAGGCTATCTTTGTAATCAAGGATGACGACTGCAATTCGCGTCATCATCTGCGGCAAGTGGCAATATTATAACGTCGATTCGTATTCGAACCGAGGATATGCGGGTCGCGAGCCTCGATGCCGCCGGATAACCGTGTCATCGATTAAACCCTATAAATACGACTCCCCAACCCTTCAGACCATTGAAACATCAATCCACGCCGCGAGGAGTACACTTCTTCGCGATCGAGGGATCATCGATCGTACTCTCTTTCCGTCTCGGGACTTGTATATCACGATTTTTCTTCAAGCGAAGACTCTAAACTGTCCGCAGAACGTACTATACAATTGATTTACGTTTCTGAAAGAACGGTGTGTCGGAAATTAAAAATCCGATCCTGCGCCACTTATATGAATCTCAGAATTCAACCCTCAAACAAAAGACATCGGAAAATAACTGTTTACCCTGTTATTTCATCCATCTTTTACCATCGTATCAATTAAATACGTCCAATCGATTACTAAACATTTAAGTATCCTATGAGGTGTTGTATCAATTTCATATCTATAAAATGAAACAAATAGAATAAAATAAAATTTTTCTAGGTTTGAAAAGATGTTGAATAAATGTGTTAAAATAGCTCCGAGTGCAAAGGGTTGGTCAAGTTAGTGGAGCTTGAGGAATCTTCAGCTTGGGAAGATTTGTTGAAGAATCCGCGATCTTGTCCACTCCAGCTACCATCGAGAGCGTCCAGCAATTTCGTTGTTTGCGAAGGGGTCGTTTGTTAGCGTGTTCCAGAGGACAAGATTTATTTAGCCGAGTCCATTTATTGTTTCATCCGAGACGAGACGACCTTCGGTCCCGGAGGACCCAGGCCACAGAGATCGTTTATAGTTTATGGGATAGCATCGCGAAGCTAAACATTTTTTTCTAGGGCTAGGGCAAATAGACGAGACATCTGGGAAAGCAGATGGTGGCAGGCCGCGGCGTCGTTGACTCGCCGGAGATAGACGATCGGTGGCTTCGCGACAGATGGCACGTGCTTCGTCCTGTTATCTTATTTTCCATGCGATTCTGGATCTTCCCTAAATTGCTTAAATCGACCGGCCCAGCCGGCTTATCTGATGTTTACCCCGTGTATCCCCCGATGGATTTCACCCCGGAGATGTTTATCGGCCATGGTATATCCCGTGCGTCCGGGAAACATCCATTTCGCCTCGTTCCGAAAACTTAAGTTTCTGACGACCGAGACATTGAGTACTGTTTCCATTTCTCTCGGTTTGGAAACTCTCGTGAAATTTCCAGCTGAAGCCGTCGTATCTCTGACTTCGTCTAATTAAGAGGAGGTTCTTCAAAAATCTAGAACGTTATCCATTTTTATTTGATACATTTTACGACAGGGGGATTAAATTCTTTCTCGCGAGTCAGTGTAACCACGATCGATTTTTTACGTATTTGTGTAAGTGCATGTAGATCCATGATTAATGTAGCCGATACGCCACGGAATAATTCGACGATCGCCGAGAAAGAGAGAGAAATTGATGAAATTTTTCAATTACATACCCCTTTAATTGGCGCGAAAGAATTCGATCTCGGCGAGTTGATACGCGGTTTCGGATGGCGCGTATCGGGTATCAAAAAAATTTTCGAAACAGAAGAGCTCCGCACACGCGGATATATTTCATCCAGCGTGCTCGGCTGTGTATCGACCACCAGTTCTACCTCCCGTTAAGCTGTTCGCATCGATCACAGCGAACAGGAAAAAGTAGAATGGAACGGATTAAAATGGAATAGCGGCGTGCGTCGTTCCGGATGTTTTATTCGATATTTTGCTTGGAGCGTATTGATCCGCCGAGGAGTCTGGAAGTCTTGGAATCAAGCAAAAATTTTCCAACCTCGCTGGCTGCCCGTAATCCGTTCGGACAAAATCCGATCGTTTACAAAATTTTACTGTAAACGCGAACTTTCGCGAAATCGAACGTGCTCCAAGTTTAAATAGCGAGAAGCACGAACTTCTGGAAATTCGAATGGAAGCTGGGAGATCGCGATTTGTGATAAAGACGTTCGGGATTGTAGGAAAACTTGAATTCACGTTGATCGATCGATAAAACCTCGGAAAGGTAGATCGGGGCGAGTGGCTCGATTTTTAGAGATTGCTTTGAATAGATTTTAGAAAGTGTAGGAATTCTGAAGGATTTGAGAACTCAAATTGAAGCTGGAGAAATAAATAAATTTTCCAACGAGAAGCTGGAAAATCCTGCTTTGCGATAACTCTATTAATTTCGAAAGAAAAGGTCGACTTGACGTCGGAAAAATCGATAAATCCGTATTCGGTGGTTCGGTCGGAAATAACCGAATTCCAGTTTCGCTCGAGTCGCGTATTTTCGAAGGTAGAAACGCGGACGAGTAAAATCGATATTTTGATAGCGGGTTAGAGAGGGAGAGCAGCGCGTGGTAGATGGATCAGACAGCAGGAGCAGGCAGAGGCGAAATCGACACCATGGTTATTCGGAGGCTTGCTAAAAGCGACAGAGCAGCAGCGTTCGAGAGGGTTGGATAATTTTACCGGGACCGGAAGATATCGATCGGTGGCCTTTAACCTTCCGGCGAAGCGTGCACGCCGATTAAACTATTTCAGGGCGAGGCCGGTTTATTTTACGGCGGCGGCTGTCTATGGCGTAATAACGCGAATCTACAATTACCATCGCGTGCTCGGGCGCTCGCGATCCCCGTTGCGATGGGACTCGATGGAACCGGCCGATGCGACGGGGGCGCGAGCGATCCAACGCAACGGAGAGACGATACGCGGCTGCATGAAAGCGTCCGGGAGGCTTAAGCGCCCCGATACGATTATAATATTCAATCGGCGGCCCCGATAATGACCTGGGGCCGGGAGCGTAAAACGCGGACCCGGGCCAGTTCGCCGCAGACAGATAACACTTCGCGCCGTTGGACCGATGATCGTTTTATCAGCACGTGGCTGGCTGCGCTCTGCCAACGAAGCAAAGTGTTCCACACGCATGGCAATTGCGCATTAAACAAAGCTCCGCGTTATAATTGGAATCGGGGATCGGCTACGGCGATCACCGACACCTCTCTCACCTGTCTCTCTACCTTCTCCTAGGCCCCCCGGCCATTTCACTGTGCTAGGTGTACCGTTAAACTTATTTTTTCAAATTGTATCATTCGCATCCCAATTATCCAACAAACTATCGCGAAATTCTGTTAAACAAAATCACTCCTGAACCACTCCGTTTGCGAATACATTATTCACATTTTATAAAGAGACCACGATAAGCATATTCGCTCGGCGATTATCACTTTTCCTTCTTTCTCTCCACTAATTATTCGGCCGCCTCTTTGTACTCCGTGATTATTATTCATCGGATCCCGGTGGATTTTCGTGAATGGAAATCGGTGGTCGTGATTGACAATTCGAAATTTGTCTCATTGATTCGATGGATTTTGAGGTACATTCACAAACCTGCTGCCTTTGTGAATATTTTAATTGCGAAAACCGATGTTGCGTTTGATAAATAAATGTTGCCCACGTACAATAAGAAATCTCGATGATATACATTTAATGGTCACTTTCGGAAATAAACGATTGCCAATGTAGAAGAACACGTCTTTAATATATTTTCTAAAGTACCATACCGCTATAAAAGCTTACACGGTCTCAATAAACCATTGTTGAAGAAACGGTAACAACAAATTCTAAAGAAAACATTGCCCAACGAAAAGCAACGGCAAATCCTCAATAAAGAATCGTCCAAGGAAGAGGATCAATAAATTCTCAAGGAAACATCGTCCACCGAAAAGCAGCAGTAAAATTCCGCAAGGAAGAGCAACAATTAGGCAACTTTAGGTAAATTCCGCGTCTTCCGGAAGTTCCAGCTGGTCGCAACAAGCACTAAGTGCATGGGTAGCCTAACACAGTCAGGTGTACAAGGCGAGATCGGTTTTCGTTGGAGCGACGTCAAACCTCGAGAATTTATTAACCCCCGTTGCGGGGAGGGTGGGGGCTGCAAACGCGCCGCGAACTTCTAGAAGATGAAACACGTGAATGCTAGGGGGCGAGGTGGGGTTAGGGCATTGTCGACGCCGCGAGGACTAACTCGGGGAAAGTTTAGGTGAACGGAAAATCGTGCCGCGACTGCGAATACACGGCGACGCGAACGATATTGCGGTTCCGTCCGAGCGTTCGTTGATCCTGGGCTTGAATGATGCAGCACGCTGCGTTCTCTTCGAAGTTTATGTCGATTTTCGGCTAAATAAATTCTCCCGCGAGCCTGCGGTTCCTCTCCTACCTGTCGTCAATCTTTTTTCACGGTGTGGAGAATTTGTTTGAATTTCTGGAATATTTTTAGATTTTCTAGAATACCTTCTAGATTCTGTAGAATATGTTTTAGATTTTCTAGAATATTTTTATATATCGTTGATGTATTTTTCTGGTCATTAGCACCTTCCAGGATACCTTCTAAATTCTCTAGGATATGTTTTAGATTTTCTAGAACATGTTTTAGATTTTCCAGAATATTTTTATATATCATTGTTGCATTTTTCCGGTCATTAGCACCAGGCAAACACAATGATCTTTTTAATAAGAAACCTAGAAAAGCGGATTTTTTGAGCGAGCTCTCGCAGCGGGCACGAGGGTGGCTTAAGGTTTCCGCATTGCGAGGGTGTCGCAAGAACGCGTGGGAAGGCAAGAAAGTTTGGTGGAAGCGTGTTTCCCGAAGTCTTTCGCGCGTCGAAATCGAAAACCGCTGGCTGGCAGCTCGCGCGACCCTGGGTGGAGAACCGGGGGATGAAAACAGACAGGCAGGGGTACAGACGCAGAAATAAGCGTCTGGGGGGGTTGTAGAAGGGGGATATAAAGTTTCTGCGGGGAACTAGAGCCTCGACGGCGACGTGGCTTGCCAATAGCTACGCGGCGCGCACGAAATTTCGAGGCGCGTTAAGGAGGGCGTTAAGATATTAAATCCGAGAGCTTCGTCGGCCTCGGGTTCCCAACTAATTATGGAGTTGAGTGCAACCTTAGACTAACGCCCCCGCGTGCTTTTCCAGGACCAACCACCACCCCTGTTTCCACCCCCTGATCCCGCGGGACCAGTCGCCGATTGATTTAAGACTTCACTCGCAGCTGCGAGCTAGCAAAATTGGATGCGAGAACACCCTACCTTCGTTTCGTAGAGTCGTGATCTAGGTTTTTCTCGGAAGAAAGGCTCTTCGCTGTAGCCCCATGTTACGCTCACTCGAAATCCCCTTGGGATTATGGTTTGGTTTAGGTACGAAATGGTGAGCGTTTTTACCTGGAAGCAAAGAAACAATTCGGTTAGATATGCACAAGAATCGAGCATGAACATCACTATTAAACTATAACTATTTTATAAATACATTCGAGAAACTCTTTACAAAGCCACATTTCATTTGATCAAACTATTACTTCTTTTCCAAAGACTCCGAAATCCAGTGGAATAGCAGAACTCGAAGAAACACATTTATCAAAGAAATTATGGCCCTCCACGACTCCGCAAGAAATTCCAAGTAGAATTTCAAATATTAATATCAAGAGCTGGAATATTTTCGAAGAAACCGGGATGATTAATATCCTCGCGAGCATCTGCCAAAAAGGACTCCAACCCTCCAAGATTGTAGAAACAGAATGAAACGTTCCACGAAGATACTCGCCGTACTTTAAATTTCATAAAACGTCTTCGAAAAATAAGAATTAACATCTTCCCGAGCGATTGCCAAAAAGAACCAACACGACTATTCAAGACTATAGCGATTACAACGCGGACGTTGATAGTTAAATGAAACGTTAACACTCGCGATCGCGCGGAAACGGCGCTCGATGAATCAGTGGGCGCGGAAACCGGTATGAATCGCAATTTAGCGGCGTTTGACAATCTTTAATTTACGGCCGCGCAGACGTCCTCCCGCGGAAAACATTAATATCATTATATTAAACGTTGAAATCGTTCCTGGCGGATCCTAGGCGGCGGCCGCTGATTACCCGGGACCGTGGTGCACGTAACATGCACGTGCACGAATGCATTAATCTTCTCGGGCGGCAACGCGCGTTCGTTCGCGTCGGCGATCCTTTCCTGTGCGATGCATAATGTCGTCCATCGCGGACCCGACGTCGCCAGGAAATCCGCGAAATCTCTGTCGAAAAAGCTTGCCGGAAGTCGCGAGCGGAACGTCTTCTGCAACTCGGCAATCATTTTGTTTCTACTCCGAAAACTCTTCGGTGTGGACGCAGCTTTAGAGTCATAGAACCACGAGTAAATTTCAGTAAACTGACTGCGGACATTTTGAACAATCAAACTGCAAACGATCTTAACTCCAACATCTTTTATATTAACAATCGAGGCATTTGGATATCGGAGCAGCTCAGCTGTGCTGGCGTTAAGCTGCGGGAAAAAACTCGCAGCGAACAAGCTGTTCGAACTGGGAAACTTGCTCCCCTCCTGACCCCGGACTCTCGAGAAATATCGTTCTTCGATTCTGAAATTTTCAGGAAGTTCGAAAACGTCGTTCCATCATCCGGCTCTCGCGGTTTCTTGCCCCCATCCGAGCCGAATGCCCTTTACGTCCTACATATTTCATCCGACCGCTGTCCGAACTCGTTCAAACTCAATTTAATCCTGCCCTTAAAGAGCCGATAGTTGAAACGAAAGAGTGGAAATCTGACGGTGCGCGGCGGTTTTCCAATTTTTTTCCTTTGGACTCTTAAATTAGTCTCGTTTCGCGGGACGAGGGCTTTGATCGTTCCTCGTACCTCTGGATCGATCGACGTAGTTCTCCACTTTGTTAATAATAATAAAAAGAAAATATATAGAACTCGTTCTCGTTACGAGCCAATAGAATTGACTGGTTTACAAGATTTCGGATATATTTTCCAAAAGGAGTCGAGCACCATATGTGCAACTGGTTAGCAGAATCGATAGTGGACACATGATCGACCGGTAGCATAATCGGCCCCGTGTTTTCCTGGCCACGCGTTGCCCACGCGAACAGATTCCGTTACCGAGCCTCGTTCTCGCATGCGACGATATAAATAACGGCCGCGTGCTTTTACGAGGCGAGTAAATCACTTTGTTGGCCAATTATAGGATTAATATTTATAGCGGCGACGTAACCGGCCCGTCATTGGCCGGAGGGACGCGCAACCGATATAAAAACAGTGCATCGCGCCGTGCCGGTAATTTACGGTCTTCGGTCTCCGGCTACGCTGTACAACAAGACGCTTCTTTGTGCAGCCCGTGAAATCCAGCCCTTCGACGATATCGCATAGCATAAATGCACCGACCGCGCCGGTATTTACTGCGTCAATGTTGTCTTTAGCGCATGAGTTATTTCACAGCTTTCGATCGACGCGCGCTTCTTTCTTTTCCCGTTTGCTGCCGTCGATTACGGCCGGCAAACTATTTGCGCGTCACGGCAGCAACAATTTCTGTTCCGCGGCACGTTTATTTATCTACATTTAAATGTTTGCGCGCGGTCCTCAGAAATAATTGCGCAAAAGGTTTCCAGTGCAATATTTCTTTCTCCGCGTTTTCCTTGTCCAGTCGTAAAATATGTCTCTGGAATTTATTAACAAACGTAAATACACTTGGTATTCCCTGATTTCCCTGTCTATCTATCTGGAATCAACTTTTTCCTCGGACGACCGACTCGGAGGACGAGCGCACCGGTAAGAGCCCGATCAAACACTGCGGAACGGTTTCTTATTATTTGCATTAGCGACTCCGCAGATGAATGGAAAGGAAAAATCATCAATATGTTATGTTTATTAAGTATTTATTAAATCTCCACTACACTCGTGGAATCAACCTGCATCAGTTATGAATTAAGATTGTTCGCAGGTAACACAATGTGACACTTTATTATTGCTACATTTATACCGATTTTCGAGAAAACATTCACAATTTAGAAGTATAAATTATTACTTTATGAATATAAAACAACATAAGCATTAATTTATTATAATAAAGTAACGAGCTAATAAACAAAATGTTATACGGAAAAAAGTTTCCGATTCGATTTACACTGTCCAACACCAAATTTGTTCAACAATTGACTCGAATTCAATTCAACTACAATTGAACAAATTTGGTGTTGGACAGTGTAAATCGAATCGGAATTTTTCTTCCAGCAGTTCTATTAATCGGAAACTTTTTTCCGTATAATCTTTTATTTATTTGCTCTTTGTTAGAACAAATGAATGCTTATGTTATTTTGTTGTTTTTTATTCTTCAATATTAAGAATTTACTTTTTTTAACTCCATAAAGTAATAATTTATACTTCTAAATTGTGAATGTTTTCTCGAAACATTGTACCACGGGGTGTACATCAAATGATATGATAAAGAGAGGAGGCGAGAGAAGTGCATTAAACTTCAGGTCAAGAAAGACCCTTTGCTCCTCCGAGTGTTTCATGCATTTCGTTGTACATTCAAATACGACGCATCAGAAATCGCCTAGCTGACGACTGCTTGTAGAATTTCGAGGCACGCGGGAAAGCCACTCGACGCTTCTTCAACGTGCAGCTACTCGAAGAAAAGTCGAAAAGAACGCGCTATCGATTCCGTTGCGGTAAAGAACGGCCCAGTGGCACCTTGGTGCACAACACGCGGTCGGCCAGGCGAAATGGGCACGCACCTATGCACCAATGGAAATCCGACAACGAACGGTGGAAAATCGCGGGCGCTCGGCTATTTAGGCGCACGCGAATCAACCGAGAAGATTCGAATACCGCGCGGCGAGAAACGTATGAACAACCGAGAACTGGGTTACGGAATACCTGACACGGCTGGGAGACCTCGCAAAAAGACACGATTCCACTATCGATTCCACTATCCGCGGGTAATTGGAACCGTTTTTGCGCGCAGAAATCATTCGGTATGCGACGCCGCGCGCACGCCGCACAGTGTCACGAAAAGCCTGTTTTTTGGACAAAATTCAATAACTTTTGTTCTGTTTATGATAGAGACATGAAACAAAGTGGGTTTTTTCATTTATATTGAAAGCAATCTGAACATGATATTATTATAAATATAGTAATTTATTTAAACATTGTAAAACGATATTTATAAACAAAATTTTGTTTTATTGCTGGTTTTCAGTAGATGAATTCTCAGTTCAGTTCTTCCGAAACTGAAACTTCGTTTTAAACTCCTATAACATTCGCCTCCTCGACACACATACACTCTTTGTCTGCTATGCCTGCCGCAACTGACTAAAAGTAGGACTATATTTATTAACTTTTTTAATAACTTTTTTAATGACTTTTTTTTATAAACAACTAACGACGAGTAAAACATTTACAGCATTATTCGGAGTGATGACCTGGACAACATATTAAAAAATCAGCGAGATCGGAGGGTCTTACCTTCTTGTCAATAGTTGTCAATGATTGTTAGGACATTAATTTTTGTTTATTTAATCGTATCTGTAATGTATGTAATATCAAAATTCTTTTCTTTATTCAATAACCGTAGTCGAATCTCATATTTCTACAAGTGGATATGCGCATATTCGGCTGCTGACCAGTTCTTGCTACATATTTTGTTAAATAACTCTGTTTTTCGCAAGATTTCGCAATTAAGATTTACATAATATCAAAATATACTATCTTACCAATACAATGCAAAAAAATCGCCGACACGTTTTGACACCTTTTTTTTTATCCTCTACTAAAGATTAAGGGAACCAATAAAATTTAATGGTTTCATTTCAGGTTAATTATTAAATAGCGCATAAGTATTACAAAATTTTTGAAGATAAATTATAATTAGCCAACCCTTACCCATCATTTTCTAAAAAGATTATTTCTTACAAATGTCTTTTGTTTATAATACAACGTAAACAAGTTACGCTATGAACTGATGTACTATTTCATCTTCCAAATTTTCGTTTACAGATTCGCTTGTAATTAGTTTCCTACTGGATTTTTTGAATTTTTTTTTCAAAAAATGATTTATTTGGACATTTTGACATAGTATGAACATAGTTTTCAATCGATATGAACCAGTGACTTTTCCGATTTTTGTCAATGGCTCGTGACACTGTGCGCCGACTGGAATTAAATTGACGCCGCGCCGGCATCGCAGCCCGTTTCCAACCATCGGAATTCTCTCCATCGATTTTTCAATCGAGCCGGCTCGTTTCGCCGATCGACCCGCGGAGAAATCGAAGATTGTTGCGTTAATCGCGCCGGTCGTCTACCTGGACAGTTAAATGGGACAGTTGTCCCACTCTCGAGCCTGTTCGATGAGAGAGGGAAGCATTTCTTTGTTGTTCATAATTATTTTTAAAAGAAGAAAGAAGGTTCAATTTATTGTACGTCTGTGTATTCGCTAATGTTAACTCCACCACCCGTTACATACGCGGCCAACACGGAACATGCAACAGGAAAGAAAGACTATAGCTAGGAGAAGCGAGAATTAGGACAACCGAACCGGTTGTGTGTATAGAATGGTGAAAATCCAACCCCGATTAGGGAAGCTTTAGACATCGCGTCGGCGACTTTTACGACTGGAAACTTGATCGTCGCTCTAACGGCTCTCGAGTCATAAACTGGCTGATGGACGAGCTGGGACGTGAGCTAGCTCGGTATTACCGTTTAATATTTATTAATCAATCATCCGAGCCTCTCCGATCCACCGGGTGTCCCGAAAACGTCGATCTAACCTGCGCGTATTACCTTCATCGTTGCAAAACATCGAGTCACAAATCGTAAAGTGACAAACAATGATTCGATTTGGATTTTCCTCGGGATTTCTGTTGGTCGCATTTCCTTAGAACACCTTGTACATCGACTGGGGGTCCCGATCAATCGGCTTTCAATCCGGCAGTCGTCGAAACAAAGTATTATAGTCTACGCGCGGCTTGTGAAAGATTCATGAGGTTCGTTTCGAAAATTCGTGGCTGTCGAGTACAGTTCCTCATCGTCGGCAATATTTCTCGCAGGCTTTTGTTAAATTCATTGCGCATTGCCTGGCAAACGTCGAAGGGAAATGCAGTTCTCGTGGTTTTCGCCTCGAGGTTTATATCGTCGCAATCTTTCTCGGAGGCGCCGCGGTATGGTTTCGCTTTTGTAACGCGTTGCAAATGGACGCATGAATTTTTCGCAAGCGGTTGTTGCGGCGGCTCCGATCGCGAACAGCAGGCACGCGGTTTCCTCCGTCCCGTTGCCATTCATAACTTCGTCGAAAGGTAACGATCGCTGTTTGTTCCTCGATTACTGGCCGCGACGTGACATAATGCGAGTTATCGGTCAACGGATGCACGCGCAGGTCGAGCAAGCAAGCAAGCCAGCCTCGAATCAATGGCGTGGCAAGCAAGGGAAATATTTATGGCCGTGGTTACAAAGTCCTCGGCCGAGCCACCGATAGCCAATAATCTATATTTTTGTTTCCGACTATGATGAATGCTAATGCCGCCGTGAATCATCGCTCCGCGTAACGAGAGAGAAAAAAAGAAAAGAAACAACCGATCGATTCACGTTCGACGCGTTTCCTTCGCCGCGATTCATTTTCCGTGGTAAATCGATGAATCAGGTGTCGCGTCCTGTGAATCATACTGGTTTGTTGCAATAACGCTGATTTTTAAACAGCCCGGTGGCAGGCGCTGACCGACACGATTTCGCACAACTTGGCCTCTGATTTGTCTTATTAATTTTTGGGAATTCAAGAATTTATTTCGATAATCTAGTAAAACAATCCAATAAAGATGTCGCCACCAACAAGAATGTATACAGATTCAAAACGAAACTACAAGTTGGAACAGCGTAGACGAGCAAACAGCAAAGATACTCAAATAATTACTATGTATGAGGCAGCCGAGAAGAAGCTCCACGCCTAATCATGCTAGACTCGAGAATAATCACCAACAACACGTACCACGCAATCAACTATGACAACCGGTCTGAAAATAGCGGCACTCATACACTCGGGAGAGCTCTTAATACATTCTAGAGGCGAAGTGGAGTGTAGAAAATGGCGAGGCAGAACAAAACAAGAGGAAGATACGACGTCCAGTACGCGGTGGTATCAAAGAGTCGGTGGAGTGATTCACCGGCGGTCGGTTCGCGATTATTCGCGACACTCCATAAATTATAATTAGCCTATCAAGCGAGGAAGCTCGTACTTTGGTGACGCGACAACTGGGAAAACACGAGCGCCGTGTATGTAATCTCTTCCCATTCGGAGCGGGTAACATCTGTCCGGTGTCGGGTACAAGAGAAGTTTCCGGTTCGTGACGGCTTGGAAAAATTCGCCTAGAGCCGCACACGAGATCGTCCTCCTCTCTCGGCTACTTTTACGATCGTTTACGTAATCCTGAGCGTGCGTGCGTGCATGCAGCCAACCACAATCGTTCACGTGTGGTCGTCGTGCGCGCCCACGCTCGCCTAATTGCGAAGATGCTAATAAGCGTGGTCGCGAGACTTTCGCCGGCGGATGCTCGCTAAAATTATACACTGGCGAAGCAGACTAAACGTGGCAAAAAGAACTAACCCGGCACAGCAATTTTACTCTGGACAGTAAGGAAGTGTTATTTTTAGACTACAATGTACTTCTTCATAAAAAAATATCTCTCGCTCATGCGAATTAATGGGAGTCGCTTCTGCAGGAAAATCTGCACTTTGTGCATGACTGGACCTTTATGCAACGCATCGGTTGTTATGTGGCAAGAGAAGTTCACTGAAATATCAATTCTTATGTAACAGAAATCGAATAGTAAATGCAACTAATTTATGCAGTGTTGTGAAAACATCGAGACTGCGTTTACTCGGGATTTACGCGTTTTTCATTACAATCCTCTTGTTTCAACAATAAGCTCTTCAGCGCAATGAAAAAAGAAAACAGTTTCCACCAGGCTGCACTTTCCAAAAATATTCACGAACTTCTACGTGCACTCCGGACTTTTTCTACCAAACGAGATCCATTCAACGAAACAGTCCCCGCCGAAAACTGCGTTTCCGGAAACCCTTCATCAACCATGCAACTCCCGTTGCACCGGTCCCAAAACTGCAAACGCGCATCCGCAGTCTACTTATAGCCCGGAGCGTGTCATGTTCCAGCAAGCAACGAAGTCACCGTCAAGTCCGCTTTGCAACCCCTAACTACGGCGAAGCCCTGCAGCTAGACGACGCATCTTTCGGGAAAATGGTCGAGAGAAAGAGAGAGAGAAAATGAGTAGATGCAATAGAACTTGTCGGTAATAAAGAGGTTATGCGAAAAAGTCGGCCAGGAATCCGTCGGCGGTGCTCAATAGAATTACGCGCTCTGAAAAACACTGCAGGGAGAGATGTACAAAGAGAAAGAGAGAGAGAGGTTGACCCGAGCAGGGCTCAAAAAGCGAAAGCTGACCTCGAAAGCAGCAAAGGAAACAAGATAACCTCTCGGGCAACTTCAGCGTTCGTAGTCCCGACGTCAAAGCGACGTCGGGGCATTTATCCATTTCCCTCGGCACTCCAGAATTCCGTGGGAGAGGCGTGGCGCGTCTCTGTGTCTGTCTGTACGCGTGTGTGTGTGCAGTGGATGCACTGGATGCAGCCGAGTGACGGTACAAAGGGGCAAAATTAACGACACTTCAGCGCCGCGATTCGATTACCCGTCTCCTGCGCTCTACGCGTTGCATCGCGTTGCACCGCGTTGCACCGGGTTGCACCGCGTGTTCATCAGCGGATCGTCGGAGGAAGCGCGAAGGAATTCGAGAATCGCGCGACTCGCTGCCCACCGTTGCATCGGCGCATCCAGTTCTCCGTTGCAGCTGGTCTCCCGTCTCTTTCGTTCGTTTTGCCAGCGGGAGTCAGTTAGGTATTTACACGGTACGCTGCGTGCAGGCGACTTGACGCGTTCCGGCGACGTTCGCACACCCACGCAACCCGCACGCAACGTGCGTGTCCCTTCTCTCGTTTTCTCCTTTTCTATCCTTCCACTCGTGCACTCTTTCTCTCTCGATTGCACTTTCTCTTTCCGTTTCTGTCTCGCTCCGTTCTACCGTGGCTCTCCGTGTAATCGCGAACCCGCTCGATCCGTGGGACACGAAAGAGACCGTCTCTCGGTACGTACGGCCACGCTCGCGTTGTACGGGATGTTACAATGAGCGTGACGTCATTTCCGGAGGATCCAGCGACGAGCACGAAGAGGAAGCTAGGTCGGTAGGTTGGTAGGTAGCCAGATGGATCAACTACGGTTTGCTGGGCCTGCGTGCCACTGTACTCGGTGTACTACCAGTTTCGTACCACGATAGTTTTACAGCTGGTTCTTTTTTTTTGATCAGGTCATCTGACCTACGTTTTTTTAACATGGTGTTTACTCAAAAGTTACCACAAGCTGGAGTGCTCTATACACTTTTGATTGGTTATATTATTTTAGCTTGAGTGTTGTGTTTAAATTCAATTTATCTTGAAGTTTCACTTACGCCAATAAAAATTTATGCATGCACAAAGGTATTCTCGAGTATTTCGAAAGCGTTTCGGCGTCGCCTTAACTAGAAAAAATATGTTTACACAGGATAGGTAAATAATTATAATTTGTAGAGAGTTTTTCAAGATCACCTTCAATGTCAAACAGTTTGGTGAAATATTTGTTCGTGCCGCCTATAATTTCCTCGTAATGGAATTTCGCGGAGAAAACGAGCTTTTCAACGGCACTGTGCCGCGCGCCGAGCGGAAACGACGGAATGGCGTTACTTTCCGCGTTTCCGTCGTCGTAACGCAAATACGAATCCCATCGACACCGTGCCCATTTCCGTGGATTAGGAGGAGACGTCGTCGTGGCAGAGCGACGTCGTTGGCAGCTAGCAGCGACGGCCGTTATGTATCAAGGGGGTGGTTGGTGGGTGTGCGAGGGTGTTCGAAGGGGGATGATGTCGGCTCGCCCCGGCAAATGCCACTTCATACGTCGCCGGGATGGATCGAAGCCCACGTTGCCGGGATTAAAGCACCGATCGGGAACAGGAATTACTGCCTCGAGAACCGGAGCAAGACAAACTGGGGAAATTGCGTGCCCGCCCTGTGTCGGCGCCTACTCGAAACACTTTATTTCCATTCGTCGCGGTGGTCGTGTATCGTTTTCCCCTCTCGCGTAAAAATATTTTGCAACCCACAAATTGGGAGGTTCAATTGTGCGGAAGCTACCGAGCGAATCTCCCCGCCGCGGATTTCGATGCTATCTATGTCAGCGTGTAACAACCGCTGACTATTTTTTCCCCCTGCTTTCGATCTCTCTTCCCGTCGGGGGGATGGGCTCTGTTTTTTTTTTTGTTTTAATATCCAGTGACCGTCCACGAGTGCCCAAATTGCGGATTTCTGTGGACGGTGCACGTTTTTGACAGCGTTTAAACAACCCCCGTATCGCCGTGTTTATCTCGCGGTGTTTGTATGCTGTAGATATTGACTGGCTGGATCCGTGTCCCCAGAATTGTAGCGTTTTATCCGGTTGTAAGATTTAAATGGGATTGGGATGGATTTCGTTTTGTATGGTCGCGTCGAATACCTCGAGATTTCGCGTTTGATTGTTATTAGTGTTAGCAGATTCGAATCGGTTCCCTTGTTTTAGTTACGATTCGTATCAGGCTTGTTTTCGCGGGATACTGAACTGGAATACCGTGGATAAAGATCGGTAGAAAAAACAGAGTTGCAAACAATCAGCCCGATAGTTATAAACGTTCGTATGCGGAATCACGTATTGTGCTGATATTTTCGTTCACTACTGTATTCCCTGCGTCGCAATCTAATAACAAAAATACATAGAACGTTTACAATGTTTGCGGATATTCGTCCGAAATCAACGCTACAAAAATTTCGGCCACCGGTCATACATATTGCATGAACGAATTAGTATGTATGCGTATGGATGTTTGTGTGATACGCTTGTTGGGAATGTTGCCTAATGTATCCTCGTTCGTAATATCAAACAATTCTGTTTACCAGTTCAACATAGTCGAATCGCGTGTATTGTTTATCTAATCGCGAGTAACGAATGGCGATTTGAAAACGTCGAGTCCAAGTTACAGTTAAGGGCTGACATGAAAAGAATATCTCCTACATTTTCTTCTTCAAACCAATATCAATGCTATCTTGAAGAGACACTTTTCCGATACGCTTGATATTCTCTCTTTTATGTAACATTTCTTCCACTTCTTATAAATCATCTTTATTTCTAAACCTTGTTTCCTCAGGATGAAAACATCGATTGCGTGCCATTTACCGAGAACTTGTAAACTTATCGAATCTTCAATTTTGCATTGCAAATACAAGAAATAAATGTCACATATTATTGTAAAATTCAAGAAGGTTTCTTACTTTTTCAATCTTATTGTGGTTTCTCGCTCGAGTCAGCTCCTACTTCTACCCTTATCGTTCTGGTTCACACGAAGAGGGTTCTAGATCATGCTTCCTTTTTTCCTATCTTTCCCGGTATCGAAGAACAGGCTATCGAGACAGGTAACCGGTGCTGGACAACTATCCGGTCGCGCACAGTACGGATCGCCATCGTCCCTGATAAGTGCGTCGTAAAAGGTGGTTAACGAGTATCGGGGACGTTCGATCGTCGATCGGTCGTTAATTACAATCTCTGTTGGCGTGCGCTTGCTCGGTCGCTCTGTTATTCGCGTTCGCGCGGGAACGACGAGGGGCCGATGTTCACGCGAGCGTCGAAAGAGTCCTCGCAAGAGAGCCGGCCGACGCTGGCTTCCGGTCAATAAATCACACCCGCCGGATTAGCCTCGCTAATAGCGCCGTGGCGTAACGAGGTTTGCGAAGTTAATAAAGCGAGCCTGGACTCTCGGCTGTACTCGCTTTTCGACGTGGGAAACCAACGCCGTGTGCCCGGCGTGACAACTTTGTTCGCCGCGTTAGCGGTAACTGCTATTATTTAGCATCGCGTGTCGCCATGCTACAGTTTCGCGCTCGGTAAAAATAACGCTCGGCCCCGTGCGCCACGGAAAAAAAGCTCTCGAGTCTCTGGAGGATCGCGTGGAAAACGCAGTTGCGACACTGCACCGCCGTGCACAGCCCCACGCAACCGGTCCTGTTGAATTAACGCTGATGCGCTCGCGAGATCTCCAAACTGCATACACTGCCGTTGTCACGTGCGCGCCGCTCCAGAAACTTTTTAGACCTCGTCCTACTTGCGACTCGCAACGGCAAAACTTCCTCGTAATTCCCAAACCGTTCTTGCGCTTGCACGCGGCCAGCTTTTATCTTCGAGTCCTTGATCGCCCGCCTGATCATCCTCGCGACACCCAAAATTTTCTATATGTCGGATTGCAAAATTACTTCTTCTATCCATTTCATTTGTTGTATCTAGATGTAAGAATTTTTCCATGCCAAACCATTTTTAAAACTGGATTCCAAAATTGGGAGGCACTTTTTTCTCCCGGCAAATTCGAGAAAACACAGCATCCGCTGCATATTCATGTCGAAGGGAGCAATCAGAAATTTCTATGAGCCCGAAGGCATCATCGTCGTTAATCTCCGCGCCAATTACCGTCCAATTACTCAAATGACAGCGTGTCGCGACAATGACCCTTAATTATCCGCGGTGGATCGCACCTTGTAATCAGCCTGGACGGATTTATGGGTTCGTTACTCGTTTTCCGGGATCGTCGGCGGGTTGTGTGAATCGATCGAGTTCCGTTTGGAAAATTCCGGAAGCTCGGGAACGGTTACCTCCGCTTGCGACTCGTTTCCCCGTGTGTCCGCTTTTCGCCGTTGATCCTGTACGCTGCGCTTGTCGGCGTTCTCCCAATCTCTCTCTCTCTCCTTCCCTCTTTTATGGCGCATAACCGGGGCCATTTTCAGCGGGCCAGCGAGTAATTCAATTTATAATTGAGCGAAAACCGCTGGTAGTGGTGCCATCGTGTCTAGCCAGCAGTCTGTTGGCTCGACTCCGTACGGGTCATTAGTACGTCGGCATATCGACCGCCGCGCCGTTTCCACCGGACCCCTACACCATCGTTTGCTCTACACACCATCAGCCGACAGACCATCCGGCAGCCCCTCCTGGCCAGTCATTAGGAAATACTTCCACAGTCCATCCATTCAACTGCCTCCAGCCTCTTTTCGAGACACGCGAGAGCTACGCCGAAGCACGCCCTGGATTTTCTGGTAGCAGCTGGAGCCGCGTCTCGAGTGACCGATGATCATTCATTCACATTTTTACAACGAGCCCCCAGCCGCCTATTAAATGTTGCCCGACGTGGCCCACCTAGCTCCCGGGTTAATTAAAATCAGATCCGAAACTACCGAACAGAACCTTTTGTTTGATTAAGCATCTATTTATGTTGGCCATTCTCGCGTCACACGACTTTCTTCGCATCTCTAAGGGTGGAAATTCACCATTCTGTGATCTTCATTGTGCTTGCGTGGAGAATTTATTAAAAATGTTCCATTATTATTAATTATTATTATTATTACTACTGCACACCCCTAATTTTCTCCCATTATTCTTCCTCCACCACAATTTTCACATGCCTTAAGAAGCATCTTTCCGTTTTCTCGTCACCTAAGCCACAACTTCGTACAGTCATCCTAAAATATAGGTTATTATTAACACGACATTCATCAAAACATCTCACCCTTTACTAATTACCTATCAAAAGTAGCCAAGCCAAGTGTGACAGATGGAGAAAACACATTTTACGGTCTCTTCGTGTCATTCTTATTCAAGGGATGCAAATAGAGTCTGTAGACGAGGTCAATCATAAATCCGACGACAGCGTTTCCCGTGTATGAAATTGTTCTCTAAGAGCTAGTCCTAAGCTGGTTTATTGGTTTACAAAGTGCTTCCTCGGTTGATTTTGCTTCGGAAAAGTGCTCGGATTTATATGTATCGTTCCGGTTTCGAGTAGCAGCGCCGCCGCTAATGGAGTCGTTAGGTATTCATCCGATTGCGAATGGAAATTGTACAGGAGAAAATCAAAGGTGAAAATCGTAATTACGCGCGGTTTCCGAGGGCCGACGATACCGTCACACTCGTAAATAGACTTGCGTAATCAAGGTCTTAGTTACGATCGGCGTTTCAAGATTACGGGACGTGCGAACGAAACGATGAAAGTTGCGTCACTGATAGTAGAATTCCCTGGATCGTGGATCATAGGCTATTCTTCTTAATCTTGATCCTATCTGCTACTCTATGTTCTCGCGAGTCCTGTTCGGAGAAAGAGAAGGTCTGCGAACTTTTTTTACTAATAATTACGAGGAGCCAAAAATAAAATAGGTCATTATGAAATATCACTGCAACTTTCATCCTTTAAATTTTGAAGATTTCCTTCCCGGAGCGGCTTCGAACACAGGAAAGCGCAACAATGCAGCGCTGCAACTTGGATCCGCAATTTTTCTTAGCCTCGCAAGAACAATCAATCAAAAAACTTGCCGGCAAAGAAAGGAGCCAGGGGTAGCGTAGAATAGCCCCCGAAAGATTCATCATCCCCTAAAAAGTCCACCCTGTCAGACTCTCAACTAATAACAATAGCACTGACAAAGAATTTCAATTTTTTACGGTGCTCGTATCAGCTTTTTGCAGACTGCATTGTGCCGGAGCCATGAAGAATTGCAAGAGCGCGCTGCTGACAGAGACACGGACAATTTTCGCGCGTAAATAAATAATGAAGATCGTAGAGAGCTTGCAGTTTTTCATCGATCCTCGCATCTCGAGGCGACTCGCGTCGAGAAAATTGCGTTGGCGAAGATTTCGCTTGTGAATAAATAATTAAAATCGCTGGAAGGTTTTCCGCACTTCGTATCGATCCTGAGATCTCGAAACGAGGAGTGTGCGAAGCGCATCGAGCGGCATTGAGGCCGCGGCGACCGCGATCCGCGCGCTTCCACGAATTATTCCCTCCCACGCTTCGACCACCCTCTCTCGCAATGGGGTAGGTTCTTTTTCATTGATAACAGGTGCGCGCGCACACGTGCAAATCCATACTTTCAAGTTCCCGCGGGAACCCGCCGAGGCTTAATGCCATTCCACTTTCGCGAGAGAGTAATCCGCGCGAAGATGAGGCGGACTTCGCGCCGAAGAATTAATTAACTCCTTGCACCCTGGATCGCCCGGGATTCGAAAAATTTAACAAGAGGCTGCCTCGATTTAACAATTTCCACATTGTTTCGAATTACAATTAGCTATAAAACGTAAAAGCAACGTTCACAACGAAACACAACATGCAAACTAGGAGATTTCTGTAATTTCTTTTGAAGACTTTGTGTTTGCATAACGATTCGCAGTCTGGTTGTTATCGTATCGTCTTTGTTGTGATAGCTCTGTGCAGAAGCACTGCAGAAAATACATACACAGGCTAGCAGGGCGAGACGTAGCCCGGAGGTTGTTTTAAAACCCACCCTTGAATGGTAAACGAAGATTTCAGGAATAGTTCGCTGGAAACTAGAAACAACATTGGCGAATACACAAGGCAAATCGTACACAGTCGGAATAACAGGAAAGGAGTAGCAAATGTATTATTTCGTGTTGGATATCGAGAACACACTAAAACACAACTACCCATTTCCTACAGATTTTAATCATAAATGTGAAAAATCCGCGATGGACAAATCAGGGTAAGGAGGAACGAGTAACGGACGAGTATTAAATAACCAAAAAAGAGTGAAAGAATCTCGAAGGAAAGAGAGTCCGGAAAAGCCGCATACCCTCGCAAGCTTGCACTGTTCCCGTGGTGCAATGAATCAAAGCCGAACGAGCATTATCGCGGGCGCATTGTCCGCGCGATAGAATTCAAACCGGGGCCGGTCTCCTTTCTCTGCTAGCGAGGACACAGAAGTTGGTGCACGCCGGAGCAGAGCGTAGCAGAAAGGACGAGAGCGGAGGAGAGAGAAGGTCCTGTCTTCCTCGGGCCGTCTTGCTCTCTCCTGGCAGCGTCTCCATGGCGACCGGAGGGCCGAAAGCTCTGGTAGGAGAGCAAACGCCGGGAGAAGGGACAACGTGACTCTGGAAAGTACGGTGGAAGAAGAACAGAGAAGAAGAAGAAGAAGAAGGCTGATAGGAAGGGTTAGGTGGAAGGACATCGACGACGACACGGGGCTGCGTTGGCAGAGGTGTGTGGGGTGGAAATAGGCAGGGAAACTTTGTAGACACGACGTTTCCTGCAGACGGGCACCCTGGCCTGGGAGAGCAAGCTGCCGGTCCCAGGGAAAGGGTAGCTAAGTTCCGGGTAGCTAACCCGACGGCGCAGGGGCGCGTACGTGCGTCACCGAGACTGCTAAATCATGTAAACATCGTGTAAATCCACATAGCCTAGCGCCGGTTGCACCCCGGGGCGCGGACGAAACCGAGCTGGAACCAAGGGAAACGCTACAGTCACCACGGAAGCTTCTCGTCCTTCGATACGCAACCGCCGCGTCGTGCTGTTCGTTTGCGCGACAAGATGCACGCGATGCAAACCCGTGCACCCTCCTGACCGCTCGACTACGACCGAGACAGCCGGTGATCGGATATTGTGCAGTTTGCTGTTCGCTTGGGCTGGCGCCAGGAGAGCATCGGATCACGATGCATCCGCTATCGATGATAGACTGTCGCGTACGGATGCGATTCCAGGACGTTTGCAGCCTCCGCACGATGTCAATCCGCTTCGACGATCGCGGCCGATGTTGCGTTTCGCCTGCTCGCTGCAGAAACTGCAACCGCGCATGATAGTTAGCATGTCTAGATGCGCTGCGGATCTTTAAGCGTTAAAATAGTATAGGCATGCATTTAATTAAAAATATAACAAATATAATTAATAAAATTGTCTCATTAAATCTCCGTCTGAGATGAAACACGTCTTTACTTTTCAACACGTCGAACCAGAATAATTAAAAATCGCAAATTACAAGTCGACTTCTTCCTACAGGTATAAAAGCATAAAATAATAGAGGATTTAAAACGTTCACGAACGTTGTTGGTTGTTTTCGATATATTGAAATTGTTAAGGGACGAAACGAATTTTTGTCGCACCTCAAAATCTTACGAATAACAAGTTACAAGAAAAAGGGGTGCAGTTCAGAAGCACGAAGATAAATGGTTTCGACAAGATTCATTCTATTCTGCACAACAGTGAAAACTTCTTAACAATGCACCAATCAGCTTCGAGTAAAACCGAGCTGAATCGTGATTATCTCTGTCCAGAGACAGCGGTAGAATTTTCCATTGAATATCGTAGCTTCGTGCCGTTACACGATTAACGAGGCGACCGATTGAATTTCTATTTTACTTTCGCGTGTTCCCCGCGACTCGAACAGGCCAGGGAACGGTAGTTTAATAATTCACGTTAGCGATGCGCGGGCGTTTTCCAGACCTTCCGCAAATACTAATCCGAACCGCCCCCCGCCCGTGCCCCGTAATGCGCTTACCCCCTTTCGCCCGCGTATAATGTTTCCACCCGGGGTAAATGCAGCGAACAGTTTATCGAGATAGCGCCGCTCCGTTTGGAGTTCGGATCTATTACAGTATTTTAACGGGGAGATGATCGAGAGTTGCCTGGGCGCAATAGCTTTCTCTCAAGTTACCGTCGATACCCGCGGCTCGGTTCGACTCGGCTCGGCTCGGCTAACTTTATAGAAGCGAACTTCGCTATCGCGCTCGATCTATCGGCTCCCTATAAATTGTTTCGATCGAGGCCGTCCATCTTACCGGCGACAAATTCGTACATTTCCCAGCGACCGATAAATCATTGGGACCCGGGAAAGTCGGCCATTTACCGCGGTTATTTACCACGACCCGACGACGGAAACGCGTCGATGATCTCGAAAAATCGAACCTCAATACCTTCGATATTTTTCTTGCATTGGACCATTTTTATCTCGATCGAATTATTGCGTTTGTTTGGAAGAATTTACGGAATACTGTCATTACTTTCAACCTATTAAACACGTTAAGTTTGCCGCTGATCAGGTAGAAAATGTTTATTTTGCATAACGATCAGCTGTGTAATTATTAAGCACCTCGAACCAGGATAGTGGTACAAACTGTTAACGAGCGCTCGAAAACTGGGACAGCCGGCGGTCAACTTTTTTTTCTCTCACGGGTGTTTTCTATATATTTCATGAAAAACCGATCCGGTGAACTGTTTCTTTTTGTACGGCGAGTTTTATTCCACCGACGACGCGGCGATTCAACTGACACGCGGCCAGGAAATATTCCGCAGTAACGCGCACACGATATTGCGCGCACTTCGTCAATTTTTACCTCTCGAAGACAGCCATCCGGTGGTGCGGTCGCCTAATGCAGTCCATCCCCCTATCAATTCTCCCGAAGATTTGATCTCTCGCCGGTGGCAAAACCGAAATCTCGCAGATCGACGGCCATTTGTCGCGACGCAATCACAGAACCTTCGATTTACCCGGGTGGTCACCGCGAACCTCGGAAGTGCCACCGATTTCACCGAAAGTTCAGCATTTTCCCCACTGTCGATCGATTCGCTCACCCTTTTCTACCCTGTTGGCTCTGTCGGTTAAGCCGCGAATATTCCGCTGCTATATTTTATCAGGTAACAGCGGAAAATTGAAAGTAAATATTACGGGAACACCGGAGACGCTCTTACGCGAGCCAGGTATGTTCGGGAAATTACCTATCAAAATGAGAGCCGCGCTCGCTTTCGAGACATCCTCTTGCAAACATCTTACTAAAACGGTTTATTGCCGAATCGATATATTTGCGCTAGATATTTATAACCTTATGGCACGTTTATAGCCAGCCGGAAGTGTCCGTAAACGGAAATACACCCTCGTAATTCCTTACTACCGCGAGACGCTCAATTAACTCCGCTAATGTACAGTTTCGAACTGCATTTAATTAATTCGTCCGCTTTACTGCCAGATCCCAGATATTTTCTCTATGCTGAGATGGACACCTATTTGCACTTCATTATTTTGCACAGAGCAGAAGAGCCGTCCAACTGGCGGCCCGCGGGCCATACGCCGCTTCTCCCCACTCTTCTTCGTGCCTATCAGCGTCCCCCACTAATCGGACTCACGAAAGAAACGGTATGTAGCCCGCATACTTCCTAAAGTTAGAAGTGAAGAGTGGGAGAAACGTCGGTAGCGGCCGCGCAGCGACGCCGGGGAAGAAGAAGTTGGTCAGCTGTCCTCTGCGTGCCCCACAAGAAGTCTATCAAGACCGCACAGAGGCAAAGAGGATCCTCACATCCGGGGGGTCATCCACAAACACTTTAGCCAATAATTCCGCCGCATTCCTTTCGAATTCCTGGCGGAAGAGAGTCAATAGACTGGATACAGATTTTTTTACTTCACAATTAAAATTACATTTACAGCCTCAATAGCGCCCAGACCTCAAGGTGGAACGACGCTGCGGGAACCTGGACGCACCTCATGGTTCCCGAGTCAATATTAAAATTCATCTGGAAGGGTTTCCTCTCGGCGAAAGTTTTCGCAGTTTTCCACCCCATCGTCTACCGTATATCCTTTTTTCTCCCCGATGTTCGAACAGCCTTCTGGGTAGATAGGAGGCTTCCGAAGGAAGGGATCGTGAACATAAGACACTGGCGTCTATATTACAGTGCATCCTGGGTTGCCGGGGGGCCCTGGACATAATTACGCGTGGCAGCGCGAGTTACGCTTAAGTGTGTAATATAATCCGGCTGCATTAACGGTACAATGTTATTACACGTGTTAAATTTGATCACCGGCTATAAGTTTCGCGCACCTCCGCTCTAGCTGCTCGCGTCTTAACAATGCTCGCCACGCAGCGCTTTCTCCCTCTATCCAGCTATCTTTCTCTTTCACTCGTATACCATGCCCCCCTCTGGTGAATCAATATCGATTTTCACCCCCTTCAAGCAAGTATGTTTCCCAGCATGTATCCGCGCTCAATCTGCGGCTAAGCCGCCGCTATGTTTCGCTATCTTCAACGATACAATGCGCCCGAGCTGTTTAATAAATAAATGGCACAATCCGTCGGCGATAGTTCAACCCGTAATCCAGTCCGGCTAATACACTGTCGACGTTTATGCGATTCTCGATTTTACGCCAGGATATCGGCGTAGCTATACTTCTAAAGCTAGATAGACCAACGCGGGGATTTCAGCAGCTTTGTACGCGCGTAGATCGAATGACCGGTTAAATGATTTATCTCACATCTGTCGCTCAAAGATCACTGGTCAAACCACGCGCAAATTGGATTTTCATATTTTCGTCCAGGTCCAACAGTTTCGGAGATATTCGATTACTTTCAGAACTATTTTCATCCCCTTGACACGAATGTTGGTAGCTTTTTAAAAAAAGTTTCATTAAAATCGGCGTGTTAATCGAGTGGTCGAAGTCTTTGGGATTTAGTGTGAATTTCCAGAGACAGCCGGGCACTTGGCAAATAAAAAGGAAAGCCCGCGAGTAAAAATGAAAATACAAGAATGAAACGTGTCCGGGAGGGAAGGGCAAATATTTGGAAAGCTGCACCCTTTTCGAAAGTGCACGCGGACCGACCGGCATCACGGTGAAAAAACCGCATTCGCGACAGTTCGGTCGGAAACCGGGAGCGGAAGGGACGGTGTGGCGGCCAAGCAAAATGCCGGAGGACAGACAAGTTGCCGTGGCGCGTTGGTAAGTGGTCGAAAAAGCGGAAATTGGAGTAGAAATCGTTGGCCAGGGGCGGTTAGAGGGGGTGTTGTCGCGGGATCGCCAGGGACGGAAAATCAAACTAAATCCCTGGGCTGGCGACGGGTCGAATAAGGGAGAAAGAGAGAGAGACAGAGGAAGGGTGAGAGAGAGAGTGGACCCTCCATGATTTATGTCCGCGGGGGTGCTGATACAATGGGAGAATAATGAAGTTGAGCTACCGTCGCTGCCGTCTCTCCCCCTTTCTCTCTCGCTCCCTCTCACTCGCACTCTCTGCCCGACCGGTCCCGACGGCTTAGCTTGGCAAATTAGACAGAGAATATGGGGCGAGAGTCTGTCCGAGTGCGGGGGTGGCTGTCAGGGCTCTCGCTGGGGGCACAGAAACAAGGGGCTTCCACGTCGCGATTACACCAAAGGGAGGATCCATATTGTGAATGTCCGAGTGACTGACTGGACTGTTTCCATCCCCCTACACCCTCTAGCCACCACCATCGCCACGCTTTTCTCGCTCTGTATATCCACCGAATCGGGTTTTCACGACCACCACCGCTCGGCAAGCCCCTGTCCAACTGCACTGGCATGCATTTCCGGGACGTTGAATCAACCCCTTGCGGACTGGATGCACTCGATGTTATAGTATCACTTTGAGCCGAGTTCAGACCTCAATTTTGCTGTGCAATTGGTCCTCTGGGTGGCTGTGTTTTCCAGGGATGGCTTCAAGGATGTTGCTGAGATCTCAAAATTGAGGTGGATGTTCTTTGACAATCTTCTTTCGACAAGATAGCACAAAAGATGTCTTAAAGACGTATTTAAGAATTTAACCTACCAACAGGCTCCAAACAGAAAGGCAACCCACCATTAAATTCCTAATCGTCGTTAAACAAGCGGGAGTCAGAATGAATAAGATAATCACACGTAGGGGAGGTTTATGGCTAATCCGCAACAGCGAAGTTCGCGGAGAGACGTCCCCGCAAATATGACATACAGGAAACAATTATCGAATTCCCAGGCAATTCCCAGGGATCCTCCGCGCGGATCCAAGCCTCAAAAGCCTAAAGGGAAGTTTTCAGACGCCGAACACACTGAGGAAGGCGGATAAGTCGTGAGATGCCTATTCCCGCACCCCGCGGAACGCGTGTCTAGCCTGCATTCCCGTTTATCTCGTAATTAATTCGTAAGTATTCCACGCTTATCGTCACGGCAGTTTAATTACGCGCTTCCGCTTCAACGGCGGCCCCCCTAATTATGACGAACGACGTAATAAACAATATCAGATTGCCGGGGACGCGTGACGTTTTATTGGAGTTCGCCTGGTGTAACGATGCAATTAATGGTACGGCCCGTCGGTGTAAACACCGGCCCGAATTGACGCTTGCTTTCCAACCCCTTCTCTTTACACACCCGCAAATTAAGGTGGTGCGTCGAAAGTACAACATTTAAAACGTATACTCCCGCATAAGTTTTTGTCTCCTGCCATTCCAACAATTTGTAGTCACCCTTCGAAGTAGAGATCACGGTTGTGGACGTTTATTAAGCATACTTTACTATTCTGCGAAGGGAAAATATCTTATTCATTAGAATTCATTGCTCGAATAATAAAATTGAGCTCCTCACCTTAAAATACCGAAAATACTTTCTTTCCAACACAATTGTATCCGGACTTCTGCACGGATTATATTAATTACACGTGTATTAATTGGGTATCTCTACTCGGAAGATGAATTAACGCACAGGTGCAACTTTTGGCGAATTTTTATGCGAAATTCGTAGGGGAGCATAAAAACAGCCGTCACAGTGGAATGGCCTGTTAAATAGCACCGACGACGACGGCGCTCTCAGACCGAATCTGGCAGGTGTGCGCTAGTGCCTGGTGCGTTTGACAGGTGCATCATTGTCGGCCGGGTGGAACGAGTGGTAAGGAGGCGGGTGAAATCGGTTCCGGGGGTTCGAACGAAAGGACGCTCACCGGTTCCAAGGGGGTAGAATGGACTAGGAAGGGGGATGAAAGCACGGAGGATGGGGTAACGAGACGCAGCGACGCGGAAATGAAACTCTGTAGCTCTCTCGCTCTCTGGCGCGCGCTCCCCGCCGTTGGTGATTAACGACCGCCACCGCTCCTGCCACCTGAGAACCCCAGGAACCGAGTATCAAGCATCGGAGATTCTAATTTCATTAAAAACGCTAGTGGACCATGTAATTAGCTCGGCGCGCCGCGAGAATCGCGGAACGATCAGCGAGCGCGAGCCTCTCGATTAACATCTTGGCTGTCGGAGAACGATTATCCTCACAGCAGATTCCGATCGCGATTTTTCTGTAACTTTCAAAGTGATTCACTGCGAAAGATAAAAAGTGAAGAAAACTATAAATACACGGAATAATGTAAACTGCGCACAATGACGTGTTATTATCAAGAAAGCTCTTTATCAACGAAACAACAGAAGATAATACATCAATGGTCCGGAAACGCTTCCTCTCCGAGATATCTGCATATCGTGTTAACATTGAAACTTCGCATGAATAAATGCACGAATAAACAACTATCTCCTCAGTCAAAGCGTGCTTCGCCGAATCTTCCTCTGCGTTCTAAGGCACGGTCTGTTAGACAGCCTTAACGAGGAGTCTATTAGTGGGCTCTAGCCCTAGACTAATCTCATCCTTCCCCATCCTTTTTCTCTCTCACCCTTCCTCTTTCTCTCTCGCCCTAAACAGCCGAGCACAGAGTGGCGAGCGCCTGATGAAGAAGAAACATGCAGCTGCTGCCAAAAACCTCACCCTAGCTAGCTTTAGGCGAGTGCTCCGTGTCTCCTCACGTAGCCTAGAACCTAGTAGCTACGTGCTTCGTTACGGTGTCTGACATCTGCCTTTGAAAGCCCGTGCACCTGAGCAGCCATCTCGCCCTGAAGAAAATCTATCTGTCGTCCTCTCTGACGTACCCCTTAATCAAAGACTCAGGGCACACGGCTCTGCGATAGTAATCGCCGAAAGACGATGTTCAGCGACAATGAAGATTGGTAAAAAAGAGCGTATATTTAATGTAACGATAATACAACTTCTCTTACTACAATATATATATCGGCCCTAATTTAATATAAACGTACCTTAATGAAGGTCTCGATGGACCAAAGCTATTTCCAATTTTGGAAACTGTTTGAGCGATCAGCTTACAATAAAATATCAAAGGCGTATAATAAAAGAAGGATGTTCGAAGGGTGTCGCTCATTAAACGGTTCATCTGAGCGCAGATTGTAGGCGTCACGCCGGGAATGGAGAACGGCGTATATTTAATATAAACGTACCTTAATGAAGGTCTCGATGGACCAAAGCTATTTCCAATTTTGGAAACTGTATGAGCGATCAGCTTACAATAAAATATCAAAGGCGTATAACAAAAGAAGGGTGTGCGAAGGGTGTCGGCCATTAAACGGTTCATCTGAGCGCAGATTGTAGGCGTCACGCCGGGAATGGAGAACGGTTTATTCGATGGTGAACGCCGGCAGTCGAAACACGCACCGCACAGTGCACCACAACTTCCACCATAAAATCCAAACTCGGTAATGAACCTGGCCCCGGATCACCGTGCCCGCTCGGTGAGGTCTTAATCGGCGTATTACAAAGGGTATCTGTCGAGCGGGGATAAGGTTATCAAAGCGAAAGCAGAGTGGGGGTGCGAGAGGAAAAGCGTATACGAGGCGAACCGAGCGAAAGAAAGAGGGAAGCCAAGAGAGAGAGAGGAAACTTACAACGACGCGACAAAAAGGCAACGAGCCACGGCGAGCTACCTTGTTAAAAAGTCCCTCTTAACGAGTGCGATGTAAAAGCGACGTCTCGACGTGGAATAGGATGCTTGACATTGTTTATAGGGAGACGGCGCGGCGAGCCCGCGTTTTCTCGTCGAGGCTAAGCTGCGCCGCGGGGAGCAAACATGCCTGAAAACTGCGGAATACAAACTCACCCCTCTCTGGATCCCGGCGATCGATCGCCGGATATCCGGTTGGCTAACTCACGATCGACTTGGCGAGTTTCTAAGAATTTCTTCTCATTACCGAGAGAAGGATGAACGTAACGAGATGTTAATTTTCAGCGACATTATCAGATGAATTCCAGACAATACTGAGAATTGCGAGGAGAAATGTTCCATTAAAATGAAAGGATAAACCTCCTTCGACGCTGTTAATTTACAAACGCAACTCGTAACTTGTGACATCGAAACTTCCTCAGGGTTCGCAAGACGTCGTTCCCGCTTTCCACATCCGAATATCTGAACTGTCCAGGCGTGCTTTGTTCCCAGCTTAAAGAACACGTGTTTACATAACGCCGGAGAGCACGTGGGCTCAGCCAGATAGGACAATGACTCAACGCCCACGCCACAGACGACGGAAGTGGTGTCCGCCGCTTTGTGCTCACCTCGTACGACACACCACTCCGATTTTCCTTTATACGAGCATGCAAATTCTTCGCAGGAAATCGTTCGCAGCGGTAGACAGGAGAAAACCAGTAAATCAACAACCATTTCAAGAACCCTACAGTACGTCGATAAATAAATTCATATTTTCCAAGGACTGATAGGAGATCTAGAAAATGCTGCGAGCGCTAGAAACAATGGAAGCTGTATGATCGACTAACCCGAGCTACAGACAGGACCCGATACACTGGAACGAGACAAACCAGGAGCAAGGAAGCTCTCGGGGGCGTGCAAACAAGGGTTGCACGGCGGGAAGCTCACTTCAGGAATTACGACTTTACGAGCGTTTCAATTTCTCGGCTTAGGTTCCGCCCCCGCGGAGCCTCATCCGATTAAGCGACTTTACGATCTCGTGGTATCTTAGAGGAAGACGGACAGGGTAGTTCGGTTTCCTTGGAAGCTGCTGCCCGGCTCCGCAGCCCACCAGCCAGCCACCAACCGACCGGGTGCCGTTCACCCCTCGGTAAATCTGACTAACGTGCGCCGGGACGGCGAGCGGAATTACGATCGCCGAGGTCGCCCGGCAAACGGGTCAAACAGACCGTGACCTCCGCAGCCACTCGAACTGCGACCTTGCTGCGATCGAGCCTTGAACCTGCCCGGAACCATTCTGGCTACCGACCCCGGATAAACAACCTACTCTCGAATTTTCGATGATCCACTATCCGATAGAGTCTACTCTAGCACAAAGATTAACTTAAAGGATTGTCTTAAACACCACGAGACAGGTTTACCTTTGCTCGACCATCTCACCGAGTTTCATAATTGTTTGTTAGACGATCGTTGTCAAAGGACTATCTAGAAGAGGAACGTAGAGGGACGGATAAGTGGTTCGCGTGTAAAGTCGACAACAGAGAGGCGATGCTGTCATTAAGATGGAAATTGAAGAAGACGTTGTAATGCATTCGAGAGTCGACAAGGAATGAAATCAGCTGACAACAGACTACGTCGGTTGATAATGTATGCGGCTTGTTAGCGAAACTCGAGTCAACGATCTCGGCTAAAACATATTCATCAGTCATCCCTTAAGATGCTAATACGTCATAACAAGAACCGGCACATCGAACTACGAAATGGAACGGCGGTGAACACGCGTTCCGAAAGCGTCCCTTGTAATAGCTATTACACCTCCGCGCGAATTACATTGTAAATTCAAATGGCCTTTGCAAAATGGTCTTTACGCGTCAGTGTTGCTCGCAGTTAGGCGACAGTGTGATCATTGAAATATCGGTGATGTTGATTTTGCGTTGCGTTCGATTGGATCAGGTGGAGAGCCGGCCAGGGTAATCAAATAAGAGCATCCGATTAATCAGGCGTTTCAGTTGAGATGTAGCCGGATGTTTCAGGCTTAGCTGAGCCGCAGTCTATTTATCGAGGTGCAAAAGTCGACTCCGGCCGCGAATCCCTCGGCCGACCTGTGTGAAGCCATTACGGGGCCCATTAGAGACCTCTAAAGCTCTTTTCATCGAATCGCAAGAGAAGTTTCGCGGTAACCCGGGTAATTAACGAGGCCGTGGAACTCGTTCATCCCCGGGACCGATATCAGGTCGAGACGCGAAACGATGCCGCGGGTTCGAGGCTCTCGCGTTTCCAATCGATTCCCGCCGCCAAACCGGCAAAACCGAGTCCGATAATCATTACGTTAATTAGCCTCGGTGGCTCCCGCAACAATTATATGCATCGAGGCTACTACACCCAGCCCTCCCTTCCCCCTCTGAAGAATCGCGGGTCCTGCTTCCGAATGCATCTGGAACCGTTGAATATGGAGAGACTTGTCGATTCCGAAATAAAACTTTCTTCTCGCGGACAATGGCTCCACTCCCGATTAATTGATTCGCTGTTCAGGCTGCACGCGGTTCATTAGCACAACCGTCCGCGACAGCTCAAATGGGTCAATGAAAATCCATCGGTAAAAGTTTTCAGCATCGCGAACCCTTACGGAAGTCCCTTTTTTTTAGTTTACGTGTTAGTCAGCGGATTTTTTAAACAAAAATGTTTCACCCGGATTCAAGTAAACCAGAGAATTAATTAATTATTATAAACCAGAGAATATTTCTTTTCTGAAAAAATCCTCTAAAATGCAACTTGGGATTTAAAATATGTCACATTTTTGTAGAATTTTTTCAGAGAGACGATGAAACAAGGGGGCTAGAAATGTGCAGCTTCGTCAGACGGGTCCATTAACTCTCGAAATCCAAACGACGGACGATATCCGATAAAGATCAAGGAATCATTAGTATCGCTACGCCGGCACAGAGGTTGGATCGCCGTCGATTTTTCACTGGTAGTAGCACCGTCGCCGCGTAAGCCTCTAAACGTCCATTTTTCTTAGAGAATTTATCGGTACATTTACTCCCCGGTTCACTGGCAAAAGGTACTCCTAGCCGGTTGCTCCCTTGACCGTGTCGGATATCCGAGTCCGTGACATGAAACGCCTAGCTCATAATCCGCCGATAAATCGCCTTAAAACTCGGCGAATCGTGGCCGGTCTCCAGTTTATGATACCTGCACACGTGGCGTCGAACGGTCTACGTGTCTCGGAACGCCGATAGACTCCGGCAGAAATTTATGGCCGACGAAAGGGTTCTAGGTATTCGACGCGCGGACCAACCAATCGGCTTGAATACCGTTCAACATTTGCTGAGAATTGCCGACGACTGTTCCTCCGGAAACGGTGTTTGAACCTTTGATGAAGTGGAAACGCTAGAAAAATTCGACTGGCTCATCCACAACGCGCGGCTTTGTACGCTTTCCTTCTCTTCGCGTTTTGTATGATGTTAGCATAGTCTTTACCTTCCGTTTCGAATTGCATTAGCACCTTTATAGTCTTCGCTGTGTGCTGGGAACTTTGAAGTCACGGGAAAAGCGAAGAACCTCTTCGAGAAGTTCCCAGAACTCTTGGAGATCCACTTCTTCGTTGGATGATCAAAACCAATTTGTAAGATCGATTGATCGAGAATATCTTGAGCAGAATCGGCGATAGGAATATTGCTTTGGCAGACAGGATCCAGCATAAATATTATTAATAATGTAGAAATTACTGTGTGACTGCGTTTCTCTTGTTGATATAAGTAATTTAGTACATAGTAATAATTATGCAGATTTTATGCATTTATGATAAAAACTGGTATGCACAATTTAAAACAGTGGACATATTAAAAAGATAATTAATAAATTTTCAAGTGGCTCCTGTATCTTGCAATCAATGCAAACATTTTTATTTTGATCCGCAGTCTACTAATAATATAAACGTACCTTCCCAACAAATAATTTTACTTTGCTGAGTTTTCGGAGGTGAGAGGCACTTAGGAGAAATAAATTTTACAAGGGTGCAGCAGGCTTGCACCGGTGCAGGAGAAATGTTCGACGGATTTAAACGACGGCATCGATTGCACCTGACCTCTGATTGCGCGGACACGTTTCCCACCGGTCCAGGAGTTACTTAAATTCCCCCCTCGGTACCGTTTACCGAGTTTTACTGCGGCTAAGACCAAGGGGGCCGACTAAAAGTTCGAAAGCGTCGGGATCACGGGCCGGTAATCCTTCGGATAATGCGCGATAAGTCCTGCGGTTCCCGTGAACTGGATGGTTACCGTCCATTGCAATCCACCGTAACCCCGTTTTAGCGTCACGGTCCCCGAGTGTGTCCCCCTTATTGATTTCTAATGACCCAACCGTTTCCATTTTCGCACTAGCGAATTACACGCACCTGCTTTCCACCCTGTCGCCCCTGGGAACCTTTATCTTTTCGTTACTGATCCACCATTATCCACAATTACGGCTTAGTAGGTGAGATCTAGAAGAGCGAAAAGATCGAAAGAATTTAAGGACGATATTAATGACGCTGAATGCTATTTCTTTATTTAATGATTTTGATACAGGAGAGAGAATTGGCATTTTCAATTTTTTCAATTTTTTAACAATTTCAAATTTCACCCGCAGTCTAACGATTACTTTAAATTTTTGTTAATATCGTTGAAGAAAGAATTAAGCGAAGAATCAACATTTTATTTGCAACACATTTACAAAATGTTGCAGTGGTAATGGAAAATATAAATGGCAAAACACGCTTAGACGAAACAAACTGTGATATCGAGTCAGACCCCGAACCGCAAAGGGTTAACCCACCCCTAACCGATCATCCCCCTGCGATCACTTTGACGAACCGTGGAGGAAGTATCGATAATAGCGTAGAAAGGGGAGGCCCGATGAAATCCGACGGTTTCGGAATACAAACGAATATCGAAGGACGTGAAAAATTTGCTGGATGAAGGGTGGAATGACTAGTATTCTGTACTGATAGCTGATCACGATTCTACCGGGGTGATGCTCGAAGCCAGTCGGAAGTTTCAAATGGACGTATCGGTAGGCTGATATTGATTGATGTTTAACAGACGTTCCATCACTGTGGAACGTTATTTTAATTAATAGAGAGTTTCGAAATGAAAGCACTAAATTTTGGAAATTAACACGAAATGAAACCTGAATATATTTCACTTTATTCGAATGATTATATTATGTTTATTCACATTTCCCGTGATTATATCATATTCAGGGGTGTACATACATGATTTCCGAAAGGCATAAATAAATTAGTGCGGTAAATCGGTAATTTGAACATCAATTTCTACTACCATCTTTTAAATAAACTAGGAAATATTGAAACAGTAAATCGTTGAAATAGCTGAAAATTAATCACTTCGACCAACAAGGGGGTTGCACAACAGGCAGCGCACAACTACACAGAAGGAACGTCGCGTCAGTGGCCTCGGGAGCCGAAGCGGAGCTATTCGGTTCCAATTTAATCTTTCTTAACCTTTTCCCTGGCGGAACAGTGACAATACTAGCCCCCACAATATGAAATCCATAGAGGCTGCTCGAGACTAGTCTCCTTTTCCAAACACGCTTCGGGAGCGTGCGTCAGCTGGCGTCTTTCTATCGACGGATCCTCGTTCAGCCCCGAAAAGGAAAACCTGCTTACGCTCAATAATAAATTAGCCGTGGGCTAGGCTATGGGATCAAAGTACCCGCAGGGAGAGAGAGAGAACGAGAAACAAATCGAGGAGAAGGAGGGAAAGGTACACATACACGGTGTCCCATTCGAAATTAAGTGTACAATTGTTTTGCGACCTGCAGGACAAGTAAACAATGAAAAACCTTGAGTGACTTTCGAGGAACGACATAACATGTATGTATCAATAAATCCAGAGGTTACCTTGAAGACCTGTGGCCATCATGAAACGTCTTTTTCTAAAGAGGGTAGGTTTTGTTTAAAAGATTGTTTGTAACGAAATGTGGATAGTTTAGAGAAATCATTGAGTGTACAATTGTTTCGTGATCTGCGGAACAAGTAAACAATGAAGAACCTTGATTGACTTTCGAGGAACGACATAATATGTATGTATCAATAAATCCAAAGGTTACCTTGAAAACTTGTGGCCATCATGAGACGTCTTTTTCTAAAGAGGGTAGGTTTTGTTTAAAAAATTGTTTGTGACGAAGTGTTTAGAGGGATAATTTGGTGCGAATAGTAAACATTAAATCTCAATAACTAACCTTGAGTGACCTTCGAAGAACAACCTATTATGTATCAATGGTCACGTTGAAATCTTCGAAACAGGTATTCTCGGAGAAGAGTTAGTTAAAAAAATTGTTTGTGACAAAGTGTGAATAGGTTTGAGGAATAATTGGGTGCTAATTTTGAAAGGGAACACCGTGTACGTGGGGAGTAGGGTTCGGTGGCGTTAACGAACCTGGATGCAGGATTAATAATAAATCAGGCAAGTCCGAGGGGAGCGTGAGGCAGCGTTAAAGCGCCAGGTGCGGCTAGACTCTCTCGGACAAGTCCGAAAACACGTTATTTCCGCGGGTCGGTGACCTTCGCGGCGTGACGATCGGCTCGGGACAATGGCGCGTCGCAATTCTATTGTGTTTGCGGGCGCGCATGAAAATTGCCGATATATATTTCGCCCGGTGTGCCTGGCTCCGTTGCCGACCCTGGAACACACGCCGTCCAGTTTCTTGGCGAGTTTACCCCGGGCCCGAGGAATATTGGCAGATAAAGTAGCTCCGATGAAAGCCACACGGCCCCTTTCAAAGCGCCGGATCCCCGTAAAATAAATATCTTTCGTTACGACCGGCCCCCGCGGTAATTTATTATTATACGCCGGCGTGACCCGCGGAACGGGGGTGGCTGAGCATTAAACAGAGCCGGAAGGCATTAAGGAGACGGTGCAACAAAGTAACGTTTAACCCTTTGTCGGTGAAAACTGGCCCGGGCTATTTCATTCTCCACGGTTAGGACTTATTGAGCTACCGTGATTAATTGACTGAAGATTCTGTGCATTAACCTTTTAACCTTTAACATCCGAATTGTGGCTCGCAGGCGCCACTAAAAATTGCTGCACCGTTCCTCAAATTATTGTTTACATTATTAAATTTATCTACTCAATTACTAAACATATAGGTATTGTATGATAAAATTTTAAAAATCATAGGGAATGGAAATATTCTAATTTTAATTTTAGTTAGTCCAATTAGTCAGGGCCAATTGAATGAAATTTTAATGGCATATACGAGGTGTGACGTGTCTCGGTCCAACGATAATCGCGAGGACGAGGCTCGTAGGTGGAGAAAAATTATTAAAGCGAATGGACCACGGCGTATTGATCCAATGGGCGCGAAAAGATCTCCCTGCGTCTGCTTTTGAAGCTGGTCCAAAAGCGGTGAGGCCAACCGCAGGACAATTAACGAGGCAGCCACCGCAACAGCCGGAGATTTTACTGTAATCAATTATGCAGCTTGTACTGGGAACCTGTACAGTTTTTATTTCGATTCGGGGAATGAGGTACCGTAACCAATTTTTGTGGGAGTAAGCAAAGACGACAATCTGAATGGAAATAACTTATTCAGGCTGATTCAGAAAAATCGTACATACATCGTCGCGTCAGCATTATGACATAATGAGGATAAACAGAGAATATTCACCACCGATAAAAACATATACAAGAAAGAATTAGCAATAAATTTTCTATCTAAAGCGACTGCGTAACCCGTCCACCATAAAAGCCATCGGAGAATAAGAAACTGATTTAATATCGATCCCGCGTGGTCGCAACTGTCCACAACAGGTTCGAGAGTGTCTCGAGCCCATAAAAATCGAGATTCCTGAAACACCCGTTCCGTCGAACGATCCAAATAAAACGCACCGCAAGAACGATTTCAATAAATAAAACCGCACAGCCGACTACGAACGTATGGAATTAGCTGTTGAATCATTGATAGAAATATTACCGACGGACCCAGGCATTACTCCCAAGGAGCGCATTAAATCGAATTGAAACTTTAATCCGCTTCGTCGATCCAATAACGCGATTGCCGATAGCATTGAGTAATCAATTCGCGATAATAACTCACACAGGTTTCCGCATCCTTGCGTCCATACGCGTCTCCATTTCCATGACCCATCGGGGAATAGAGAAATCGAACGATCGAGACTCGATCTATGACTTCCATGTTCGATCTTTGATCGGTGCTCTTACCTGCAACCGAAAGAAAACGAAAGTTAGCAAAGGAACATCGGGAAATAGTGTTTCTGAATTTTTCATATTTATATTTGTCGGTACAATTATTATTGTGTCTCCAATTGCACGAAGCTTGAATTATTATATCACTGAGCGTTTCGTCGAAACATCGTTTGCCGGGCGATCTCGCTCGTAAAATTAATTATCTATTCGCGAGTGCGAGCTCGCTCTTAACGATAGCGTTAATAAAACTACATCGGCCGATTGCGATTATCGTTCCGGATATATCGTCTTTTACGAGCTAGTTCTATTATCCCCGCATGCGAAGCATATTCCAAAGGACCGTCACGCGAGTTGCGAAACACGCGTATATCTGAAAACGTTTTAGACCAATTATTTCGCACAGCCTCGACCCCTCGTGGAACATTAAAATCATTGGAAATCGCACTGTTGGGAAAAGGATTTTTTATTAAAACGTCTTTTCCAGTCTCGAGAGCCAGTCAATTCCTTGCCAAAGGTCCTGTCACGGAGTAAAAGTAGAATAATATGAATTCGCGTGGTGACAGGACATCGATACGTTTGAAATATCGAGGACAGGTGGTACGGTCCGTCGCGAAACTATGTCAGGGTGACTGTTGCGCGAAGTACAATAGAATCGTCAAACGACTTGACTATCTTCTGCATAGCGTACGAAAGTCGTTCGTACACAGGTTCGTGCAATCATTTCGCGCCGGTACGGTGTATCGTGTCGTTAACCAACTGCTTATCCCCCCGCTTCGTAACCAAGAGTACACATTCCGTTAATTTAATCGATATCTCGGATAACTGATACCCGGGTAACGTTACGGTATCGCCGGCCAAGTGATAACGACGCGAAACGTCGTTACGTGGCTGTAGAAAAAAAAACCCCGATTGCGAACTCACTCGCGTGTACGGCAGGTCGTGTGTAAACAGCGGCGATTCTTGCTGGTCGTGCATGTAAGTCGCATGAATCAATGGAACACTATGTACACCCAGTTATCGCGGTTGCGAGATGCAAAGGGTAACGTTTGTTCAACGTATACACACCGTAATCTCGGGCACTTGTAGCCGGTTTCGCAATTCTGACGCCTGGTCGCGAAATAGACGATTCTCGAGTGGTCAGTCGACAGCGCGAAAATCATCGAGTCTAACGTAGTGGGGGCTTCTAGAAAAATTGTAGGACCCAGGGATTTTTACGACAAATAAAAAGTAGATACACAGGTGCACGAACTTTAACGTCAAATGAGGGGCTTTATATTTTTCATCTTAATATCATTGAAATGATGAAGTTTCTTACGTGGAAATTGATTCGATAAATGTCTTCGTTCCAGCACGTATTGTAATAAAAATTGTTCAGAATTTTAATCAATAGAGCCTTGTCATATTTGCTTTACATTTTTCACCTTCCAATCATTGAAATGATAAATTTTCTTACATGGAAACTTTATTTGATAAATGTGTTCAAAATTTTTCAGAATTTGAATCAACAGAGCCTTGTCATTTTAATAAATAATTTTAATAAATGCCACAATTTTTTCATATTTAATAAGTTACTAAAGATTTTAATACTGTAGGAATAAATTAAAGCAGTTCTCTTCTAGGGAGGAAAAAGTGTTTGGATTTCAAATGGAGTGCAAAGGGTCAACACAAGGGCTGGATCAAAGCAGATTTCGACATTTCTGGTTGCTTCAGCGCTACGATCGTGCGTTGTATTTTCTCTCTTCACCGGAGTTCGCAGAAATTGAGACGTCTGGATAGCGACGTCCATTCTCGTTCCCCCGAACGACACTGCCGTGAATCTAATTCGATCGGGAAGGGCCGTTCCCTCGTCCCTTTAGTTCTCCTCAGTAGAGATCTCCGTTCGTCAGGTTTCGGAATCCGGCGCGGTGCGAGAAACTGGCGGCAGAATTGCAGCTCGTATTTATCGGTTAGGGGCCACTGAACGTCGTCCGCGATCGTGAAATACTGTGGCTATAGTCTGCGCGTGCAGGGGTTGTCGCGCGGAGGGTGCGCGCCCGAAACATCCTCTTCTAATGGGACTTTAAGACTTCGCTGCAACGTTCCCGCAATAAGATCATTTACAACGAAATATTATGGTGCAAACGATCGGTTAGTTGGTCATTTCATCCACCGTTTAGCGAGTACAGAGTATGCACACAGCTGGAAATTAAAAAAATGTGATTCGACAACGTCACGGAAGTCGCCATAATTATAGCTAACTGGTCCTACAGGCAAATCGAGGATCGGGAAAAGATTTACGGGGGCTTTTAGACCGAGCAGAATGCTGAAAGGTTGCGAAACCGGTTCTGGAATCGATCCGGTGCATCGATATTAGCGTGCCGTCGTGTCACGTCGTTTGAAAGGCGGACATAGTCGAGGGCGGTCGCGTAAATAAATACGTTTAGGGACGCGAAGAGGGGAGAAGGAAGTAACGGTAGAGAAGAGAGAGAGAGGGGGGATTGGGAATAATGTTAATGACATCAGAGGGTCGACATCAAAAGGACCAGCTCTTTCGAGCGGTGCATATGGCTACGAAGTGGCGGCGTGTGACCGCATCGCTCTCCGTCTCTCTCTCTCTCTCTTTCTCTCTCGCGATATTGCGACACGACCGTGCGATTAATTACACGTCGGCCACCGGAGCAGTTTCGGATCGAACGTGACGGGGAGCGCCGTTGCGTAATGCATACTGCGCGCTAGAAATAATTGCAAGCGGTTCCGTAAGGTCAAGAACGAGGCCGACGTGCAACGCGGTGTTGCACCGAAAAAATGCACACTGCCGCATGCCTGTGCGACCGGGTCCTACTCCTCAACAAATGGAAATTCTTTGATCATCTAGTTGATTTTGTCGGAAATGCATAAAGCCCCGCGGTCTACTTATAGAACGTCGAGAAGAATGAAGAGGATATTAAAGTCGCGGACGAGTTGTTTCAATCCCGGTAAAAACGGTGTCCGTGGTCGGAGCAGCGTGATCGAAGGGTTGATCCAGGAAAGTGGCATGATATTTATAAGAGCGGACTCAGGAAAGAAAAGCAGAGCGGAGCCAGTGACCCTAATTTTTTTGTAATTGCTTTTGAAGACAAGGGTATCGAGGGCGGACAGAAAAGACACGGGGGTAAAAATAGTTGAGCAGAGAACTGAGAGAGAAGCAAAGGGTGTATAAGAGAAATAGAGAGAAAGAGGAAGATAGCACTCGGGGGTTGAACCCACCCCTTGATGGCCTCCAGCGGTCACTTAAGTTTGCCTCGGGCGCAGCCTGTTCCCTCTTATTCGTGTAAATGTCCTTCCCTTTTCACCTTACCCCTTTTTTCGGCCAGCACCTCCGAGGCGAGAAAGTTACTCATCCCGCTCGTCGCATTGCGGTGGAAAGTTCGGGCTCCAGCTGGTTCGAGGGCCTTTCTCGAGGTGAACGAGAGAGCCCCGTTCAAGTGCATTCGAATTCTCCCTCGTGCATCGATCTCGACCCTGTACAACGGCGGCCCGGTTGCAGCCACGACGTTTTTCTCCCAGCCATCCGATGTTTAGAATCATTTGTTCACCCTTCAGGCACGCGCGAACAATGTCGCCGCCGGCGGAGGCGCAAAGGTGAAGCAGTTTGTGGGTCAAGCATCGAACGCTCCTCGAGCGCAATCAACCAGTTAGCCCACTAATGGCCCGTTCAATGAACAGAAGAAAAGCCTGACTCCGAAAGCTGCTCCGTCTAGAACCTTTGCACCTGACCGCCGCACCGCGGGTACCACACAAATCGACAAAAATCAGAAAATCAACTTCACCGCTTGAAGCCTTCGTCCAATAAAATAAACAAATAAAACTTTCAACGATTTAGCAGAATATCCGATATGGAATCGGTGTACCATGGTCGTGCTTCTTGATCCATCGCGTCACATTATCTCTGTATTGCAAAATCCTTGCGGAGTCATCGATCACTTGGCAAGCACGATCGCCTGAGGCTGATACCGGTACCTGGTGACACGGTTTCTGAGAATTGACACGTAACCTGGCCCGCTCAGAATTTCAACGAATTTAGCGCGATAACAGGGATCTAGAGATATGAGTCACGAACCGCTAATATTCGAGACATATTTGGTAAATTGACAAATGTTTAGGCCAATCGCTAAATTGTTTTCTGTTTGCTTAATGGATTTATCGTGCCACGTACAAAATATAAATGTTCTCTATCAATAAATCCTGAAAGACCATAAAATGTATGGTAAAAATGTCCCTTAAAAATAGCGTGGGTGACGAATACATGAGAATGTAAATCCGTCGCGCAAAAACTATTTTCGTCCGTGAATGCAGAGTTATTTGTATGAAGAAATCTGTCTCCGATATTTCCGGTGAATTTGAAGAGGGGAAACAAATGTGATTACGGTATGCATAGAGGGAACCGTGGGTCCGCGACATCCCCTAACCCAGGACCACCCCAAAGTATGACAAAGCACACGAATTCTCATTCATACAGCTTCTGTCGCCGACAATTCTGTATTTCCTTCCATCCCTTTATTGCACCGCTCACAGTGGAATATGAAATTAATGCTTAAACGTTCCCAAGAAAAAGTTACAGCTCTCCTAGGAATACAATCCTCGAATCATTTCTCTGGTTTCCTACAAATGTCTGTACGCGCATACGTCTACTGTTTCGAAAGATATGTTTTACATTGCTTTTTAAAGAAAAACTATCTGTATTTTATTCGATTAAATTATATTGTATAACCACGTACATATTCCGTACATTTTCGGTACGGGTTCACCATCTCTTTGCTTATTTATTCATGATATTTAATATCTTCCAGTAATATCATCATTACCGTTGTCTTTGATAATAAAAATATGATATCACAGCTGCACGAAAATACGTATTTTAATCATTCACGAGCAAGCACTGTATTTAAAATATGTTCGCCGGTAACAATCGGAAAGAGAATGTTTCAAAAATATTTTATCAGCAAATTTTTTCAAAACCACTGGGGAAAGAGAACTTTTTTGATTATCGTCCCACACGAGGAACAATGGCGAATAAAACTGAAGTATCCTTTTCTTGCGGAGCCAATCGATGTCTCAATACGTGCGTGGGTGTATCCTCGTCATCAGACAGCGTTTCGCGGCGGCGATTATTCCGCGAGTAATGGGCCAGGACGTCGGCGTCGCGGTTTTTGCCACGGCTTCAGGAAGATGAAGCCGTCGCGTAATTACCGGCCTCGTTAGGCGGACAAGATCGTCCCGGTGTCGGCGGGACTCGTATTTAATTAGCGTTATCGTTCCGTGCTCGGTGGATTCGCGAAAAACCCGTACATAGAGTCCGCTAGACGACCGAACAGTTCGCGCACGGAAAAGTCGCGGGACTTTAACCGGCACTGAATATTTTATCGTTAACAAACAACTCGACAATTGCCTTTGCCAGGTACAGCGACACGCACGCTAAAGCAAACGCTCGAGGAGGATAGACGGCGGCCCATTAACGACCGCTCATAATTCCCGAAGCCTTTAATTATGTCGTGGCTCAAACGGCCGCCACGTGTTGCGTGGAAAATTTGCCGGTCTTCCCCGGTGCTGAGTAATCCACGAAACTTGTATACAGATCGATAGGCTGCGGATCTTTATGCAAAATAAAAATGTATTTTAGATCAGTATTTTCAGTAACAATATTTTTAGATCTTTCTAGTCTTTTTCTATTTTCTATTTCACCCAGCGAACTTCTTCATAAATGCATAAAAATAATAATGTATTATATTCCAAAGATGCCTGGAATAATTTGGATACCACAGTTCTAAATTACACCTCTTCATTTTTATAAGAATGCAAATGAAAGAGTTTAACTGTACTGTTACCCATAAAAACATTAAAAGTGATAGTTGTCTGAGCGTTGAGTAAACATTTCCTTTCTACGAATAGAGGCGCCGACGTTGACTTTCGATAAGCTATCTCTGTCCGAGTATTACGAAGTTATTGTCCGAAGTCGCTATCATAGAATCTGACGATAGTGAAAAATATTGAAGAAAAAGAGTTTCCAGGTTTCAGCTTTGCGCGCGTCTATTGTAAGAACTGTTCCCTGTTTCTGGAAAACATTTAAGCATTCTACTATTCAACTTTGCGGTAGAATAATTAATGTTGTGGTTCTTTGTTTCGTTGAGGATTTGCTTTCTGTCAATGCACCCTCCTTTTCAGTTTTGCTTTGAATTCACTTTAGTTCGTTATCCCGGTACAGCTTTTCAAGCAACCCTTAAATGTCCCTTCTTCTTGCTCAAGATTCTATGTGCACTGTATTTCTGTAGTTCTCTTTTAGCATGTACGGATGGCAATGTTTCTTTCCGTTCGCTGTTCGCGAAAAAAGTGCTTTTGTGAAAGAAACAGAGAGCAGTAATTTGCGATCGCTCTCGTCCCAGTCTACTGATCTTTCTTTAAACGTGTCTATCTCACAATGAAATACTTCTTCGTAATGCTAGGTTGGTATCCCTAAACGATCTTGAATTGCCAGTCACAGTCCGGGCATCATTATTCCCTCGTTCTCGAGAATTAAAGAACAGTGCGATGATATACCTGAAGTCGTTGAAGAGGAGCTGGAAGAAGAGTCGTTCGCTGTCCCACGAAAAACTACATACTTCTAACGACCGCAAAAATGTTCGAGAACCGAGTGCAAAAGCTGATTCGAATTTCGAAAACAAATTCCTGCACGAAACAATCTTGCTGGATTTTTATATTCGAGAAAGGGGTGCAGCGTTTTGAATATTCGCAGCAGGAGCCGCTACAAAAGGACATGACACAGCTATGGGGGACCATGACGAGGGATAAGGGATTGCGGATGGCAGGGAAAAGTAGCTCCTAGAAGTAACGTCGGGTTTGATGCGACGGCCATTGTCAGGTGACAGCCGAGTTCAGTATAAGCGCGTTACGATTCCCGGAGCACTCGAGCCTGCCCGCCAGAAGTAAAACGCGTCGCGTTACGAGCCACGCACACGCACATTCCGACGACAAATGCCTCTCATTGGACGTGCTGTATCGCTGAACCATGCACCGGGTGATCGACGAAAACAGTATCATTCGTCGTCCCTTCATACTGAAGTTATTCAATGTTATCAAACCACTCACAAAAACATCAGATGATTGTACAAGTTCGTGCCCAATTTGAAAATACAATTCAATGATTAAATCTTAAATGAATCCAGCTTTATCAATGGACTGCTGATCTTTATGCACAATAAAACTTGTATAAATTGCAAGACATAGAGACCAAGTAGGAACTTATTTCTCACTTTAGTTATTTTATTAAGCAGTAGGAAATTACATTCTATGTAATATATATAATTATAAAATTATAAATATGTATATATATTATATATATTATATAAATATATAATTATATTTATGACTGACAGTCATTAATGCATTAAATCAGTCCATTTATTAATCAATTATATAGTTACCATTTTTTTCTACAATTAGAAGGGATGCAGAATTAATTCCTACGGCCAATAGATTTTCCTTCGGTATGCCGGGAAGGTGCGAACATAATGGACGCATCGATTCGCGCGAAGCAGATTGCGCACGCGGGCAAACAACAGGGCGTTACAATTTGAAAAGGGCTCTTCCGATCACAATGAACGGGGTTCGAGCTCGGCGAAGCTGGTAGCTCTTTCTCTTTCTCGAGAACGAGCCTGTGGATCGATAGAAATCGGATCCCGTCGACGATCGATCGGCATCAGGAGGGGTCGCGGGAGCAAACAACGAATCGATCGAGAGGGAGGCCGTCCGCGAGTTCTTTCCTTACAACTCGGTAATCCTAGCGTATCGAACGGCATTTGAATTCTATCTCACCCCCTCCCCTTACCTGGTTCAGCGAAGCCGAAAATCCAATGCGCACATGGCGAGTTTGGGGAAGCGAACGCCATTACCGGGCACGTTTTGATATATACAACGGAATTACCGGCAGGATCAGATGGTAGAAATTTGATCAGCGCTAATCCTAAATAATTAGTTCAGCTCTGTTATTGCTGCGAAGCAAGAACTCGAAACGTCCACAGAGTGATCTTGATTCAAATGGAAGCCAATGGGCACGGAATGCAGGAAAGAGACCTGGACTGACTGAGAATCAAGGTACTAGGTTGCTAGAGTTCGGGAACTGAGTGGGAAAACCTTTAGAATCGAAGATCAAAGCTACTTGAACACAGATCCATAGTCCACGATGATCCAATTCACAGTCTTGGACCACGGAGATCCGAAATATGGTTCCCCTGATCCACAAATGGTTCAGCTGCAGAATAGTCCTGCCTCGATCTCACTAATCAGATATCTAATAGCTGGGCATTAAGCTCTGGCCTAACTGAGGATCAAGGTACTCAAACGAGAGTAACCCGGAGTCAGAAGGCTGAAGCCTGGACCATAGATCTCTGAACGGTGAGGTTGAACCTAGAGGATCAATGAAGGCTACATTTTGAAAACACTGAACGTGTTCTAACATTTCAGAGCCAGCACTTTCAACATCACGGTTCATTAAGCTAGAGAACGGACCAGCCGCAATCTCCGAGAGCCCGCGGCACCAAAAGCACCAAATGGATTCCGGACGCAAGTTATAAGAGAGCTAAACTAAATGCGATTGGAACGATCCCAGGCATTGGTCCAGTTAGAGTCTCGCTAATCAGAGGGAGAGTCTGGAAGCCTCTAATGTCCCAGGAAACTGGTTGAGAACGATTCTGGAAATGCTGGGTGCACAATAGAGCGGCGTATTGTCGCAGTGGAGAGGAGTATCCTGGAGCAGCTAGCCGAGCAAGCCCGAAATTCATTGGGAATTTGATGGCAAAGGCCGGTGGCCCCCTAAATCACGGTTCGTCCGGTGGTCTGCAGAGAAGAGCATCAGCGGCGAACGAGATAGAGAGAAAGGGAGAAGTAGAGACGGAGAGAGAGACGGAAAGGGTGAAAGGGGCTCGAATTGCTGGCTAAAAGCGAGAACGCATCCGGGGCATTAGCGAGGTGTCTATTTTCATTTAAGGTAGACGCCGGGGCCAGGGGTCAGATGGCGATAATTCGGTCGATAATAGTCGCGGCCTCGTATAAGCAGTCTGCAGGCTGCGTTTCGGCCAGCCTGACTATGGGGCAACGGTTGCCAGCGAAAAGGGGATGGTAGACGAATGGAACGGTGGCCCCGGGGGCGATTCGCTGGCGGGGGGAAATGAAAATAAATGATAGCGACGCCCGTAATTAATTTAACGCGCGAGAACGGACTACGAGGCGACTCGAGCGGGTCGCTGCTTTATACGCGCGCCGCGTATAAACACGCATGGCGCGTGTGCGTGCGCGTACAACCGGCTGTCTGCACCGTTGCCTACGACGCGATGCAGGATTACGTTCGCTGCACAGGGTGTCCCGGAAAAAAAATATTCCCCGTCAGCGGAATCAACCGACTGTCCGGCGAATTTCGGACGCGGAACTACACGGCAAAAAGCTGCGCGCGAAACCGAGGGTGAAATTGTCATTATATTTCCCGCGACGCGACGTTTATAGTCGCCTAATCGGCTAGAAATGGAAGGGGACGCTGGCGATCCGCTGGCTTATTGCGTTGGTATATTTTTGTAAATTCTAATGTATTCTACTGTATTCTCGTATATTTTAGTATCATCATATTCTGGTATATTCTATGTTATTTTGGTTCTCCTCGAGAAGAAAATTTCTTCCGGAATTACGTAACGAAAGGGTTAACAACAACAATCACGGAACCTTCCGGTCCAATCTGGCTAAAATTAGAGTACTATCCTCAGATCCTAACCTAACACAATAGTCCAGGCCCGAAAGCTCTCGAACGTACTCGACGTCTTTTATAAGACATGCAAAAATAAGGGAGACCTACATAAATGCTTTCGCAGCTGTGAAAGTGTGGACGATTGGCCGAACGTCAACACGAACCCACTTCAGTCTATCATTATTAACTGCAAGTGGGATGAGAATCGAGAGCCAAGAAGACGACCGCAGCATTCCCAACCCCTAAGTATAATAGATCCCCATGTTGTTCCGCTTTAAGGACGTTCCATGGTGGCACATGGTGGAAGAATCACTGTCCACCACGAGATAATGTCGCTGGGTGCGGCGCGCAGCATGGCAGTTGGCAGAGCGCGTGCACGCAATAACATCGCGATGGGATTGTCGTGGTTTACCGAGTACGAATCGTATATTCGATGAACGGCCCGTACTGTCCCGAGGTACACGCGAGCGATTTATTAATGAGATTTCGGGCTATTTGTCGTTTAGATATTACCGAAGGCTTTATATTCGGCCGCGTTCGACGGACGCGCACACACGCCGCTCGCGAATTGTTAATGAGATTTCCTGTTATTCGTTGGTACAACCCGATCCGGGATTTACGCGGCCTCGCATAGGCGCCGTTAGGCTGTCCACTCGCTGCCTCTCGCATCTGCCGAACGCGTTTCCGCCCTCTGAACAATTATGCATTTCTTCCGCGAATATTTAATACTCCGTTCTAGGGACTGTTTCTGTTTGGAACAGCAATAATTTTTTACAATGAAAGTAGCCTGTGTTTCGTCATAGGACTTCTGCGTACCCTTTCAGTTATCATTCAGCAAGGTCTACAAATTTTTTAGTAGCCGTAAAATGAAATCTCCACGAAGAGTGTCCAGTGTCAGTGGAACATGTTAAAATTGTTCTATGCGTAGATTGGTGGGCCCGTAGTTTAATATAAATGGTTTGTATCCAGAACTATGGGACACGAGGTGTTAAGATGAAACTTTCGGGGACTATCCGGCAAGTTTCTGACAACTTCAAGCTAGGAATTATAAAGATAGGTTACTTTGTTAGCGAGGGGAAAGTTGCGTCTACTTACCACGACCTAAAGTGTGGTTATAAAGATAGGAGAACATATGCTAAGTCATTATTTATACCTTTTCGTAATAAGGTTTCGTTTATATCGCAAACTATGTTCACGTGCGCGGTCTGGTGTCTTGAGCTCGAACTTTCTCGACTATCTGTTAAGTTTCTGACAACTTCAAGCTAGGAATTATAAAGATAGGTTACTTAGCGGGAAGGAGTTGCCTTGCTTCGTAACCCAAAGTGTTGGTTACAAGGCGAGGTCACAAGGTGAGCTATATTTCCTCCGTGACTCTGATTTTTCGAATGAACATGCTTGACAAGTTTCAACCAAAAAATTATTATCAATATTCGTCGTGATTATTTTCGCGAATGTTTATAATATCTGAATATTCTTTAACAATTATTATATTCGCTGTGGCTAGTAAATCAACTATCGACAACTTTGATCCGGGGGGGTTCTGAAGAGATTGAGCAATTTTGCCCGGCAAATATTGTTCCATATTTTCGCAAAAGAGTTAGGAAAAGTTCGACAGAGGGGCTGCAATTTATCGGGAAAAGTTGATGGAACAAAGGTCTTTATTCTAACCGCAGTTAGGCGCATTCAGGGTAGTCCGGGAAAAGTCGTCTCGGGGCTGGGGAATCAGTTATTTAGTAGTTCCTAACGAGCCGTGACGGTGGGTAGTTAAAACTTGTATTTTTAACGACGGCGAATATTAAGGCAACATTGTTACTTACGACACCTATTAGGCTACTTCTTCCGAGGCTTACGCGTCCGATCGTAACTTCCTTCGTTGCTTCTGTATCTTCTTCTTCTCCTCCTCCAACTCTGTTGCCGTTGGCCGAGTTCGCGGTCGATTTCACGCCGGATATAGAGCAGGAACAGAGTCGTCGGAACTTCTCTCCTAATTGTAATAACGTGAAATAGAATTTCGGAAAGTAGGTTGAACGTGGCCCCCGAAGAAAACAAACTCGTAACTCTTTGGCCCCGGAAGGGCTATCGATTATCGCTGGGCTCGCCCTTTCTTGGAGTTCTGTTTCGAAAACATTTCGTCGCTCGTGTTGCGCTCTTATCAGACAAACATGTCCCGCAGGCTTGATAACGATTTATGAGTTTGCAGTTTACATTGTTCGAGATACCCGCGCAAGAGGTACGTGTCCTCCTCTGCTCCGTGGTAATCCTACCTTCACGGTGGCTGGGTTCGCTTCGATCCATCGAACGCATGAAAAATATTTTTAACCCTTTGCACACGGAGCTATTTTAACTTGAAAATTAAGCATTTCTTCCGATCTGGAATAATTTTTTCGATTTATGGATATGAAATTGATATAATACCTCATACATTACTTAAATGTTTAGGAATTGAGTGGTAAGGGTTAATATCCTTGCAATCGAAGATGTGCTTTACAATTTTATTTGTACTTTACATTTTATTTCTGTGATTGCATAACGATCCAGAGTGTGGAGGCCATTTCCTTATAGGCCACACTGGTTTTCTACATCGATTGTCTCACGGTGCCAGGTTTCTTGGTGCCGGGACATTTCTATAGCGAGGAAATCTGTTCGCCAGGAATCGCTCGATAATTCCCGCAGTCCTCCTTTCCCTACGGTCCAATCGAAGATCGCGATTGTTCGGAGGAATAAGGTGAAACGGTGCTATCGAATCAGCGAGATCGTTCGACTCGCTTTCTCTCTTTTCCCGCGTTTCCCGGTTTCCACGTTCCAGAAACCAGTCTCGCAGGGGATAAAGGGCTGCTGCCGTCGCCGTTCCGTCTATACAAATATGGCCGCACTGCGCGCGGCAGCGTTTACGTTCACGGCTCCCTTTTCACCGCTTTGTTCCGAGCAAACGAACCCGAACGGCCGTTCCTACACCTTCCCTAATGTTCTCGAATCATCCACCATGCTCTCCGATCATTCTGCTTTCCTTCGACAGTCTACTTTCACCACTGACCATCATCCGCTTCTCCTTTTCGACTGAACGAGTTCTGATTCTGCCGTTTCTCTTACGTTTCACTCGCCGCATCCTCTAATCGTGTCGGCGATTCAGTAGTTTAGTCCGGTTTGTTGAGTTCCTTTATAAGTAAAAGATGCGGCCTAGTGATGTTGCTAATTTTAAACTAAACTTTATTGCAAATGGAAATGGCGAATAGAAACTACACTATATGTGGAGTATACCAGGTAAGTCCTGCGTAAACCGACTCCTCGATTTAATAAATCATTTTGATTGCTTCAATAATTGTAAAATAAAAAATCTGACACCGGTTCTTTTCGAACAAAAATGATTAGTGAACAGGGGGATCTTTTCTCGCGGATTGCAAGAAATACAAAGAAACCAAATTGAATGTTATTTCTTGCGGAGAAATTATATATTGGCAATTTTTCAATTTTCTAACAACTTTGAATTTCATCCACTCAATTTTTCTATAAATGCGTAATGTTCCGCAGTCGAATGATTAACATCAAGAGGAATCTAAATTATAAAACTATCTATAAAAATTATTAGTGAATAATAGATCTTTTCTTGCGGATTGCAAGAAACCAAATTGAATGTTATTTCTTACGGAGAAATTATATAGTGGCATTTAGAATTTTTCAATTTTCCAACAACTTTGAATTTCATCCATTTCATTTTTCTATAAATGCATAAAGTTGTACAGTCGAATGATTAGCATCAAGAGGAACCGGAAGCGAATAGCAGTTGGCCCGCAACTCCGTGTCGCAAGCTTGTCCAGCAACCTCATGCTACGTGGTCGCGGGTTGATTAGCTGGCGGGCTAAATTTTATTAGCTTGTTCCGGAAACGCGATTTGCGAAAGCGCTTTGTGCGGGTACGCGTCCCGGCGGATTCGCGGTTGTGTTTTCGCGCGGAGCAGGTAGGTAAAAGTGTGCAGGGCGTGCTGCGGCAGCGGCGGGTAGGGAACGAGTGGTGGGTGACGGTAACAGACAGACAAAGGAGACCCGGGGACAACAGAGTGTTGCAGTCGGACGATGTCGCGATAGGGAGGCTGACGTGTACTACAGGAACGACAAGGGCCTTTGACCCTCCGCAGTCGACCTCTCCGTACCTTATCGCCGTTGGGGGATGTAGTGGCGGGTATCCGATCGAAAGGAAATGGAGCCTTTCGCGTGATTCATAGTCCTCGGGTCCGGCACGCAATGGATCCGAGCCGGGAAACTTTCGAACCGATCCGCAATGACCGCTCGAGAATACCCGCGGTTCACGCGTCTTCGATTTCGACGGTACTCCGGATGAATTTACGACGGGTACGGCAACCCGGTAGAATATTGGATCCCTTTCTACCCTTCTAGATGGGTTTTAAACTTTTCTGGGTAAGTGTAGAAGGTTTGTATAAACCGTGCATCATTTTTACAGGATTACAGAAATAATCAACTTCACCACTGCGTAATATCGTTGTACAGTCCACATCCCATTCACGTCGCTCATAAAAATTTTCTACCTGAACTGCAACTCACTAAAGTGGTGTAAAATAATATAACTGTATTTTTATATTCTTCTAATGTTGTTACTGTTTCATATTACACATACATATTTTTGTCGTAATGCATAAAATTCGATGTCTACTTATAAATTAAAATTACTCCAACACAAATGATATCGTTAGACACGAGATTAGATGCAACGATTAGATAAAACGTAGCGTCGCATTTTATTATTTGAAACAGCGTAGGGCGTCCACCTGGTGGATCTTATCGCGGAATATCCAATTTCATTCATGAATGTATGATTTACCATGAATCATTTCGGAAAGTCTGTCGAGTGCCATTTATACAAGAATTAGTAAATAATATTTTTAAATCAGCACCATGACAGTCTCAATTTTACAGGCTTTAAATATTCAACCATGTTAAAAGATTCCACCGAAAATAAACGTGATCCCGAACGTAATCGGCATCCACAGGATCCAAGGCACGATCGCAGATTCATTGAAGAGAAATCCAGTAGCAATAAACCCGGCAAGACTCCTCGGCGAGGCACCGAGACGAATAATTCAGCGTCGCGACGTTCAGCACGCGATTGTAATTTCAATTTCCCCAGTTTACCTTGATAAAGCGTTCCACGTCGACGCGGAGAGGAACGTATCCATTAGCCAATTTAACAGAAAGGCGTCCCGTGTCGTTAGAAAAGTTAGCAGCCACGAATGCCACCCACACGTTGGGGGTTGATCCTAGCTTTTTCCGTGGAAGTCGCGTGATCTTCCCGTGTCCTGGTGCACGCACAAAACGTACCGGTCATTAAGACCCGGGGCTACCAATTTCTCTCTCTCTCTCTCTCTCGCTTTTCTGCTTCTATTTCCCCAGTCCCCCGTTGCCCCCGTTCGCCAGGAAGTCGGACGGTAATTACAGGGGCTTCAAAGGGTCTGCATTTGGCTTCGACGGACAGCTTCGTGGGAATTCCGAGCGGCCGGGAGGGTGTTACCTCTTTTAGATCGACACGAAACTCGGAAGAAACATGATTTAAAACACCGTCCGACGATTACTCTCGAAACGCTGCCTCGCGAAATCGACCTCGGCTCTCTTTCTCTTGCCCGCAATCGGCCCGCCATTATAATGACGAGGATGCTGCCGATTTCTCCGCGAACTTCAATTTTCGATACCACCACGCGGAGTCTCGTGGTTTTGTACTGAGCGTGTCCTGAAACCTAACTGAATATATTGGATTACCTCCAGCTCGTTGAAATTATTATGGAAAGAGATAAATGTAGCTCCTGTATCTTGCAAGTGATGTAGACGATTTTGATTTAGATGTTCGAAAAATCGTGAGAGGTCTGTTCGATCCCGGCGTTTTTACGTGTGAGAAGAAGTGCGTGACGGCCGATGGTGAACGCGTTAATAGAGACCAAGGCTCGAAAGAATGCGTATCGTTACGGGCCTTAGGTTTCATCGACGATAGCAGTAGGCAAGTTGCCACGGTCCGCGTTCGTTCTACGGTTTATTGTGAGCGATGTTATTGGAGTCTGTAACGGCGGGCGTCACGTTTCCCTCGGTAAACAAGCTGAAACGAGACACGAAATCGCGCGTGCACCGCCGCTGGTACGCGTTCCCATTTGCATGAGAACGGGTGACGACGGCGAAGGGAGCTTTACGCTCATGGCTGTTCCCGCGAACGCGAAAAAACTCGCCTGTAGGGGAGCCTAATCAAATCGGGCTCTCGGGCACCTTTCCCCGATACCGTTACGACCAGTGCGTTTCCGAAATTTACGAAATTCCTTCTCATTGGCCTTGAAACTGTCCCCGCTTCGTGGAGAGAATTTGATTTTTTTTTAAGATTTATTTAGAGTCTAAATAAAATCAGTAGTGTGTTGTATGGTCACGGTGTTGAATCCTCATCCGATTATTTGTAAGGATTACTTTTTGAAATTAATTGGGACTTGGAAGGCTAAACCAGGCTAAACCCTTAGCCCTAGAAAGCTCAAATTTTGCACAGAGGTTTCCTTTATGATCTATACAAGGGATAAGAGAGGATATTTCGAAATTCAACTTCTGAGGGGGTGAAAAGGGGAACATTTATATGAGAAATATTTTATTTATGGTCAGATTCGCTTGAAACTTGGTCTTAATGCTCATTGATACAATCTAAATGGGGCGAATGGGGGGTTAAAAGGTTTTATGAAGAAACAATCTCAATTATCGAGGGCATAAAAGCTAGTTTGTAAATAAAATCAGGCATGTCATTTTTATAAGGGAACATGTAGAAGTTTCTTTTAAGGCTGAGTAGATTTAGTGTGAACCTAGGCCCTTCATTGTGGAGTTAATGGCAAATCGCTGTTTACGAGGCCATGATTCAAGCGACAGGCGTGTGTCGAAGTAAAAATTGTAGGGATTAAAAACGGGGGAAATTAAGGGGCTGAAATTGGCGGCGGCCATTAGTCCGTGGAAGAATGATTATCCGCGAAAAATATTTCAACGATTCCCGAAAATTGTTCGAGCTGCCGATGAATTCGCTGTTGGACGGCCGTTACGAAACAAATATTGGTCCCGGTTACAGGATCGATGAGCGGGGTTTATCCGCGGGGAGAATTTAACGTTATTACGCGGCGACAAACTAATGAAACAGTCGAATGCGAACGTTAATCAAAAACGCCCGGGAAACCCGGGTTACACTTATTTTCATCGAGAATAGAGAGAGGAGAGGAGAGGGTGAAATTTGCGTGCGCAGGCCCCGGCGACAATGCCAAATTTATAAATCGACGGACACCCGTATGATCCGGCTTATACGAATATTCGCATTATTCGGGTCGCATGGATATTGCCGACCGGTCGCTGGATACTCGTATTATTCGGATCCCACGGATTTGCCCGCAACGCGAACATTACAAATATGGAAATATTACAATAGAGAGCCCTGGACAAGCGATACGCTGCCCTCAAATTTCGAGGATCCAATGATATCGCTAATAATTGCTCCGTTGACGTCCCGCCACCCGTAATTATCTCCGTTCTACGCCGGAACGTTGATCTTCATATCAAAAATATCTTTTTTAATATCACAGACACTGGAATATTACTGAACAATCGATAGTCAACAAGGATCGCGCAATAATTCAAATAATTACCTAAATAATAATAATTACAAATGATTTGTAAAAAAAAAAACACAAATCGATGTAATTGAGATATTGTTTTCACGAGCCCAGTATCTCAAGTTTCGCTCATAAAAATCGCGGAAGTGGATTAGCCGAGATTTATACAGAACCGGCAAATTTATTAAAATCCCCGAGCGATATATGAAAATTTCCCACAGAATGGGATTACCGGATTTACCGGTTTCGCTGAACGCGGAATAAAGAATCAGAAATGGGTCGTGTTTATTTGTCCTAGCGTTAAAATGAAATGGCACGTCCACAAGCCGGTTAAAATGTGTTTACGATTCCCGGGCCGCTGGTGGACGCGCAGTGATATACTTTTAAGTTGGCCGGCTGCGGCTCCCGGAATATTCGTTCGTTTGTACGATACCGGTAAATCTCTGCATACATTCGTTTCGCCCGTACAACGTTCCACCTGGAGATTATAAATAAATTATAGGCATTAATAAATATTATATTACGTACCGGTGAAATTCGATGTGTATACACATAATTAATTCCTGATCCTTTCAAATGCGATATTACGTATGTCTCTCCCTGTACTCTGATTTTCCAAACACGCTGCGTGTTTATCAGAAAACGGTCTTGTTATCGTAGCGGAGCAAAGAGCCGGAGAAAATTAGAATATTCTCAAATGATCGAAGTAGCCAACATTATAATTTTTAAAATTCTAATTTTGATTTTATTAGCTAAACTAATTATGTGGGACGTCTCAGGGGTTGTTGGAATTTATTTTTGAAATATAAAACGTAATTAATCTATTATTTCGTTGGAAGTTTTGATAATCATTTTAACTCTCTTCCAACCCTCGTGTCAATTTGATACAGTTTTCCTAAAATAAGTTTTACTGTTCTGTCATTTCTTGGTAAATTTTCCCGAAACTTCGTGTCCTTTATTTTAACTCGTTAATTTGTATAAAAAAATTTCTTGTTATTTCATCGGTCTTTATTTATCACTGTGTCAATTTGATACCGAGGGACAGATTCAGTTTGTGAAATGAGGGACGGATGAGGGTTAATAAACTTGTAGTTCTTTCCATAAAGAATGTGATCTTTATATACCCATAATCCACCAGGAGCTGATGCTTGACGTTCGACGACTTAACAAAATTCTTGGCTGTAGTTTCTATCGTACATAACTATTGTATATAAAAGAATGCCTTGTTTGCCGATTGCAAACAGCAAAGTTGCTCGAGCAAGTCGCATTTCCGCGCGGTGCGGCGAGCATATGGTTCCCCGAGCTCGAAAAACACAATTATCCGGGAATGAAGGTCCCTCGCAGCTTCTCTTGGAAGCAACAGCTTGCAGGCAGGGTCCGTGGGTGCCGTGGTACATCCCACGGTCCATCGAGAAATTTCCGAAGCGTGCTGGTATCGGAGCCTCGTCGACCGGCGTCGCCTCTTGTCGCGGCCCGCGCAAAGTGGTTTCTAAGAGAATGGAGTTAGCGGGAAAATGCGGTTGGCGTTTCTGTTACGTCGCCGGTAGGGCCGGTAGGCAGCCAGCAGCAGCGCTCGCCGCGATCAATAACACGTGTGTACGCACCGACACACGCGCGCGCACAAACACCGGCGCCGCACGCACTTTTACACACCGAGAGAGTGTGCGTTTGTGTATGTGCGCGTGTGTGTGTGGGTTCTGGCACCCCCAACCGATCTACAACCACTACCGCCACGACCACCGTCGCCACCAACTCCGCAAACCACCCCCGCGCATCCCCTCATCCTCGTTGCTACCTTGCCTCACCTTCTACACCTTTTCCTCGTTCTCTTTCGACTCAGACGCGCACCAGGAATTGCGTTTCGCGAGCCTCTCGTTTCTGCTTTTACGAGGACTCGCTAGAAAGTGTGCGGACTCTGTGTGGATCGTGTTTTCGGGAAATGTGCTGTATGCTGTCTACTCTCCTTAAAGAATAATGTTTTTGCAAAAACATTCAGCTAGCCTAAAGTTGTGACCACAAATTTTTGTGTCTTTAAAGCATCACAGGACGATTTCTAAAATCGAACAGAAACTGTAGGACAATATTTTTTACCTACCTACGTATTCTTGAGAAAATCGCTTTTTGAAATGACTAGCGTTAGAGAATCTAGTAAGTAGAAACGGCCGCGCAAACACGGTTAGCATCAACGGCAATAATTTTAGAGAAATTCGTGTTTTGCAATTCTTGTTGATTTTTTTCGCGAGGAACCATGAAAAAGTGAATATACAGAGGGGTGGAGACACGCGACGATGCACGCAGAGATTGCACGCGGACGTGAATGTACACAGTAACCACCTGGCCAACGCCGATACACATATAAACGCGGAAACGTCCGAAGGGAATGGAAACGTGTAATTGTGTAAATGTTACAATGGCCGACGGTCCCTCGTTAGAGAGATCGTCCCCGCCATGGAAACAAGATTCTGATTAACGCCTAAATTTTATCGTCCGCTGTTGCACCTCTCTTTCGTACCCACCTTGTCTCTCTGTTTTCCACAATTTCTTGTATCTCTCTCTGTCTCTGCCACCCCCTCTTTGTCTCGCCCGGACGCGCCGCCTCCTCGGTTTCTATTATTCTATTATTTTATCTGACTCGCGTATCCCGCTGGTATTCTCCGCGTCCGTTTCCACGGAAACTTTCTCCTCGTCGCGATGACTCTCTGCGCTCGCCTTGTCAGTCCCTGTTACACGTACTCGGTTGGTTCGCGAAGTCGCCACGAATTATCGTCGCGTTCGTGGAACTGGAATCCATTTTTTTTTCTCGAGTCGGTAACTCGAAAATTAAACATCTCTTTCGACCTAGGATATTTCCATTCCCTATGATTTTTGAAATTTTATGGACACGAAACCTTTTAATTTCAGCAATTTCTACGGTTAAGTAGGATCGAGGTAATTTGCGCACGTGATGCAACGCGCAATCTTTTTTTATGTATAGAGACGACGGCGAACCGACGCTCGAAACCGGCGCCAGGAATAGAGGTGACTGAATTGTTGCACGAAACGTTATTTTCGGGCTCGCGTGTGTAGTATGCAACCTCCTGAAAAAGAGTTTCGGGCATTAAAGTGCAAACGGCCACGTTGATTGCCGGAATCGGGAGCCACGGGCAATTTCTTTGCCATTACGCGGCTCTTGGCACGGCACAGTCAATTTTCTTTCTTCGAGCAGCGACGTGTTTTTGGCTTCTTTACGCAATTAGCCGGCATGGAAATAGCCTCGCATTCCGTATTTATTTATGGGCCTGCGATTTTTAAGCTGGGCGATATTTTCGGTAGTCGTACATTAGGCAGCAATATTTTCATAGTTTTCCTCGTAGAATCATCAGGATCTAATTGAGTAAACCGTAGGTGTTTATCAGGTTGGAGGGAAAGTACAACTATTTTACAAAACAACATATATTTTCATAAATTGATTGAAATGTTTTCTTTGAAATACGACCGAATTTTCCTCCCAACCTAGTATTTAAGTAAACTATATCAACGTAGATCCTCCCGCTCGACTGAACGTAAAAAGCCAGTAATTTAAACGGGCGGGCGGAAAATTAAAATTCAGTCAGACGCAGCGCCGAGTGAAAACTAAATTCCGCTTATTCTTTTGACAGAACCGAGAGCATGATCGTGTCGAGAACGATGCCAGCAGAATCAGGACAGGGACTCGACCCTTCCCACATCAAGTTGCTCGCGTTATCGTGGTCGGGTCGGGGATCGGCGTAATTTTCCTTTTCCGCGGGAGGACCGTCGAAATAACACGCTTATCAATTACAACTTAATTACCTCGGCGTTCAGACTGTATATTACCGAAGCGAGAGGGCAGAGGTTGGCCGAGGAACGGGAGTGAAAAGAGAGAGTGTGAGAGCGAGAGAGAGATTTGGATACATGTACCGACAAACAGCGTCGCTCGGAGCGTTTCATTAGCCAAATTGGATTGCCTGAAATCGGGTAAATTTAAATCCGCCGTCGCGATCGCGCGATAAAACGTTTGCGATTCCACGATTCGAATAGTTTTTTTTCCCTCTGTTTCCCTCTCCTACATAGCCTGTCTCTCTGTGTACGTGTGTATATATGGAGGGGCTCTCGCGATCCCTCCCGCTTCAATCGGTTTAAATGGATTCCCACGCGAAATTACAGCGCGCGAGTCTGCCGTGCACGCGCTCTGTTTGACCATGGACCTGTCCTCGTCAGCTACAAAGGAGAATCTCGTCGTCGTCGTGAACCTGGCCCACAGGGACACCGGAAGCCATCGACTCT